>CAMZMU010000048.1:57691041-57830296 GCA_947311845.1 Poa pratensis | reverse complement strand
CGCAAAAGGCGAGAGCCCGTGTCTTACAAAGACGGAAAACGAAGAACTTAAACCTTTCCGGGGACTACTGTGGAGGTTATGCCGAACGGGTATACCTGCCACGGTGGATAAAACCAGGCCCACCAAGGAGGCCCATCAGATAAAGCTGGAGGGCTTAATGGGAAGGCCTCATGGCTTAGGCGCAAGGATAAGCCCTGGGCTGGCTTAGTGAAGTCCAAGACGAAGGCCAGACTACGTTCGCCTTAGGGAGCAAGTTAGGGTTTGTTACCGTGTTAGTCTAGGACTCATGATCTACGTCGGTTAAGGCTTTCCTTGTAGGGGAAGGCTTGACGCCTTTATAAGCCAGCCTTCCAGCAGCCTTAGGGCACGCATACAACCTCATTGTAACCTGTACACATATTCTTCTTGAGTGAATTATAGCAGCACGTAGGATCTCGCCACCGTCGTGAGATCTGAAGCTGGGTAAGATCGTGTGTGCAATCCCGTCACTGGAACCCTCTACGTTCTTCCCCACTCCTCTACGGTACGTATGAATCCATATAGTAGTTCCGCTTTACCAATACCTCGACAATGATGGTATTTTCTAAGTGTGTTCATAAGTTATGTGATTGGCGTTCACAAGTTTATGTGACTGGCGCATCAATATCGGCTTCAGACCTCTGATAGAAGGACGAGGCATGGCTTACAGAATGAGACTTCTCCTGCTCTACCTGTCTCCAAGATGAAGACAATGTTTACTCATATTCTGGTAAGCTGCGTTTTCTCAAGACAGGTTTGGCAATTGGCATGGATGCTTTGTCGGGCTGGGTGCTAGCATTTAGGTCTGCTACCCATCGGGCCGACCGGGCCGCTGACTTTTTTATTTGGGTCAGCCTTTCAAATTGGCCTTGAGACCAATAGGGCCAGGTCAAGGCTAGGTCCGGGCTGATCCATTCCTATCCTGAAAACATAGTCGGGTCGTACTCGTACGTGCTCACCAATTTCACTGCCGGAACATAATTCTCTTCCGTGTTACTCAACGAGTGGTAGCACGTATAAGAACAAAATGCAACAAAAAAGAAAAACATCTGAATTTAAATCCTTTGCAAACGTCCAATTCATCGAGAGCAGCACTGTTCTGGAAGTCCTTGGAAGGGAAAAATTGCACCGACGTGAACGGTCGGTCGGCCAGCCAGCCAGAACGATCGTCCGGCGGTCGTCCCGTCCCTGGCGTACGTACGACGACGGCCGTAGCGACACCGGCGACATGTCGCTCGCCGACGTCGAAGCAGCTGGCATCACCATGCATGCCGATCAACGACGTGTGTGACCAGCACGCGATCCTGAACCATGGTCGACGTACGTCGGGCCGTTGACCCATGTGGGGCCCGCATAGCTAGACATGCAGCTCTCACGTGCCTACGTGGAAAAAAATCCTATACGACCCAGCTGAGGAACGACCCAACTGTGGACCAAATCCACCAGCCTACACGTGGCTTTCCGGTTAATCAAATCCCCATGCGTACTTAATTTTTTCCCTATGAACCAAATTGTACGGTGCTGAGTGTGGTTCACAGTTAGGTCGTTCCTCAGCTGGGCTGTATAGGATTTTTTCCAAATCCACCAGCCTACACGTGGCGGAGTCCAGGTAGTACGACGTGGCACTTGTGTTGGGTTTAGCGACCTGTGTGGATGAGATCATTTGCGCATGTGCGGCCTTCCGTTGTACTCCCTCCGTTTCAAATTAGTTGTCTTGGCTTTGTCCAAATACGGATGCACCTATACTTGTTTAGTGTCTAGATACATCCGTTTGTAGACAAATGTGTGTCAACTAATTTGGAACGGAGGGAGTACGACCGGCTGCTACGGCCTCCGGCCGCCGGTGCATGCATCGGCTCCGGCACCAGCTGGCTATATATAGTGGTAGGAAACAAGCCCAAACCACTTGCACTTGCAGCTGCACTTACACTTAAAATATTACCTTTGTATATTTTTAATTTCTCTCTTCAACTTGTACTTGAAATACTTTGAGGTTTACTTGAAGCTTCCTTCTTTTATGAAATGGGGTGCGGATCCGACACAGTCTCACATTATTGCATAGTTTAACAAGTCATAGTGTATATAAATCACGGATCACGCAAAGTAAACACAAAATTCAACCACTCAAAAAACAGGGGCTCTAAACATCTAATTTTTTTTAGGATGCAGCCACCCAGCCCGATAGAAGATAGCCCGAACGACCATCATAATTCGAGCACTTGAAGCTTCCTCCCGCGTAGCAGGGTACGTACTGCAAAATCTTGAGGCCGGACCAGGCACTCTTTAGTTTGTAGGCTATAATTATTTCCTCAATAATTTTCTTTTGAGTTCGGAAAGAAAATATGCGAGTATGAATATTACACTCGCCAGCTAACCCAAAGCAAAGTTTGTTCCTTCCACAATTGTTGATGGTGATGGACAAGTTAATGCAACTCTGTACTTGATGTTTTCAGAAACCGAACAACCATATGCATGCTTGAACTTATACTCATTGCACCATTTTCTTATTCTATAGTAAGGTGCTTCATCATTTAGCCGGTTGGCATTCCCTTACATTTGAGGACCCTTTACATTACATGGGAGAAAATATAGTTAAATGCACTATTGATTAAACACAACCAATCAGGTTCCATCCAGGACTATATATACTACTGCCTCCGTATCAAAATATATGAAGTTCTACCTACTTTTGCCACACATGTATCTAGACATGTTTTAGTGAAAGGTTTACATGAATCTTGCACTAAAACATGTCTAAATATACATGTGTGGTAAAAGTAGGTAGTCTTATATTTTGATACGGAGGGAGTAGGTGATACATTACAAGTCATGCCACGGAAATGTCAAATGTTCTGTGACAACTTGTATGGCAAACTATACTTTATAGGCGAATTTTATAGAAATATAGTACAAGGACCAGATATGCATAAAAGCTGGTTGCCAATTCTGGCTCTTAAAAACAATCATCAATTTGTCCAGTTGTTCTAAGATAAGCATAACATATGTCATAATCTCTCCTTCTTTCGGCCACTAAGCCGCACAAGGCAAAACAACCCTTTCATGGGGGAAAAGGCACAAAAAAAATACAACAGGTTCAAAGAAGAAACTTGAGTGCGTAGCACTTACATGATGCATAGTAATTAGAGTTAGCACTAAAGTTAATTAATTAATTAATTAATTTTGCCACCATCCTTGATGTATGTATATCTCTCTATTAATCCTATCATACACATGTACGTATGTATAAAATTCCTTTGGAAAATCATTGCATCTTCCATATGTCCTCAAGGCTCCAGAGATTGTCAGCCGGAACGCCCATGTCGGAGAATCCCTGCACCCATCCACTGAGCTCCTGGTCGACATGGAACTGATCATCACCGTGGTTCTGGATCTGCATATGCGTGGCCCAGAACTCCTGGTCCACGTCTTGCATCCACTGATCGGTCGCCTTCTCGTGCAGCCATGGACATGCTGGTCCTTCTCGTCGCCGTAGAGCTCCGACGACGTGAACGATCCGAGGACGTGGACCTGCTGCTTGTGACGGCGCTGGCGGGAGAGCTGTTGCCGAGACACGTGGTAGCCGCGGCGGCGGCGGTCGTCACCCCCGATGCAGCGCAGGACACGTCGCCGGTGGTGGCGGCGGCGTGGATGCGCTCGACGAGGCGGGGCATCCAGAGGTACCTCATGGCGTCCTTGAAGGTGGCGCTGCCGACGTCGCAGTTGAGCTGCTTGGCGTACTTCTGCACCCTGGTCCTCCAGTAGTTCTTGATCTCGTTGTCCGTCCGGCCCGGCAGGTGCTGCGCGATCTTCGACCACCTGCATCGATCACAATCACCATTAGCTAACCACCCAAAGGGAAGGGAGATCGAGGAAGATGACGATATGCACGTCGACGTCTCGACGTCGACGAAGAAGCGTGCGAATCCCGAACTGGTACATGCGCCGTCAGTGTTTCGCACCCATCCTTGGGTCAGGGTGACGTGGCCGGGGTGGGTGAAGGTGACGTGCGTTGAGTCGGGCACGTCAGGGAGTTGATTAAACTAGAAGTGGGCGTGACACGGACGTGTTCACACGAGTCTAATCCATCGCCATGCCCGTCAAACTTTCCAGCTCATCGCCCGCGGCTATGGCGGCTAGCAGAGCAGGATACAGTGCGCGCGCATGTACGTGTCGCCTCACGGTTCGCAGCGCCATGATTCACTACGTGGTTAATTAAGTAGGGGATCAAGTAATTACCGGTTGCCCCAACGGGAGTGGAGGTCGAGGATGAGGAGCTGCTCGTCGGCGGTGAAGTTGCCGCGCTTCACGTCGGGGCGGAGGTAGTTCAGCCAACGCAGCCGGCAGCTCTTGCCCGTGCGCCTCAGGCCGGCGGCGCGAGCCAGCGCGTTCCAGCGGCCCTCGCCGTGGTCGGCGATGTAGTTGATCAGGGTCAGGTCCTCGTCCACCGTCCACGGACCCCGCCGGAGCCCCGCCTCCTCCTCCTGCTCCGCGGCCGGCAACGCCGCCATGCTGTTGCTCCTACGACTCTGCAGCACCACCTCCATTGACGTACTCGTCTTGAGGAGGAAGACAACTTAGAGGCGAAGAAAGATATGATAGAGAGAGACGAGAGAGAAGAGTGAACTTGGGTGGATTCGGGGGGAGGGAGAGAGAGACTGGCACGCCATTTATAGTGCTTGAGAAGGCAAAAGGGAAAGTGGAGAAAGGAATGAGGAAAGGATCCAAGACTGGGAGTAATCACTGACTGGCTCACACACACTCACGTACTGTACACACAAGGGTATTCTGTAGCACTCGCAATACGGTCATGTAGTCGTTACCGTCTTTTGATGTCGACAAAATTTTGTGCTACATCAACACGGCATAAGTTTGGAATTTGGACTGAAAAATATCGTAAATGACGTTTGGTATTTGGGAAGAAATATTCAGATGCATGAGTCGAAATCGTTCAAAAACTGTATGAGCATTTTGACATTCATTGCCATTTTTAAGATATTTATATCTGTCTTATAAATGGAGTACTAAGGATTAAATGTGATGTTATTATAACTTTCTACTAGTAGTAAGTATATATAGTGCTTTAAAATGAATTTATAGTTTGCTAAATTAACAAACCGCAATAGCTGTATTATAGATGTGTCAAACTAAACGAACTAATACTAATAACATGGATAAATACCCAATTAATAGTTTGCTTACTTTTTTTTTTGAAAGGGAGTTGCGTACAAGATCAAGCAAGAACAGAGCACAACGCACGCACAAACGCAACCGCAGGCCTCGCCACAGACGGCAAACCTGGCACCACCACGCACACCACACACCTAAGGAAGAAGATCAGCCAACCTTGTTGAGAGAGCCGCATGATCCATCCGACGCAGGCACCGGAATCTCGCCGCTGAACGAGCATCGGCGCTGATCCTCCACCAAACCACCCTCGCCGCCTCGCACCGGAGACGAAGACGAAGGCTTCAACCTTCTTCCGCAAGCCCTCCAGGAACACCGACGAAGAGAAGCGCTGCACCTGCAACCTCCCAGCAAGATTAAGCAAAAGCACTCGCCGAAACCCTAGATCTAGAGCAGGCGCCACCACCATGGCCACCAACTCGGAGGAGAGTATGCCACGGCTCCGGAGAGCAGCGGACGCACCCACGACGGCAGATCTGCCCGAGCCCTCCACCGGAGAAGCAAGAAACAGAGGAGGGAACCACCGCCGCCACAACGCCTCTCCGGCCACGCCTCCAACTCCAGAGCGCCGCCGGCAAGCACCCACGCACACCTAGGCTATGTACACGGCGGGATCCGTCGATCCCCCGTCCTCCCGCCGCCTGAGCGGCCGCGGAGGGCGAGGAATCGGCCGGACCGCCGCCGGCGAGCTGGCGCGCACGAGGTCGCCCAAAAATCGCCTCCCGAGCACTGTTCAGGTGGGGAACGGGAGAGGGTCGGGGTTCGTTCTCTTAATAGTTTGCTTACTTGTACGCGTTTCTTTGCATAATCAGGGCAAGACGCACCCATGTTCTGCACGAGCTGCGTCAAGATTAGCATCAGCCCTACTCTTAGATGGTTTCATTGAAGGAGGATTAGTTCCTTGGGCACGGTGCATGTGACCTGTGTACAAGCCATTTTCGAACAAAATTCATGGGAGCAACCTGTACAACCCAAAGATCAAGGTGGCGCTATCAACTCTGCCCATGTGAACCACTAATTATTAGCCAATTTTAATTCTCCTAATTAGGTCTAATTAGTTGCCATTTATTATTAGGTAAATACTATCGATCGTGTATTGAGCTTGCTCTTTTAGGGTGTTTATGTCCATGGCGACCATTGAATTTATAAGCAATATCCAACCTCAACGTGTTGGATGGCAAATATATTAGATTAATATATGCGGACACACTAGTGTAAATAGCCTTTGAGAAGTTCATGAAACATTTGTGTTAAATCCTATGCGGAAAAAAGCTTGACCAAGAATTCCTACATGGAAAAATGCTTGACTAGACGGATAGAGTAGGTCCACAAACTCCCAGACATCTCTACCAACGTCTCCTCCAAACGGTAGATCAGTGAGTTGAGATTCGATTGCTCCGACGACCATCCTCGCTCTACGAAATAATAGGAAAAACATCTTATCCAATGTTACATCCCCCCTAGCTAGTGCCCATCTCATGCATATATTAAAACATCGCAATCGCTAGTGATGGCAATGTCTTCTCCCATTGCAAACAAACCCATGTGTAGAATGTGAGATAGAGCAGTGTGCACATCACTTCCGCCATATTCCATCCTGGTTCCTATAGAAAATTTATGGCTAGAAGCTACTACTACATTGGAAAGTGGCTTATCCTCCATTTTTTGCGGAGGCAAAGCGATCGATAAAGATGTCATTGCCAAAACAGGCATTGTAAATTGACGACACACCATGATGAGGCAAAAGCTAGGGCTGAGAGGTGCCATATATGAAGATTAGCAATGATACGCCACTAGCTAGCTGAGCTTATCAGATGCTAATGTCGACTACTGATGTATCCTTGGTGACATGCTCGTCTGTCATCAACAGTGACAACCATGAGGCGTAGGCGTTCGTGGTAAAGGGGAAATCAATGCGCGCGACACCAGTTTTGGTTGCTTTCTTTCTTTGTACCGCGACAAGTGGATCGGAATCGCTGGATTGAAACTTGAAAGACACGCTTCTACAGTTGCAATGATCAAACATTTTATATGGGAATAAAATATTGTGCACTGTTTATTTTTTTTAATATGTACAGTGTTTGGACAACACACCATGCATAGTCTTTTACTTGCAATTGTGTTAGTAAAAAAATTTGAATAGAAAAAACGTACACATAGTTAGAAACACAGTTATTAAAAACTAATGGTGTATATTATTTCCCTGACACAACTAGATAAAAAATTAAAATTAGAGAAAATTGACTTCAAACTCTCCAAAACATCACTTATATATTCTCTCACGGAGGTTGTGCTATGCTGCACGCTAGTGTATTAGAGATTTCATGCACGCCGACTCGAATTAATGGCATGTGGCGTTGCTTCCATACATCCATGTAAGTGGTCGATCACTAGGGTTTGCATCTCCCTGTGCTTTCTCTGATGTGACCTAAAGCTTTTCCCAAAGGAGGCTTACGTGCAAGTAAATGTCAAGGGTGTAGCCTTGCAATCTCAATGGCAAGTAGCAGCGGCGCAGAAAGGAACTCAAGTACTTACTCTTAACCCCATGCAAGTTGTGTTGAATATATAAACAATTTAGCAGTAGATTTAATCCATGAAATTGATAAACAGTTTATGACTAGAATAAACAGAATTAAACTAAACATGCGATCTACTATAACAGTAGAAAAACAGAACGAATCTAGAGCAACTACTACAAGCAGAAACTCTAACAGCATATCAAACAGGAAGATCAAGAAAACGTACGATGCGGCAGCAGCAGCAGCGGAACCGGCATCGCCCATGTCGTTGATGAAGAGATTGGCGATGTCGGGGAAGAAGTCGTCGTTGGGGAAGAACTCGAAGCCAGTAGTCGCGCGAGTGCGCTCCCCAAAAACCTGATCGCCCCTCTCCCGTACAGGATCACAAGAGGCTGGGTTCCGGAGGCCTACTGTCCCTTCAACCGGTGCACGTCGGAAGACGGGATGGAGAAGACTTGGAATACGGCGACACAATGTTCTGTAACTAGGGCGGCGAGCGACCATGTGTTGCGTCTAGTGGCGGCTAGGGTTCGCTCGGCATGTATATAGTGCGGTTCGGGTAGGACGTGGGTGCAGCCGCACGATCGAGTCGGTAACAGCCCACGATCCAAAAGAATCGGAAACCGCTGAGTAATTAACGCGTCCGTTAATTATCAATCAATGACTCATTTAATTTTCCCAAAATTAACGCGTCCGTTAATTATCAATCAATGACTCATTTAACAGCCAAATAAATGGGCCATGAGATTTTCGAATTAATTGGGCCATGGGCAGAAAGTGGGCAAAGGCCCATAAATTCCAACAATCCCCCACAAAGTCTCATTGGCACATCATGCCACATTTGTTCCAAAACATTGTTTATATACCGGTGCTTAGTGGAGACTGTTAAGTTGAACTTCCACTTAGAAACTTATGCTACACTAGATCACAACTTGGATAGTGGACTATGCCTTGAACTACAAGTTTGCTGCAAACTAGTTTCACACAAGCCCTTGACCGATACTGGGCTGCCGCAAGGCTTCCCGCGGGTGGAGCTTATGCGTCATACTCCAAGACCTTTCATGAGTTTACTAGAGAGCACCCAACTCTCATAGACTACGACGTTTAATAGTCAGACTCATATAGGTGTATTCCTCAAGAGATGCTCTGCAGGATAACATCTCCGCTTATAAAAGTAAGCCGCTTGGAACACATTAAGATAAATATCAACCTGCCATGCAGATCAGGAGAGTATTGCATCTTCACGGAGTGAGAAAAATAATGTAGGGATACTCTCCTCCCAGCTGACCAACAGCTTGTCTCCCACTTCTAATTCACGGGATCTCCGATCACATAGAGTGGTTTACCACTGTGGACAACTCATACCGTGGGTCTCAAACCCATCTCCTCGATGCACTATCTAT
Source organism: Poa pratensis (assembly GCA_947311845.1). Taxonomy (NCBI): domain Eukaryota; kingdom Viridiplantae; phylum Streptophyta; class Magnoliopsida; order Poales; family Poaceae; genus Poa; species Poa pratensis. The sequence continues at coordinate 57,821,172 of CAMZMU010000048.1, read as the reverse complement.
CACATTACGTGATAAACCCTTTGTGAAGGGATCTGCCAATTCTTAGATGTTTGGATATAATCCAACGCAATAACTCCGGAGTTTCTCAATTTTCTGACAGATTTCAATCTCCTCTTCACATGCCTTGATGACTTCAAATTATCCTTAGAACTTTTAATCTTAACTATCACAGTTTGATTATCACAGTTCATAAGGATAGCGGGTATTGGTTTTTCAACCACAGGTAAGTCCATCAAAAGCTCACGAAGCCACTCTGCTTCAACAGTGGCTGTGTCTAACGCTGTGAGTTCTGCTTCCATAGTTGACCTCGTTAAGATGGTCTGCTTGCAAGACTTCCAGGAAACAGCCACCACCGAGTGTAAACACATAACCACTCGTGGCCTTAATCTCATCAGCATCAGATATCCAATTGAATCACTATAACCCTCCAGTACCCTCGGATACCCGGAGTAGTGAATTCCATAGCTCGCAGTGCCTTTTAAATAACGCATAACTCTCTCAAGAGCATGCCAATGATCATCTCCCGGATTAGAAACAAACCGGCTCAACTTGCTCACAGCAAAAGAGATGTCAGGCCTCGTGGCACAAGCCAAATACATAAGCGAGCCAATAATCTGAGAATATCTCAGTTGATCTCTAGCACTCTGTTGGTTCTTTCGAAGCAACACACTAGGATCATATGGTGTCGGAGAAGGCTTACAGTCGTCATACCCGAAACGACTCAAGACCTTTTCCACATAGTGAGACTGAAGCAGTGTAATCCCACCATACCATCTCTCAGCAGCTTGATGTTCAAGATAACATCAGCACTCCTAGATCCTTCATCTCAAAACACGAGATAAGAAATCCTTAACCTCCTTAATCAATCAAGGTTGGTTCCAAAGATCAGTATGTCATCGACATACAGACAGAGAATAACTCCCTCGCCCCCACCATGGCGATAGTACACACACTTGTCAGATTCGTTTACAATGAAACCTGCAGCAGTTAAAGTTCTTTCAAACTTTTCATGCCATTGCTTAGGAGCTTGCTTCAGGCCATATAAAGACTTCAACAACTTGCACACCTTTGCTTCCTGACCAGGTACTACAAAACCATCGGGCTGATCCATGTAAATTTCCTCGTCTAACTCTCCATTTAGGAAAGCTGTCTTAACGTCCATTTGATGAACGAGAAGACCATGCGAGGCAGCCAACGAAAGTAGCACACGAATCGTGGTCAGTCTAGCCACAGGTGAGTAAGTATCAAAGAAGTCTTCACCTTCTTTCTGGGTATAACCCTTGGCCACAAGCCGCGCCTTGTACTTCTCAATAGTACCATCAGGCCTAAGCTTTTTCTTGAACACCCACTTACATCCTACAGGTTTACACCCATAAGGACGATCAGTGACTTCCCAGGTTCCGTTAGCCAAGATGGAATCCATCTCGCTACGGACAGCTTCCTTCCAGTAGTCAGCATCAAGAGATGCATAGGCTTCTGAAATGTACTGGGTGTGTCATCCACAAGGTACACAATGAAATCATCACCAAAGGACTTTGCAGTCCTCTGTCTCTTGCTCCTAACAGGAACTTCATTGTCATCCTCCACAGGATTATCAGTGTGTTCTATCGAAATGGTAGGATCAGGAATATCAACCAATTCCTGACTAGATGTATTAGGTATCTCCTGATTTGATGAGCTAGGCATATCCTTCATCGGAAAGATTTCCTCAAAGAAAGTCGCATCCTTCGACTCCATAATCGTACCAACGTTAACGTCGGATACCTCAGATTTTACTACCAAAAATCTATAACCAACGCTATGAAAAGCGTAGCCCAGAAGAACACAATCCACGGTTTTTGGTCCAAGCTTGCGCTTCTTGGGAATTGGTATATTGACTTTCGCCAAACAACCCCAAGTACGAAAGTAAGAGAGTCTCGTATTTTTCCTTTCCCATTCCTCAAATGGAGAAACAGTTTTCGTCTTAATGGGAACTCGGTTTAGGACATGACAAGCTGTCAATAGAGCCTCCCCCCACCATGCCTTGGAGAGACCCGAAGTGTCTAACATGGCGTTAACCAAATCAGTTAGAGTTCGGTTCTTTCTCTCAGCCACTCATTTGACTGAGGCGAGTAGGGAGGCGTCCTCTCATGGATTATACCATGTTCCGCACAAAACGAATCAAACTCATTGGAAATATACTCTCCACCACGATCGGACCTCAATCGTTTAATTTTCCGATCAAGTTGGTTCTCTGCTTCAGCTTTATAGATTTTAAAGAAGTTTAAAGCTCATCTTTTGATTTCAGAAGATACACATAACAATATCTAGTGGAGTCATCAATAAGCGTCATGAAATATTTCTTTCCGCCTTTTGTCAACACGCCATTCATCTCACAGAGATCTGAATGTATAAGTTCCAGCGGTGCCAAGTCTCTTGCCTCAGCAGCCGTATGAGACTTGCGAGGTTGCTTAGCTTGCACACATACTTGACACTTGGAACCTTTGACAGTAGTGAATTTCGGAATTAAATCCAAACTAGCTAGCCGCGTCATGCAACCAAAGTTAATATGACAAAGTCGTGAATGCCAGACATTATACTCAATTTCATGGCAAATATGATTAATAACTTTAGTGCAAAAGTCTGACATAGATAGGCGGAACAAGCCTCCGCACTCATAGCCTTTTCCAACAAATTGTCCATACTTAGATATTACAACTTTATTGGACTCGAAAACCAACTTATAACCATCTCGACATAGTAGCGAACCGCTGACGAGATTCTTATTGATGGAGGGCACATGATGCACGTTCTTCAGCGCACGATCTTTCCCGAAGTAAACTTCAGATCGACCGTGCCAACACCACGAACAAAAGCATGTGAACCGTTCCCCATCAGCACGGGGGAAGTCCCTATGACCTGGTAAGAAGAAAACATCGAGGCATCAGCACAAACATGTACATTAGCACCAGTGTCAATCAACCATTCAGGAGAATGACAAACTGAAAGAATGGTAGGAAATATACCGTACCCAGATTCCTTCATCACGGTGTCGCTAATGACAACATTGGCAGTCTTGCCGCTGTTCTCAGATGTGCGTAGCTCATGGCGATTGGGACAGCGAGGTGCCCAATGCTCCGGATCACCACAAACGTGGCATGATCCCTTCCTCGGCTTCTTATTGTTGCTCTTCTTAAAGTTGGTAGGCTGTGAAGGCTTGAACCTTCCATCAGACTTGCCTTTACCCCCAGAGTTGCTCTTGTTAAATTTGGACTTGTGGGGCGGCTGGTAATTCTTTTTCTGTACCATATTGGCACTAGAACCAGCCTCAGCAACTCGAGCACGTGTATCCTTCGCTCTCGCCTTTTCTTCCACATCAAGCGACCCAATGAGATCCGAAACGGAAAACTCTTGTCTCTTGTGTTTCAGAGAAGTAGCAAAGTTGCTCCACGAAGGTGGAAGCTTGGCGATAATGCCACCGGCAACAAACTTGTCCGGTAAATTACACTTGAAGTGCTCAAGTTCTTTAGCGAGCGACTGTATCTCATGAGCCTGTTGTACAACAGAACGCTCATCAGTCATCTTGTAGTCATAGAATTGCTCCATGACGTACAACTCGCTGCCAGCGTCCGAGGCCCCAAATTTGGCCTCGAGCGCATCCCACATGTTTGCCAGTGTCAAAAGACATACGAATCCACAATGGAATCGTCAAGAATACTCAGAAGGGCACTCTTAAACAGAGTATCGAGCTTCTCAAAAGCTTCCTGTTGTTCAGGATTAAGCTCGCCCTCAGGTTTGCCTTTGGTGGCAGCATAGCAGTTACTGTTCTGAAACCAGTAAACTGCTCTCATGCGCCACCGTTTGTACAGCACCCCTTTAAAGGGAAATGGCTTCGTTGACGCGAGAAAGCCAGGCGATACAAATTGCCTATAATCAGGTTTTTGGATTGTTGAATATATAAGCAATTTAGCAGTAGATTTAATCCACGAAATTGATAAACAGTTTATGACTAGAATAAACAGAATTAAACTAATCATGCGATCTACTATAAAATAGAAAAACAGAACGAATCTAGAGCAACTACTACAAGCAGAAACTCTAGCAGCATATCAAACAGGAAGATCAAGAAAACGTACGATGCGGCAGCAGCAGCGGAACCGGCGTCGCCCATGTCGTTGATGAAGAGATTGGCGATGTCGGGGAAGAAGTCGTCGTTGGGGAAGAACTCGAAGCCAGTAGTCGCGCGAGTGCGCTCCCCAAAAACCTGATCGCCCCTCTCCCGTACAGGATCACAAGAGGCGGGGTTCCGGAGGCCTACTGTCCCTTCAACCGGTGCACGCCGGAAGACGGGATGGAGAAGACTTGGAATACGGCGACACAATGTTCTGGAACTAGGGCGGCGAGCGACCATGTGTTGCGTCTAGTGGTGGCTAGGGTTCGTTCGGCCTGTATATATAGTGCGGTTCGGGTAGGACGTGGGCGCAGCCGCACGATCGAGTCGATAACAGCCCACGATCCAAAAGAATAGGAAACCGCTGAGTAATTAACGCGTCCGTTAATTATCAATCAATAACTCATTTAATTTTCCCAAAATTAATGCGTCCGTTAATTATCAATCAATGACTCATTTAACAGCCAAATAAATGGACCATGAGATTTTCGGAATTAATTGGGCCATGGGCAGAAAGTGGACAAAGGCCCATAAATTCCAACAAGTTGCACCAATAATATCCCATACTTTCTTCTTGTGTTGAAGTGGACGAATTTCTAGTACTTTACGTACATCAGCCTGGGCATTCCCAGTTTTAAACGGTTTCAGCTGGTTTCTCAAACCAGACCGTCCCCACCGGTTTCAAATGGTTTGATTTGGTTTACACTATTACCATGCAAGGCTATACCACGGTTTGGTGCGGTTTCGTTATACGGTTTATACGGTTTGGCACCGTAGTGGTGGAGCTAGCTCCCGCTGCCAATCGTTAGGCACACGCACTGCTCCAGCTCCTGCAGCTCGGCCAGCGTCCCGTCCCTCCGCACGTCCTCGCCGGCAGCCGTCTTGCTGCCCACCATTGACAGCATCTTCGACGAGGAGGACGACAGAGCTATTGCCGTGGCCAGGGCGGCGTCGGCGAGAGCGGCAACTCGAGGAAACCTGAGGCCGTTGCAGCCACGGTGTCGCCGACGGCCTCGTCCACCCTGCGCGCCACGTCGAGCGCCAACGAGGCCGCGGCGCGGTGGTGGAGGAGGCCCGACGAGCGTGTAGGCATGGGTGACGCGCACCGGCCGACGGGGGCGGCGAGGCTGGGGTACTCCTTGGCGGAGCGTTGCTGCGCGCGCCGCAGAGGCAAGCTTGGCGGGATCGCGACGGCGCACGGCGGCGCGGACCTCGGCAGCGTCCTGGCCGAGCGCGACGACCCCACGGTGTCGCCGACGGCCTCGTCCACCCTGCGCGCCACGTCGAGCTCCAACGAGGCCGCGGCGCGGTGGTGGAGGAGGTCCGACGCGCGTGTAGGCATGGGTGGCGCGCACGGTGGCGTGGAGCTCGGCAGCGTCCTGGCCGAGCGCGATGACCCTCGCCGCCGCCGCCGCCTCTCTGACCCGACTCTCGCCGCCGCCGCCACCTCCCTCCTCCCGGCCGCCTACAACATCGAGCTCCCCAAGACCGTCCACCGCATCCGCTCCTCCGGTGCGCGTCGCGCCGCGCTGCAGCTCCCCGAGGGCCTCCTCTTCTCCCTGCCCCGTGCTCTATGCCTCTATGTCGCCGAGATCCGCATCGACGCGCTCCGGCTCGCCGCCGCCGTTCGTGGCGCCTTCCCGGACCCCACCGCGGCGCCACGCCTCGCCCTCGCCGGCACCGTGCAGTTCATGTGGACGGACAGGTCGGAGACGACGACGTCGGCGCCGCCGGCCACCGGCCTTCACGTGAGCGGTTTGAGCAGTTTGCTCCGGTTCAGACGGTCTCAACCCGTGTTATCTCTAATGGCATCCGGTTTGAAACCACCGAACCAGGAAACCGGGCTAAACCGTCCGGACGGTGTGGTGCGGTCTGGGCTCACGGTTTAGCTGGTTTCGGACCAAACGATGCACAGGCTTATACGTACACGTGCCGATTGACTGCTTCTTCTCTCTACATGGATTCAGAAAATGATTAGCTCTAAAAGCTTTCCAAGATAAAAAAAAAAAGGTAGCTAATTGACGTTCCATATATACACGAACAATTTGGATGCATAATTTGAAGGGAGAAATGGTGATGAAATGGACAAGTGCGACAATGACACGATGTACGTCCTCATTCCAGATTTCTACGTAGAGAGAATATAAAATCCGTGAAACTATGTGTGTTCTTCTATCTCGTACGGTGTATCTGTGTAGTTTCCATTCTACCTACAGACCCCACATGTTATTTTGAACCAAGTTGGAATTAATTTTATAATAAGGTGTCTATCTCTTGTCACGTTTCTGGAGGAATGAGATCCCGTGATTTTATGAACAGAAGTCACCACGTAATTTTAGGTATCTCTTTGCCCTATGATTTCCATACAACGGATAACATTCAAACAAATTTTTTTTGTTGAAATTCAAACTCTTTAGAAAAAATTAAAAAATCTCGTTAGTCGTTTATGTTTCGTTATATGTTCTAAGTTTTTTTTTCGTTTCATTTCGATCAATTCTTTATGATTTAATGGCATTTAACCTTAAAATTTGAAAAGTTATTTAATGATAAACCAATTATCCAATTGAAGCGAAACTTTCACATAATACAGAACGGACCATATAGGACTTATAGATTTTTTCCAAAATTTTCTGAAGTGTTTGAATTTCAATCTAATTTTTTGGTTGAATCTTGTCCATTTGATGGGAACCAGAGGACAAACCAATACCTAACGTTACGTGGTGACTTCTGTTCATGAAGCCACTGTTTTCGCACATGTTTTTCCATAAATCAATAAAATTATTTGTGTTCTTTTATCAGGTTGTGAACATACGCATGCCCTGACATTACAAATGTCCACATAATTAAATTCCCTATCCCCACAAATTGCCTGCAAGACTGCGTGTAGAGTTCGTCTGGCCTTTAATTTCCAGGATCAACGTGCAAACACGCGAGCTCCGATCCAAGGATAAATATCTGAAGTTTCATGAAGTTTCTACTACATGCAGGTTAATGAGCAGCAGTATTTATCTTCTGAAAGGGGTACTCGGTCGTGTCGCAGAGCCTAGCTCGCAGGTAAATCTAAGCCTGACAAAATCAGTCAGCAACGTGCAAGAAAACAGAGCATCATCACGAACTACAGTTGTACGGAGAATCATACCTTGCAGAGTTCTTCCACTTATAGGATCACAAGTGTTCCCTTAGCCTACAGAACCTAGGAACATACAAACAAGCGCAAGGCTAGGAAAATCAACAAAAACTTTGACAGCTAATTGCACTCCCGTTGATTAGTATTAGATCGACTGTGTGAGTGCAGTACACAATCCGTCCGCCTATCGCGGCACATGAAAGTCTCCACGGGATGTGCTCCGATGCCAATAAGAAGCCATTTAGGTGTGGGGTTGAAAGAGACAGTGGTCAAACTGTTCAGAATTTCGTCAAACTCGGAGAAAGAACGGGGTCAATCTATGCACGTATTGAACGGTCGACAAAGACGACAGGCTGCTCGGCTCTCGCCGACGACAAGGCCCGGAAATATGGTTCTCTGAAGAAATTTGACACATAACTCACACTAGTATACTTACTCTCAGCACATCATAATGGAAAATTTGTTGAACTTTGTGTAGAGAACTCTTACAAGTTATAACTGAACTTCACTGAATAACGGGGACAGTGGTCAGACGACAGACATAGATAATTTATTAGTTTGTACGTGGATTGCAAGACCGCCGATTCCAAAGATTATTAAGATCTATTCTTTCAAAAAATCAAATTTCTTTGGGTTGTGATGTTTGTTTGACTCTATTTGAGAACTCGTAGTGGTGCGTGTTGCTTGGGAGAGAGACAGAGTAGGAAACGGCGGAGAAAGCATGTCCCCAGATTTAGGGTTGTGGAGTGAACGGGTGATCATAATGCTGTCAAAAGGAGAAACAGTGCTTACCACTTGGGTTTATGTGTAATGATAACTAACTCTGTGTTCGTTCTAGAAGGTCATTACGTTCAAAAGGATCAATGGAGATCGAGAGGAAGACGTACTGGTGTACAGTGTACTTTCTGTTGATTCTGCTTGCATTGAACATGACCTGGAAAAATGGAAATGCTCCTACTTCAGAAATTGAGATACCAGAATTGTTTTGTAAAAAGTTCTGATGTTTCGGGATGCTTTTCTTCTGGAAAGACAAACTTATCTCTGACCTTTCCATTACTTCTGATGATGGTTCCCTCAAGTAAATGCAGCTGGCTCAGAAGTATGCAAAGTTTCCAATGTTTCTGGAATGTTAGTTAAACTCAATTGTCAGCTCTACAACGTTTTTTTTCTTCTGAGAATGTCATATACGGCCAAAGTGAGGTACTGTATGATATCCACTATAGTAACCTAGCTAGCTGGATATATATGTAGTTGGAAGCAACAATATTTAGTGAAACAGTACATCATGTTATTCCCACATTAATTAGTGAGAACTCCCTGGCTAATTATAGTCGTGGATTCCTATCCATATTGTCCCAACTCCCAAATGGACATTTGTTTATGGTAAAACACGCAGACCAGCTGGGTGAGCATCATTTAGTCAGTCCTTGGTTGCACTATGATCGGTAGCACTGCCGAATAAGCAAATCTTGTATAACAAATAATGCTTTTGAGTAGTATATTCTAGCATGCTTCCATCATGTAAATCATGCTTCTGATAAGGATGTCTTCTCGCATTAAACAAAACGCAAAGTTGTACTAATCCATAGAGAAGACCAATTAGTTAGTCTTGATTCTTGAACCAATAGGGGGGTTACCGCAACCACCCACCAACCTGAAACTTTTAGCACCCAACGAGGGGAACTAGTGGGAGAAAAGGAGACAGAAGCAAAGTGCCATGCACATTACTCAGCAAAGGATAATCCATGATTGGCACCACTGCTTATGAGTCATTACTTGTGTCTCCACTGGAAGCTCTTTAAAAGAGAGAGAGAAAAATTATGATCCTACAGCTAAAGGTTGGCCAAAGCTATTACTAAGTAAAACTCTTGATAGGTGTTGCTTCCTTAAGCCAAACAGTAGCCTTGCCTTTATACCCTAAGTAATGTGAAATCAGAGATGAAAAGTTGCCGGAGTTCAGGAAAGATAGAGAAACACTGGATCATGCTCTTTCGAAAAGAGTGAGAAAGCAAGAAAAACAGCACGCATAGCTTCATAGGTGAAATGTGATCTCGTTTTCCTCTAGTTAGTTAGTTAGATCACAAATTTTGTCAAAGATTCTCATTACATGTTCATCTTTTGACTCGTGCTTGACTCGTCTGAAGTACGAAGTGTAAAAGGTTGTAAGCTATGAAGTTTTGTGTCTTTTTTTTTTTTTTGCGGATTCTGAAGTTCTGACAGATAAATTAACTGAATTCCTGGAATATGCAGACAGCAGACATGGCGGTCGTGATGAACTGAAATACTTTGATGGTATGCCATGTTTGATGTTTGTGTATATATATTTGGTCCTATATATGCCAGTCTATAAGAAGGACTTCCATTGACATTATGTAGACTAACAGGAGATAAATTGAGAACTATAGACGGTAATGGGAGTTATTAAGCAGATACTATCAACAGCCATCTCAATCATAACATGGACTAAAAATGCACCAGCTTTTTGTCTTTTAAGGAAAAGAGCGCCAGCTGCAAGAAGAAAGCGACGATCACAGCATCACAAACCCTTCAACACATCAATCCAAGGATTGGACATCAGATGAGTGATCACACATAACCAATGATCGGTGGCACTGACGAACTGGTAAACACTTCAAAAAAAACACACTTTACCAAAATTCAAGGTATACGTGGTGGATTCAGGAGCAAAAGAGGGGGGCGAGCAACGTTGGAACAAAATGATTGTAATTCAATAATTTGGAACAAAATGATTGTAATTCACGGAGAAGTGTCAGCCAGTTTTTTTTTCTTCTTTGGAACAAAATGATTGTAATTCAATAATTTTTAACCAGGTGTCCAAACTGTTGCCACTGTTGTATTGTTGATAAAAAAACTTCAAAGCACGATATCATCTTGCGATGTTTCAGTAAATGAATACACCATTAATTCCGGATCAACGTTTTGCTGCAGCTTAATTCTGAGGTCCTTTCTTGTTATGTTTCACCAAAAGAAAAAAAATGATGTTATTCCTTTGGTGAATTTTCTTTGTGAACTGAAGGCCTCAGGTGACAAGCGGTGCCAAGTGAACACTATAAAATTTGGAGGGGCCATATGAATAAATTTTGACAATTTTGGGATCAAATCCACATAATATAATGATATGTCGGACAAAATTTCCAATATGGGGAGCCATGGCCCCAGCGCTCACCCTAGCTCAGTCCCAAGCTGTCATTGTAGTTGTGCACCGAATGCGCCTTGTGCTGACTCCACTCAACGTAGCACACGGCGCCGGGTGCTATGCCATTCGAGTTACGCGGATTTCAACATATGTTATTCTTAAATATGTGTCGAATATTTGTATGTGTTTGGTTACGGATAGACTTGTCAATTATGCAGTAAGCTAGTGTTGGAGTTGAACTCTTATAAATCTACTATATGGGTAGCCAAAATAAGATGAAAAAAGTTAATTGGTTAGACACAAGATTACGATGAGACGGTTCAGCGCCCATGTAGGACCGGCCATGGGCGGTGACATGCGTGTGTTGGTCTCGGCGGGTTTATCGTCTTTTGTACTATGTTTATTAGTGTATGGAAAGGAGTGTCCACCTGGATCAGATGGTTTGAATGGAGTTTTTCTGAATGAGTGCTCGAATACAGTCAGGCTGTGTTTGGATGTTGGAATTGAGCCTCGGAAACGTCCATCTGAAATTGGCTAACCTGATTCGTCTGTTTGGGGTGGCCTGGGTATTGGTCGCTGGAAACGGAGTCCAATTCCGAGCGAGGCCCGCGCGTGTGTCCGCCCCGCGAGCAAACTTTCCGAGCCCGCGAGCTCGGAAACGTAGCTCCGCCTCGCCCCGCGTACCTCTTCGCGCATCGCTCACTCCCAGTCTCGCTCGCTCGCGGCCTCGCTCTGGAGCTGGAGAAGAACCGGCGGCAGCGACCGGCGGTACGTCCCCTTTCCCTCTCGCAGCTCTTCGGCGACCTCTCCCCTCCTTCCTTTCCTTCTCTCGGTCCTTCTCCTCCGTTCGTCCATCCTCGGCGCATGACTGCATCCCCATCTGCAGAAACCCTAGATCGTCCGGTGGCGGGCATGGCCAGGGGTGAACGGCGGCGCAAATGGCGATAGGTCAAGGGCGGTGGCGGGCATGGAGGCTGTGAACTGCGTCCCCATCCTCTCCCTGCTCCTCCATGGATGCTCCCATCGATCCCTTGTTCTTTTCTCCCTGCTCCCATCGATCCACTGTTCTTCCCTGCAATGTCAAATTGAGCTCGATTTTGACCACGAATTTGTGTGTTTGCAGGTTCCAGGAACAACTCCTTATTTCTGTGTGCAGCCCCAAGGTATATCCTTCTCTCTTTGGTCCGGCCATGTGCATTTTGTGTTTAATTTGTAGCTTTGTGTGATATGGATGCTGAATAAATTGTTTTGTGATTTATATGTTGCGCAATGGTGTGTCTATTGTAGCATATTTATCATGTCTCAGCAAGAGCTTGTTGCTTACATTATCGAAGAGAACAAAGGAAGAAAAAGGAAAAGAATATTGCTATGCAAGAAGTATTTCGAAATTTCATGTCTTGCTCTAGCTTATGTTAGTACTCAAAGGGCACCTAGAGACCTCGGATGCTTCACTGATGAGGAGGAAACGGTTAGATATCGAAAGTGGTTATTGAAAAAAACTTATGATGGGTCGGAGACAACTTTCTATGATAAGCTACGCCTAACAAAAAGAAACTTCCATGATCTTTGTGCTATGTTGCGTGAGAAGTGTGGTCTCAAAGATAGCATGTTTGTGACGGTAGAAGAAAATGTTGCTATGTTCCTACAAGTTGTTGGACATGGACTTAAAATGAGGATGTTGGGTGGCACGTTTTGTCGATCTTTAGAGACTATCAGTAGGCACTTCTCTACTGTGTTATCAGCCATATTGTCTCAATTTTACAAGCTCAATTTTGATTCTTATGATAGAATATGTAACATTTAGAGTATAATATTAGATTTATTACTCTTATTCCAACAATTGGCTGCCCGGAGACTAGGAATGATTATAGGCCTATATCTTTAGTCAACGTTGCCTTAGAATTTCTCACTAAACTTCTGGCCAACAGTTTGCGAAAAGTAAATGTTCCTGCTATTCATAAAAAAAATATGGATTTATTTAGAGCAAGACTATTTTGATGTCTAGCTTGGGCATTTAAATATATTAACCTTTGTCACAAGTTAAAGATGGAAATTATTAATCTTAAACTTGATTGAGAAAGTTTTTGATAAAGTGGAATGTAGTTCTATCCTTATTATGATTCATCATATGGGATTTGGTGAGAAATGGCTGAGGTGGGTCAATTGTATTCTTTTCTCTTCCTCTACTACTATTCTACTTAATGGTATTCCTGGAAGAAGATTATTTGCAAAAGAGGAGTTAGGCAGGAGATCCATTATCACCACTACTCTTTGAGTTACCTATTGATTGCTCATTTTGCCTGGATTATCTAATAATCCAATATAATGACGATACATTGTTGATCATGCCTGCATGTGCACTCAGTTAGCCAGGCTTAAAGTTGTCGTAGGAAAATTCTCTGCATCTACTGGCCTAAAAGCTAATTTATACAAAAGTTCCATGGTGCCAATTAATATTTCAAGTGAATTATTTCATGATCTGGCCAATAGTGTTGGATGTAAGGTTGAATCTCTCCAATTTACATATGGGGGGCTCCCTATGTGCTCTACTAGGCCAGGGATGGACATTTTGTTGGGCATTCTTCATGGAATTGACATGATACTGATTGTATTACTGACACTTTATCCCATGATGGCAGACTAATTTTGGTGAAATCCATTATCTTAGATATACCTAATTTTGCTATGTGTACTTTAAAGCTACCAGCTTTGGATTTCTTGGACCATGTGGAGCAGCTATCCAGAGGTTTCTATTGAGAGGGAAAGATATTGATAAACTGCCTTGTCAACTGGGAAAATGTTTGTAAACCCGACAAAGCTAGTGGTCTTGGTGTATTAAATCACACAAAACACTGCTCTCCTGGCCAGGAATTTGTTCAAATTTATGAATAAATCAGATATTCCTTTGGTGATTCTTACTCCCTCCGTTCCTAGGTATAAATTATTTTTTCTTTGTCCACATTCAAATGTATCGAGACACGTTTTAGTGTGTATGCTTAGTGCTTTTAGTCTTATATTTAGGAACCGAGGAAGTATATGGCAAGCCCATTATGCCCAAAACAACCATCCACAAAATTTTGGGGCAAATAGCTCCTATGCGACTCTTTTCCTCGCAATTGGATGGAGAGCAACGTCGTTGGTACAAATTGCTCACGTGCGACGCTTCTGTGAGCGCAAATAGCCCTGGCCCGACATGGACCTTAAACGCAAACGGTTAGGATTATGCGAGCCTAGTGGGACCCACAACTTATCCACATCAGCACAGGATGTCCTCTGAGCACGGGACCCACAACTTATCCACCTCACCATGTGGGGCCCACTACTTCCCGCCCCGAGCCATCCCCGCAGCCGTTGCATCCTCCTCCCCTGCATCCATCTGTTTCCTTTCTTCTTCTTCTCCAGCGACGAAGCACGGCAACGCCGACGAGCTTTTCTGAACTGAAGCTTCATTTTGCGCCAACTCTGAACTGAAGCATTAAGCGGATAACACTAAATTCAACTGAAATTGAACTGAACATATACTGAAATTGAACATATTACATAGCTAATTCCATGGTGGGCATACATAAGTTCGTGGCGATCATCGGATCAAAAGCCACACGGCACACACGCGGGAACAAATAGTGCTGACATAGCTAATGCCCTAGCTAATTGGGCTTCCCCGCTGCTCTACCCCTAACCTAAGACCCAAAATTGGGCTCACACCGGAGCCCCAGGGGTGCGGCGGCGGCGCCGCTCAGTCGGAGTCGGAGTCCGAGCTCACATCGATGACGGGGTTGCGGGATGCTTCAAGAGCATTCTAGAAGCGGAGTTCATCGAGCTCCTCTTCCATCTCACGGCGCGTCTCGAGCTCCTGCTGCTGCTGCTGCTTGCTGCGCTGGATCACCTCCTCGGTGATCCAGGGCCGGTCCTCTTCGTCGGCGAAGTCCCCGGGCAGGAGGCCGCGGCGCGGTGGGCGGTCCTGCTGCTCCTCCTCCTCCCTCTTCGGCGGCGGCAGCTGTGCCGCCATGGAGGAGCTCCCCGCGCCGGAGGAGCTTCCTTGCTCGAAGCGGCGGCCGCGCGCCACGCGGCGGTCATACTCCTCCACCTCGCGACGGAAAAACGCAGGCGGCGGCGTTAGGCCTAGGTTTGTCCTCTTGCGCGCGTCGCGCTTCCGACCGCCGTCGGAAGCAACCCGCGCCTTCTGACCGGGGTCAGAGGCGGGCGCCGGCCGCTTCCGCTCCTTCCGCTCCTCGTCGGAGCGGTTTCCACCACTGGAATGGCCACTGCGAGAGCTTGAACCCCCACGCCTCTTCATCGTCGCACGGTGGGGCTGGATCTGTAGGCGACAGGGCAGGTTTCCCGTGGTTTTGGTCGCCGACGGCAAGTGTGTGTGGGAGCGGCGCAGATCTGAAGTGAGTGGGGGATAGCTAGGGTGCGACACATTTCCGTGGATAAGAAAGGGAACAAGAGGAGGTCGGAAAAAAAATGAGGTGGCCCGTGGCATGAGAAAGGGAACGGGAGGTGGGCCGTGGCATGAGATAAGGCAAGACCCGATAAGAGGCCCACCTTACTTGGTTGGCCCATGCCCTATGCTGTGTTTGAAAAAAAATCTCCTTCCAATCAGAGCGCAGAACGAGAGTGCCGCGGATCGTCCTGTCTCAGCCGATCTCAACCATCCACTAGATTCCTTCTAGAAGGCGTCGATCCAACGGCCAATGGCCAAAATGCGGGAATCTGGGGGTTTCCTTCTAGAAGACTTGATCCAACGGCTAACGTAGAGCTCTAGGGTTTATCCAATGGCCAGAAATCGCTGCTAGGGTTACGCGGGGTTTCGGGTGGGTCAACGGGGTTTTGTGAGGGTTGACCAAATTAGGGTTTGGCATAACTAATTCAAAAAAATCACAAAAATATGGGACTTCCGCACATAGTCTTGTTATGTCATATATTATCGAGAGAAAAGTATAAATATGATTTACATACATTTTTACGAAAACGGCTTAAATCAAGTGAGAGACCTCGAACACTTTCAAATGAGCATAACTAATTTAAAAAAAAGAAAAAAAAAAGAAAACCTATGCACATAGTCTCCTTATGTCATATAGTAACAAGATATCATTTTTTGGTTTACATACATTTACACGAAAATGCCTTCACTCAAATGTGAAATGTCGAACAGAGTAGTATGGATTTCAAGAGAGAGAGTAGGTGGGTTGAAGGTTTTTGAAAATTGTTAAAACCTCACCAAAGTTTCATTTTGGAGTGAATAAGATAGATCTGAGCCTACTTTTTCATTTTCATGTTTTAAACTTCATTTATTTTTGTTATTTGCAATTAAACCATTATTATTTAAAAGAAAATAAATAATATGAAGATTAATTCAATAAATAGTGAGACTTCGGAATGACACTATATAGATAGAACACAATTTAGGAAATTTGTTTGGATGAATTAGACAAGGTGAAAAAATACTTGCTTAGAAATGGGGCCGTTTACCCTACCTTTGGAGCTCATTTGAAACACATTTTGTTCACGACTTAGCAAAAGGCCTCGGTTTGATGACCAAGTTAGATAGAATAGATGTCTAGGAAATTTGTTTGGCTGATTTGGACAAGAGTAACAAATATATACATTTTGGTAAGTGTAAATAAAGAATAAATTTTCTTTGCATGTGCTAGCTCTTTGCATTTTGCAATTTTGCAGCATTTTCTTTACATGTGCTAGCTCTTTGCATTTTGCAATTTTGCAGCATTTTATTTACATGTGCTAGCTCTTTCCATTTTGCAATTTTGCAGCATTTTATTTACATGTGCTAGCTTTTTGCATTTTGCAATTTCGCAGCATTTTGTTTACATGTGCTAGCTCTTTCCATTTTGCAGCATTTTATTTACATTGTCCCTTGAACAAAAATGGGGCCAAAGTAAAACAAATAAAGAAGTATATGTTAACTGAAGAACAAACACTGTATGAAGAACTGAACATTGTTAACTGAAGAACAAACACTACTGAACAACTTGCTTCTGCCATGATATTTGCAATGATACAAATGTAGGGTTCATTGCTTCTGCCACTACTGAACAGTACTGCCATGATATTTGAACTGAACATTGCTTCTGCCACTACTGAACACTACTGAACAATTTGCTTCTGCCATGATTCTTGCTACTGAAGAACTAACGACGGATGAACAAGTAAAAGAAAAACAGAGCAATTATACAACCACAAAATACCCCTGCCATAATATTTGCTCGCTTCTGCAAATCGATCATCTACTTTAGATGTTTCTTGATCTTCTTCAGTTCCTCGTTCAGTTCAGCATTGCGCGCATTACTCCTCGGCACGACTCTGTCCGCCCCTCTGTCCGAGCTCCCCATAGTCTCCACAGCAATGGACGGCAACCCCAAATTGAACTCCCAGGTTGCGGCTCCGCTCGCATCAATGTAGCCCTCAAACTGAAGCCTCTCAATATACTCATCCATCCACTCGAAATGGTTACATATCTTCAGGATCTGAAACATCAAAACGAACCCTAGATCCTAAATTCGACGACAAAAAATGAAATTTGGATAATTCAGAGCAAACATAACTGAGATCTATCCTTGCCATCCCTTCCTGCCAGTGTCTTGCACAAGCATCTCAAAAACTCGCGCCCAAGATTGCCATTCTCATCGGTCCTAGTGACCCACCGCTTAAGAAGCTCTGGGCGTGGGCAGTCAGGGCACCTTGTGGGCGGCACTGCACCATACCGTGGCCATTTTGATTGCAGTGCGGAGGAGGTAGACATCTGTGCTAGGTCGCCGGAGAAGAGAAAGATTGGGGAAAGGGGAAGCAATGGGCGGCGGCGGCGGGCGGGTAGGCACGGGGGCGGGTCTGTTCTAGCTGCGGTGATGTGGATAAGTGGTGGCTCCCGCGCGCTAAGGTGGGGCCAACGTTGCTCGGATAATCCTAACAGTTAACGATCAGTGGCGTTTAAGGGCCGTGTTGGCCCTGGGCTATTTTCGCAGATACAAGCGTCGCACGAGAGCAATGCTTGCCAACGACGTCGATATCCATCCGTTTGCAAGCAAAGACGTCGCATATGAGCTATTTGCCCCAAAATTTTGGTATATGTGGTTCCGTTTTGGTGGAGAGATTGTCTAAAACTGTTGAACACTTTTCTTGAAATGGCCTGCTGCTGACTTGGTGATGGATTCACTGTTAGAATTTGGATGGATAAAAGTGATCAGAGATTACTCTTAGAGAGAAATTCCCACACATCTGTTATATTTTGCCCAAGATCAGAACATTTTAGTAAAAAAGGAAATTAATATTTGCTGTCAGGAGGACATTTATGCAATATTTCATCTGACCTTGCCTATTATTGCAGCTCCGCAATGTGTCGGCTAAAACCTTCGCTACTAGACAGAGAATATAAGCGAGAAGGATATGTGGAAATTATATGGACCCATGAAAAATTACTCTAGCAAGAGAGTCTATGTTGTATTATCACCCAATGATTTTGCTCCTGTACATTTGAGATGGATTTGAAAATCATTTGTGCTCCCAAAGCATATATTCGTCTATGGGTAGCTGCTGCAAGAGGCTAAACACTAGAGACGCTATGGACAGGATTTTTCCATGTTGAGTCACATGCTTGTGTGTTATGGAGTGAGAATCAAAATGAAGATGACATCCATAACCTTTTTGGAATGGAATACAAAGTTGGATATTTTCAATATGCTTATTGATGCTAGAAAGAGGTATAACTTTTTTTTTGAGGAATCACTCATAATTGCTTATTTGCTTCAGGGAATCACTCATAATTGGCTGGAGTACATGAAATCACACGAACAAGTCCATCTTTGGTAACTAGCCTATTGACTTAAATATTTGCTCCCTTCTATTTAATGAGTCTTTTACATTAGTCATGCATAGAGCTAAGCCTATGCTTAAAGAAGGAACGTCTCAGTGGGTAGACAATTTGTAACTGTATCTTCACTACTGTACACATTCCATATTTTAAATTTTAAATTTCAGTTTTATCCCTCAATTGACCGAAAAGACCGAGAAACCGAGATACAGACGCGAGAGCGCAAAACACTGGCAGTTCCTATTTGATGACCTGGAGGCAACGCGTCTCGGTGTTGTTTCGCTCCGCAGTTGGGCCGGCCCAAGTGGTGTCTTTTGTTTTTTCTTGTAAGTTTTTCTGTTTATTTTTTTTCGATTTTCTGTTTCGGTTTTTGGTTCCTTCCGGTTCGTATATCTTTTTTAATGTTTATTCTTGTTCAAATGTGAATACGTTTCAAATTTGAAAATTGTTTAAATCTAAAAATTGTTCAAATCTGAAATTTGTTCAATACTGAAAATTGTTCACATGTGAAATTTGTTCAAATTTGAAAACTATTCCCATGTGAAATTTGTTCATTTTTTAAAATTGTTCAGATGTGAAAAAAATTCTAATCTGAACATTTTTTCGAATGTGAACAATTTTCGAATTTGAACTATTTTCAAATCTGAACAATTTTTAAAATTTCAAATCTGAATTTTTTTCAAATTTGATTTTTTTTATTTTCAACAATTTTCAAATTAGCAGGAAACCGGATGTATTTGAATAGATTTTATGTTTGAATGCTATCAGCCGTAAAAAACACAGAGGGCACGAGACCGTACTGGGCTGGAATAGGAGGGAACCGTTCAGGCGTTGCGTCCGTACCGGACGCAACAGGCGCTGAATAGGAGCTCTCCAAAACACTTCGGTGGATCTGTCGACAGTTGTGCGTTCGTAATGCGTTCTCAGCCCAAAAAGAAGCCCACTAGGCCAACCCCATGCACAAGCATTTGTATCTCCTTCTCGCAGCCCATGTACGGACACAGCAAACACCACAGTCTCGGCATACATCTCGGCATACGTTAAACCCTATACGCCGCCCATTAGCGACGCGAATCGGCCGCGCCGCAAACGGGGAGCTTCTGGCGGGCCGGCCCATCCGCCGGCTTTCCTTCTTTTCTATCGTTTTTTTTCATTTTTTTTCTATTTCTGTTTTTCTTTTCCGTTTCTTTTTATGTTTTGTTTTCGTCTTTTTTCTTATTGTTTTTCGTTCTTTTTAAAGTTTTTTTGAAAATTGTTTAATTTTTGAAAATGGTTCCAAATTTAAAAATTGTTCAGAATTTCAAATGGTTCCAAATTTAAAATGGTTCTGAATTAAAATGGTTTCAAATTTAAAATGATTCCAATTTGAAAATGGTTCCAAATATAAAAATGGTTCCAAATTTAAAATGGTTCTATTTTGAAAATGGTTTCAAATTTAAAAATGTTTCCAAATTTTAAAATTGTTCATTTTTTAAAATAGTTCTATATTGAAAATGGTTCTAAATTTAAAAATGGTTCCAAATTTAAAATGGTACCAAATTTAAAAATGGTTCAAATTGAAAAAAAACATTTTTAAAAATGGTTCCGTTTTGAAAATGGTTCTAAATTTAAAAATTGGAACCATTTTCAATTTTTCTGGAATATTTCCCGTACAAACCAAATGCTTGAAATTCTGTTGATCCAAACGCTTTCTACGAACGTACAACCAAAAATAGAAAACAGCAAGTAAAAAAAACAGCGATGAGCGATCGTTGGGCCGCGGTCCATCTAAGGAACCTGTGTAGGCGGCACTGCCTATAACTGCCGCTAAAGAGCGGCATAAAGGCACTCCCACCATGAACCTACGCACGGTGCTGTTCCCTATTCAGTTATTGGCAAATCCAGGGGTGGATCCACACCCCTGGCAGCAGGGGCCATGGCCCGGGGTGCAGATTTTTTTTAAGCTATGTATTAGTGAGATTGGTGATTTTCCCTAGCACTTAGCCTAATTACTACACTGAAATTAAAGATTGGCCCAGGACTTGGTTGGATTCTGGATCCGCCACTGGGCAAATCCATCTGTCGCCTGCACGGTAACATCACTAGCTAGCTGGAATTCACGTACGCAACATGGTGTATGAGGATGCCGTCGTTGACGGCCGGCGGTCATACTGCTAGTTCCGCAGGTTGAACTCGTGATTTGAATGTGCGGACACGTGTATGTCCCGAATAGTAGGCAAATTATTTAATTAGTATATGAGAAATAGCGTCAGTTGTTCAGAACACCCACCGCGACCTTATCCCCTTGCGCTTCAGTGCACAGGGGCGATTTTTGAGCTCGTCCTCGTCAATCCTCTCTCGCGCGGCGGCGATCCGTGGGATCCCTCCGTCTCCGGCGGCTGCTCCGGCAGCGGGAGGCTGGGGAATCCCGGATCTCGCCATGTACATAGTGTTGGGTTGAGTGTGGTCCTGCCGGCGGCGCTGTGGAGGTGGTGGCGCGGTCGGAGGTGGTTTTTGGGCGCGGTGCTTCCCCTCTCCGCTGCGGGTGCAGCGGGGCGCCCGCCGTCGTCCTGGCGCTCGCGGATCTCCGGATGCCTCGAGCGGTCCAGGCCCCTGCTTCGGGTCGACGGATCGGCGCCGTTGACCTGGGGCCCTGGGACTCCGGTCCCCCAGCTCGTTCGTCGTCACGCCGGCGTGTTCTCCAGCGGCGGTGTGGAGCTGGGGTGGTGGTGTGTAGGAGATAGAAGCGGCGTTTGCGAGGAGACGCTGCTGGCTTCGTCGAGCTTGGTGGCTGCTGGATGGTGGTGCTGCAGGCGGTGGAGGGCGTCGGCCGTGTTCGTTTATCGAGCAAGGTTCCGTCACCGGGTGGCGGACGGCTTCTGCGGCCATATCCATGTGTAGAGGTGCTCGGGTGAAGGTAAGAAGGTGGTGCGGCTTCTTCGTCTCCGGCGTCGACAGCGGTGTTGTTTCCTCTGTAGCTTTGCTTCCTGCGTATGTGTGCTGTATTGCTCGAGTCTCTGTACTCGTTTCTTGTTGAATACATATGCAGTTCTCTAAAAAAAAAAGAAATAGCGTCAGTTAAGCATGCCACGTGGAACACAAAATTGTTGAACTCGTCAATAAATATTGGTGTTATTGCTGTAACTGATTGTCCTTGTATTATCGACATGGCCGACAATAAAAAGCGGTGTTCATAATTTGGAGGTCGCAAGGCGTTGATCAAGAGGTTGGTGACCAAAAATAGACTGGTGCCTGAAGATGGCCGTGACGGAGGATCCTCCTGAGTCCTGACACATTAAGCGGCGTTAAGACGGAGCAGTATTTTCTGGGGCGAAAGCAAATATCTGAGCAGCCGATGCGAAAAGTCATTTTGGATCTCGGGACCAGTGCTCCTGGTGACAAAAATAATTTTTCAAAACTTATCCTTTGCCAAAAAGAATCATAAAAACAAATCACCCACACGTGGTGGTTTACATGTGTGTTTAACTGATAAAATTTTACAAAAATAATTCGAAACAAATTGGCCTGTGGAAAATATAAGAATTCTGGACTATGTTGACCCCTTATGCTTGTTATTTTTGCACAGCCTGCAGATATCAACCTTATTTTTCAAATCTTTTTCTAGTGGTAGTGAACATTCAAATCTACACGCATGATTGTTTTGAGAATTTTTTTGTCACAAATATTTGTGGAAAAATATCCCTTTAGAGCAGGAGCACTGGTGGCCTGGAACAAAAGCTTCACTCAGCAGCGGATTGCGGCTAACATCTCGGATTTTTTTTTTAAATAATATTTTTTTAAAACTTTATTCGGAATCTAGCACGCGTTCTAGGAAATTTTGAGTTGTAGCGCGCTGTCGTCACGGCCCGTGCCGAAACAACGGGTTTCCGCACGGCCCATACCGAAAGTGGCCATCTGCATGTCGGCAGGCGCGGCGGCAGGCGTGGCCCACGTCTTTTGGCAGCGCCCGCGCCGAAAGGAGCGCTTTCGGCAGCGCCCGTGCCGAAAGGAGCATTTCGGCCGCGCCCGTGCCGAAACCTGGCAGATAAGCCCGACGCGCCCGGCTCGGCCTCCTTCTTCCTTCTCTCGCTTCTCTCGCTCGAGCTGCTGCTTCTCCTCTCTGTTCTTCCGTTTTCCATCGAAAAAGACCACCGATTCTTGCCCCAAAAAATTCCTAAAAGCCCACAGACTCAAGAAATAGAGTAGAGGAGGGTTGAGGCATCCCCGATCTATTGATGGGATAGTTGTTCGTGGAGGCGTTTGGGGGTGTGGAGGTGGGGCAATGGTGGTCAACAATGGTGGATAGTGGTGGTGTGTGCCGGTGTTGGGGAAGCTAGAGGCGTGTTGCGGCGGTGGTGGTGCTAGATTGAAGCCGGGCAGCGGGAGCTACGCACGCGTCAAGGGTAAACCCTAATCTCTAGATTTTTAGGTTAAATGTTAATATAGTTTGTCGGTGGATGTGTCAGGATTAGTGTAGATATATGTTGTCGGTTAGATGTATTGTATATTTTGAGTAGTCTTTATTTTATCGGGTTCGTCATATTTATTTTCGGCGGTCGTAATATTTAGATATATCCGCTGTGGAGTATTTAATGATGGAACAAATTTGTTTAGGTAATGGAAGTGGTCGATGTTGTTGTGCACTACGGTGCCGGTACAGTTCGTGCATCTGAGTCAGGGGTTGATCTTAGTGAATTTGAAAATGTGGAGATTCAGTTGACAGAGCCAGAGAAAGTGACAATCGGCGTTGTCCAGTGGTATTTGACGGTGAATTTTGGGTATGATCCTAATTACTGGACTGTTAGGATTCAATCGGCATGGACCAAATCCCGGTCAAATATTCGCTAGGAGTTGTTGCCGCTTGATCGGACAAATCAGTGGGTTTCTTGGCTAGCATCATGCAAACGCCGAGGGACAAAACCAAAAGTCCTAGTGTCGTTTGTTCTGAAGCAGAATAATTTAGAAATAGGTGGCGGTGCTGTTCAGACTGGAGAGACTAGTGAAGCAACTAGTTCGCATTGTGCCCAAATGGCTGGTCATTATGAACCATCACCGTCAGCAGGACATGCTCAAATTCCTGTTGACTATGTACCATCACTGTCAGAAATTCCTCTTCATTATGAACCAGCACTGCCAGCAGGACCAGCCCAAATTGGGGAGGCTGATGCGGATGAGCACGAAGGTACAGTACAGGCTGAGATATTGGTGGAAGACGAGGATGGCATCGCAGAAGATATTGATTCTGATGATCCGGATGAAAATAATGATGAAGATGTGCCTATTCCCAGTTACTGGAATCAGGACAAGTCTGCCGTCACGGCCGTGCCTGATATCCATGAATCGTCCTGGGAGTACCACATGAATAACATTGAAATCGGGGCTCAGTACAGCACGAAGCAGCAGTTAAGGGAAGCCGTGATTCAGTGGGCATTGTCCACGCAAAGGGTTTTCCGCACTGACGTGTCAAATAGCAGATATTTGACAATGAGTTGTGCTGACATTGGTTGTCCGTCACGGGTGCATGGTCACTTGCCGAAGTATGACGTGGTGTGGGTGGTGACAGACGTCGTGCCACACACATGTGAAATTGATAGTTTGCTGACAAATCACCCAAACCTAACGTCAACTCTCATTGCACGTCTCTTGTTCAGCGAGATAGTGAGCAAGAAAGACATGGAAGCAAAGCACATCATAAGAACAGTTCAGGCAAGATGGAATACCACCATTAAGTACGGAAAGGCCTGGAGAGCTAAGCAGAGGGCTCTAGAGGAGAGGTTTGGGTCTTTCTATGACTCTTATGATAATGTTATTCATCTTGTTAGCACATTGAAGGAGAGGAATCCTGGCACATATGCTTTAGTAGAATTACAACGGTTCCCGGAATTTCCTCAATATGGTGTATTCGGCCGACTGTTCTTCTCATTCGCTATTTGCATCGAAGCTTTTACCCATTGTCGTCCAGTGCTCTGCGTGGACGGCACGTTTCTCACAGGCAAGTACAAGGGGCAGATCCTGACCGCAATAGGTGTGGACGGCAATGGGCAGATCGTCCCGATTGCCTTCGCCTTCGTCGAGGGTGAGAATTATGAGAGCTGGATATGGTTCTTCAGGCAATTGAAAAAGGCAGTTGTGAAGACTCGACCAAATGTGTGCATCCTTCATGACAGGCATGCTGGTATGCTTAAGGCTATAAAGGCACTGCAGCACCCCGCCGAGGATGAACCAGCACCATGGACTGACATGCAGAGCCGCTGGTGTATGCATCATCTCGGCGCTAACTTTTACTCATGCTTTAAGAGTAAAAGGCTGATGAATCTATTTAAAAGACTGTGCAATCAGAATCAGTAGAGGAAATACCAGTTTCTGTGGGAAAGACTGACTGAATTCACTGGGCAGCAAGTGAAGGAAAGGAAAGCTGCACAGGCGCAAGCGTTAGCTACACAGCTTGCTGCGGCGCAGGTTGCTGCGGCACAGGGTGATGCGACACAGGGTACTGCGGCACAGGGTGATGCGACACATGGTACTGTGGCAAATACGACAGATTCAGAGCCTGTTGGGTTGTGTGACTTGCCTGGAATTGACCCTCCTGGTACGAAGAGAAAGAAGGGAAAACGAATCAAAAAATTTGAAGAGTGGATAGAGAAGGAGCCTCCCGTGAAGTGGTCTCTGTTGCACGACCAATATGGAGCAAGGTACGGCATCATGACTACCAACCTAGCTGAGGTGTACAATTTTGTACTCAGAGGGAATAGGGGTTTGCCACTGACAGCACTGGTGGAGGGTATTTTGCACGGAACATTGACGTATTTCAGAGATAGACGTCGTGAAGCCGTCGAGCATATTGAGTATTACCCCAACACACCTTATTGCCGCAAGATAAGACAGTACATGGACAAGAAGATAAAGAAGGCACGGATGCACACGGTCATTCGTATTGGTAATGAAGAAGCGAGGTACGAGGTACGCTTACCAACCTCAAGATTTGGTGCGGGTAATGAGCTGAAAACCCATGAGGTCATAATTAGTGCTACTGCACCCCCAACGTGCGAGTGCACGTGCAACAAACCGAGACTGCTTCACCTCCCATGTTCTCATGTCCTTGCTATTTCTGGCCAGTTGGGGATGAACCCAATCAGTTTTATCTCTCCGTATTACATGAAGGAGGCAGTGGTTGAAACTTGGACCGGGGAGATGACAGGATTTAGAGTAGTTGGCAACTTCAACAAGGTGGATGAAATGAAACGAGAATATATTCCGGATCTTACTCTTATGAGAACTAACAGAGGAAGACGGAACTCGCGTCGCATCCGGAATGATATGGACGAGTCTGAAGCTGGTGGATGTACTAGACAGTGCTTGTTGTGCAATCTTTTTGGGCATAGAGAGAAGTATTGTCCCAAATACGGCCTAGGACCTGCTCCTGATCCTGTGCGTGGTCGAGGAAACCGAGGAAACCGAGGACGTGGGCAACGTAGCTAGCACTACATTTCAATTTCTATATGTGTATCCCTATGTTTTAATTTGAACGTGTCTGAACTATGTTTTAATTTGTAAGTGTCCGAACTATGTTTTAATTTGTACGTGAATTTGTATGGTTTAATTTGTACGTGTCCGAACTATGTTTTAATTTGTACGTGAATTTGTATGTTTTAATTTGTACGTGAATTTGTATGGTTTAATTTGTACGTGTCCGAACTATGTTTTAATTTATACGTGAATTTGTATGGTTTAATTTGTATAGATGGCTGCACATGCGTTGCTCAGTGGGGTGATCGATGGAAAACATCGTGCAAAGATTTGGGAGAATGATAACGTACCGAAGATCTTGCGTACGCGGGGTCCAGCATACAACTGGATGATACACCCTGATTGGGTTGATCGGTACGTATAAGAGAATATATTGATTATTTTGTTATGTTCTACGATATGACGAATAATTTATGATACAAAATTTTGTTGCAGTTTATCTTGGTCTGGTCTCTTACCTATAGCGCGCCTAGTTGAGGCGACTCGGCGGGAGTGGCTACATATTCCACCAGATCAGCTCGGGGCTCCAGATGTTGATGTGCAGGTTGATGCATCTCGACGCATCAACCCAGACAGGTCACTGCTCTGCTGCTTAGTTGATCGATGGAGGCCCGAGACCCACACTTTTCACTTCCCGTGCGGAGAGATGGCACCGACTCTTCAGGATGTGTCATATCTGTTGGGTCTCCCACTGGCGGGCGCGGTCGTAGGTCCTTTAGAGGCTCCAGCTAATTGGCGTGAAGAAATGCAGGCACGTTTCGCAGGGATACATCCGGATAACCCACCCTTGTCGTACCAGCGACACGGTCCTCGGGTTTCATGGTTGAGCAAGTTTCAGGGAAAATATAAGAATTCTGGACTACGTTGACCCCTTATGCTAGTTATTTTTGCACAGCCTGCAGATATCAACCTTATTTTTCGAATCTTTTTCTTGTGGTAGTGAACATTCAAATCTACACGCATGATTGTTTTGAGAATTTTTTGTCACAAATATTTGTGGAAAAATATCCTTTAGAGCAGGAGCATGGTGGCCTGGAATAAAAGGCTTCACTCAGCCGCGGATGCGGCTAACATCTCGGCGAGATCGAGGTCAGAAGCTGCACGAGCAGTCCAGGAAGCAACGCGTGGGCAGGCCGTATCGCATACCCGTGTTGGGCTGTGGCTGAGGCTAGGTTGGAGCGTTGAGGCCCAAACAGCGGATGCGAGGTCCGGTTGGCAGCTATATCTGGACTTTGTCTCAAAAAAGCTATGTCTGGACTAGAGAGGACTTCACATCTGGCTCGTTCATGAGCGATCGGACTGCAGCATACCCGTTCGCCTATACCTAGATCTAAAACGTTCTGAAAATATATATTCCGTTTTATAAAGTTTTACAAATTATTTTGATGAGCAGCATGAACATTTTATTTTTATTATATATGAGAAAATTATAAACAAAAAACATATTTTCCGCGTTACTACAAGATACTTTATAATATTTCATCTTTTATTCTAAATTTTTTCTTAGAAGACTTTATTTTTAAGTAAAACTAGATATTTTATTGAAAGTCCTTATTTTCTCTCATTTTATTTCAAGAATTTCTGTTGCACTACGCTGGGCGGTTTAGGTGTTTTTTTTTCCTTTTATGTAAATTCAAATATAAAAGATAAAATATCTTTGAGACGAATGTCATGATTTTTTTGTATGCTTGTGCTAGTCGGTTCATCTCTTCAAAGTTTGATTCCACGTTGATGTGTTACGAGGTATGTTTTGCCCTGTCTTGGTGCATGGTTGCACTGTCTTCTATAGCACTGCGTTTTTTATGTGCTACTTTCTTAATGCGTGTTATGTGTTGCACTATGTTGGCCTAAATGCATGTTATGTAGCGTGTTAGTTTTTTCAAGAAAGACCCAAATCTATTGTAAAAGTCAATCGGAAGTACAAAACACTTCGAGCTTAATAAAAAATACATCGAGATTTTTTTACTACCTAACGACCTCTCTGACTACCGTCACCCGAGCAAGTTGTCGCCGCTCCACGTCGCCTTAAGGCGAACGCCATCTCGGTGAGTATGTACAACAACAACTCTGGCTAGAAGCGCAATCGCGGTGATGTGTCCGTCCCTCCGGTGGGGAGCACGGATCCACGGGTCGGTGCGTCGTGACGGTGCCGAAGGGGAAGGGAGGGGATGGGGATAGGAATTGGTGGGATGAGATGGGCGTGAAGATTGTCATGTACACCTTCGCTGCCTATATGGGATGGAAATGCACAATATATGTGAGCACGCATCTCCAACGCGACTCGACGGCTTGGATAAGCCCGCGACACACGAAATCTTAGAGGATCGGTTAGAGTTGGCCTAGGTCGGTTCAAATTGGATTCAGTAGAATGATCCTGCATCTTTTTTACAATACTTAAAGCTCACTTAAAAAGATAATTTCTGCACTGAATCCTAGTCAGTCAGACGAAGCTATGCTCATATATAGAAGTAACTAATGACACCATAATCTTGTGGAGAATTCAATCCCGCCCTGAAAGAGTATTTTATGCTTGCTAGCAGATTGTGAGTCAGCTCAGCGCGTATACTATACGTGATGTTCTCGTCCGTGTCTTCGCAGCTCAAGTAACAAGGCATGCTCAAATTCTTGTCTTTCTTCCTCGCCGTCCCAAGACGACGGCGGCGGTGCCAAGGTGAGAGGCGAGAGGAGGCTGGGGCGATAACCCCCGAAAATATGCAATTTGCAGTTCTTGGGCGTAGTCGGGAGCTGGTGCCGCCGGTCACATTGCGGACAGTCAGCCTCGTGAGACGGCTCCGGCTTGCGTCCTCTGGTGCCGTGCTTGAACACGGCCCCAGAATGTCTGTAGCACAGTGTCATCTCGCGATGGTCGAACCAGGCGCTCGTAGGCTGGTAGAAGTAGAAGCGGTCGCCGACGTAGAAGATGCAGCACAGGTTCCAACAGAGCTTGCTGTCGTGAACCTCCACCTGCTGGTCCGGCGGCGGCGACGACAGGAGCCAGAATTGGAGCTTCCGGATCTCTGTCTCGCCCCTGAGGATTTCGACGGCGAGGCATAGCCTCCCTCTCATCTCGAAGGTGCTTACCAGAGGATCCCAGGCCGAGTGGTATTCGTCGTCCCCGAGCGGGAGCCGGAATGTGCGGTGCGCCTCGGTCGCTACGTCGACCTCCAGTAACCCGTCAGGGCCCCGGCATTGTTTCGGGCCTGTACAGCCGGTGGTCACCAAGTAGAGCTTGCCATCAACGAGCAGAGGTGGCAAGGTGTGCAACTAGGATGCCCGGATACGGCGATACGGATACGGATACGGATACGGGGATACCGCGATACGGCGATTTTTCGAAAACACGGATACGTGGATACGTTTACATATGTATAATTAATAATATATAAAAATTACTAATTTCTAATTTTTGCACCAAAATAAGAAATATTATCAGGGTATATAGGAGTACTTTTATAGTAGATGGCAAAAACCATCCAACATCTGGACTCCGGCGTTCGAGTTAGCCATTGCTGACCTACAAGAAAAGAAATTAGCTAGGTAAGGCATCAATGCCGGCGTAGCGCAGCAAGAAGAATCAGTCAATCCGACACAGTACATAATTTGGACCAAGAAGTGAGATGGGATCATGGGATGGAGGAGCTAGTTCATCATTTGCGCTAGACTCTACAGCAGCGGAAGTGAGATGGGATCATTTGGACCAAGAGAAGTGAGATGGGATCATGGGAAACTAACCTGCAGTCCGGCTCAGTCCGGATCATTTGCCGCTTTGGTCGCTTTATACGTGAGGATTAGGGTATTTTCGTATCCGAAACGTATCCTGATGTATCCTCTACGTATCCGATTTATTTAATTAATTGTTTTAAACGGAAAATCGCCTGATACGGCTGGGATACGTATCCGGCAACGTATCCGCGTATCCGCGTATCCGCGCGTATCCAAACCCTGATACGCTGGTTTTCTGCCGTATCCGTGCAACGTAGGTGTGCAACGGGGGTGACAGGGCACAGTACGAGCGCTGGCGCCACACACGGCTTGCTCCGTCTAAGGTGCACACGCTCTGGTCGACCATGTTCCTGCGGCTGTAACTGGAGTGCAAGAAGGAGAATCGGAACAGCTTGTGCTCCTTGGTGGAGGGGCTGAACCCCAAGGCGAAGAGATGATAAGCCGGGTCCCCGACGGGGGGAGGGGCCTCGGGGAAGGTTGCCGTCTCGCTGGTGACAGGGTTGCAGACGAAGGCCGGCGCCTCGGCCTTGTTGAGCGCGAAGCAGAGGAGGCCGTTGCAGATGTTGGAGAGGCGGTACTTGCTGGGGATGATGACGCGGTATGGCATGGGCCTCAACGAGGAGCCGCTGAAGAAGCTGGCTTCCTTGTGCACCCCGGGCTTGCGGGTCTCCGTGACGAGCAACGCCTCCGACGCGGCGGCCGAGACATGGTTGGCCTCGGCCACGGCGTGGAGACTGTTGAAAGAGGGATCGGCGACGACGCTGCGCCATAGCCGGGAGATACAGGAGCAGCGGGCGACGTCCCTGGTCGGTAGCTTGAGAAGGATCTCGCGTACCATGTCTGCAGATTCCGGCAGCGGAGCTGGTCGCCTCCTCATCCTCCTCCTCATCGTCGATGGATCCAACCAAGGTCGATCGACTGCTGATGGTTACGCTACGCAGGAAGAAGTCGTAAGCGCAGAAAGTCGGGAACGAGATCGAAACATGACACACGCAGTTTATATATAGGTACAAACAAGACGGCATCCCGATCGAACACGCACGCCTTGAACAGAACAGGGCAACATCTAGTCGCCCGACCTAGCTTGATTAACAATTTTTTTAAGCGAGGGACCTAGCTTGATTAATATCTAGGGAAAAGTCTTGATTGTTTCCTTCCGGCTGGCGCCTTCTTCAGATTTGAGTTGGACGAGGAATCAAATGTACACTTTCCGTCTTGGCCTGACGCTGATCGCCATGCACGGGAGGGATCTCACTCCATCGATCCATCCGATGAGCGGCTCCGATCAGGAAAAAAACTGGCCGATTATGCGCTGCATAGTTTGTTTTTTTGCAAAACAAACCCAAACCCGTTTCCTCGAGTCATACACTGCATCGCCGCAAGACTTCCATTATCATAGTTCACATTTCAAAGCAAATGCTTAGAGATGGACACATGTGGTAGTGATTGGAAAGATGGGTCAACACAGTCAGCTATCTTTGCAACGCGGTCTGAGAAATACCATAAGCCATGAATCAAAGCAGGGTTTTTGCTTACTGAGAGGACTTGTACGGTTGTACCAATGACCTATCGTAGCCTCCTTTTGGATACTCAATATCTACAAACATGCCTTAGAGAAACGAGGCACTTCAGAGTTCGGAGGATAAAGATGTTAGCGACACGCCTACAACAACAATAGATTGGACAATAAAGTATATGACAGCTAATTTCATACTGTACTTAGTATGGACTGTAACAAGCATCAGGCCAAAGTCAAATATACATATAAGGATCCTCACTTTCTGTTAGTAAAGTTCGGACGGTGGAAACAACAAAATAAATTGTGCCTAGACACATCGATTTACTTAAAACAAATCTACCCCCACGCCTAATCAATAATCTCAGCCAGGTGCCAGGGCAATGTGGAGAGTAAAATCTTTTTGGGTCATCTAGTATTTAGAGTTGGCTTCGATTTGGCAGCCCCCGCTGAAACAAGTGGTTTACCCTAGTCCATTCAATATGTTTTTGTTGCTGCGAACATGTCATGAGAGTGTCCTGAAACTTTCTACAGGATCCGACTCCTCAAGCATCACCGCCGCCTGGAAGCAGTCGGCGGCATCAGCAATTCTCCCGTCGAGCTTGTGCACCTTCCCAAGGTGCAGCCATGCCATCCGGTTTGTCGGCTCGACCCTCAGGGCGTCGGACAAGAAGGACCTCGCCGCGGGGAGGTACTTGGGCCCCTGCTTGGAGCACAGCGCGCCAATGGCCACCTTGGCCGGCACGTTGTCCGGCTCCGTTGACAAGGCATTCACATAGGAAGCCAGCGCGTCACTGCTCTGACCGCGCCTCGTGCATGTAACCTGCATTGCATTAAATCATAAACAAAGGAAATTTTGTAAGAGTTTGGTGCCATGGACCTTTTTTTGTGTGTGGCAAGGACGTGGTGAAGGAGTTTGACTCACCTTCAGCTTGGAGTGTCGCTGCGGAGTATGATTTCAGGGCTCTGGCTTTCTGCAAACATATTTCAGCGTCTCTTGAGTGTGAGAGGCTAGAGTACAGATTTGCAAGACCTTGCCAGATTTCAAACTCAGTAACTCCACCGTCTTCTCCCTGAACCACAGTAGGAGACCAATGAAGAAAGTAACAATATAAATATAGTATATGAATTGTTTTCTGCGGTTCATCAACAAACCTCCAATTTTTTAGGGGAATTCTTTTGGGCCTGAACAAGAGCAAGAAGGACCCGGTATGCTTCCACTGCTTGCATCGGTGATGATTGAGCGACCTTCAACTTTGCCTTTATCCTGAGCAATGTCCCTTGGTCCCACTTTGCGGTCTCATCTAATGCGGCATTGGTTGCCACTTCTGCTTCAGAATATCTCTGCTGAGAAGAGAGGACCAGCGCTAGCAACCTCCAACCTTTCGATACTGATCCACCAGTTGCATCGATAAATTCCTTTGCACATCTCAGTGCCGCACTCATGTTCCGCTGCTCAGCATATTCAACTCCCATATCGAATATTAGGTTCGGGTTCTGGCGGTCAAGAGTCATGGACTCCATAAGAGACTTCATAGTTTCTGTCTGCAACAGAGATCTTTGGTGATCTGATGAAACAATCTTAGCCTTCTTACCAAGGCAACTCCCCAAGAAATAAAGGCCAGTGCTCTTCAGATGAACATCTAATGATTCAGTATTTGCAATAGCTCTTCTTGCATATTCGACACCCTCAGACGCAAGATAGCACTCCTCGCTGCATATCTTAGCAGCTAACAGCAATGCCATTGTATCTTTTGGATTCTCATCCTTATTCAAGGACTTCCTCAAAAAATTCAGAGCGACTTCTTTCTGACCAACACCGTAGTAGCAAAATGCTAGTGTGTTCCATCTCTCTGTACGAGGATATATCCCAGGTAGAACCTCCTCAAGATGATTTGCGAGAAGAGAGGGTTTGCTGCAAATCGACAATGCGTAGGTCAGATGTTCCATCACTGAGGGGTCCCAGTGGGTCTTTCCCTGATACCACTTCTTCAGTAGTATCGTGAGCAGTAGAATAGCCTCCTCAACATTGTTCTTTGGAACAAAAGTGCCTTCAGCTTGTGAAGCACAGCTTGGCGGGCTCCCCTCCACACAGCCATACAGCAGGAAAACAGCAAATCTCTTCTGGATCCTTGTGATGCATTCCTCGTCGAGGTTCCACGGGCTGAGAAGAGCGCGTCGGTACGAAGCTAATGCATCCTGAAGAGAGCCAGCCTTTTTCCATGCCTCTGGGAGAAGTTCCACCGATTTATTGATAGTTTCCTGTAGCTTTTGTTCGATGTCAGGGGTGCCATTCTGGAACATACTTTCAACAGAATCAGTGACGCTTTTGCACTGTTGAGCGGCCTCTGCGTGTTCGACAAGTATTTCCAAGAGTCATTACAAATTCAAACATAAGCTGAAATCAAAATAGTTTACGCATGTTTTTTTTTGTCCAACGCAATAGCGATATATAGCAATTTGCTACCTGTTGATTTTCCTAGCTTCAGAAGGGACAATGATTTCAAGTAAATGGCTTCAAGAACAAGAGTAGCAGCATTTGGCGGGTCAGAGCCAGACTCTGATTTTGTTGAGCCTTTTTTCGAGGGTGTCTTGTCAGAAAGGGATGGTTGGAAGCGCTGAATTGCAGCTTGAAGATCTATTCCATCAAACACACAAAGTGCATCTTCAACATTGCCTTTCTGAAACTCCAGCCTTCCCAAGAGAGCTCTCGCTTCCTATTGTCAGTAGAGATGAATTAACTTGGTGTTATGGTGTAACCAAGCAGAAAAAACATGATGGTCGGAATTCTCCATGAGATAAGCAAGTTTCAACTTCATTTTGAAAAAGTAACTACTGTAGACAATGGACATTTGAAACAATTAATCAACTCATAAAAATCGAAACTGTTATGTTTTCTCCAATATATTGAAAGACATTCGTCTGGCCATGGTACACAGAAAGCAATTACACACTGCTTTTTCTTGTCTTGTTAATGGAAATATGGGCATTTCTTCTACATAATTTTGACAAAGAAATTTTCCTTTCTCCATATAATTATGCGTATTCATTAAATATTGATATTTATGTTGATACTGAGATTATTAACAATTCATTTACCCAATCAAAAGCAGTTTTTTGATACCATCGTATTATCATATTACAAGAACAAAAAACTTACATCTTATAAGCATGCTGAACAATTTAGAATTAGACAAACGGAACAATGAAATTGTACCAATGAGACCACACCTACGCACGTAACATGAAATTCCCAAAGAAAGGATCAAATTGCTCACACAAGGCGTCTCAAACAATCAAATGTTTCCGAAAAATGCACCACCAATGCCGGCACCTTTACATATCGGTTCGTCTGAGAACAATCAGGATCATGACCTAATTGACATCATCGTGGAATTGAATTTGAAAATGATAATTTATTTCCAACCAAATTCACACCATGGCAGCATTATCCAGGAAGGCACCCGGCTGTCAAACACAAATTCAGAAGAAAAAAAAAAGTTCAGAGAATTCGGACCTCGTAGTTGAGGGAGAGACCCTCGGAGACCGCCGACGACGACGGCGGATCGGCGTCCTTGGCATTTACCTCGCCCGCGCTCGCCTGATCCGCATCGGCCACCGCCGACGGCTCCTCCTCCTTGGCCGGAGGAGACGGGTCCGCGCTCGCGTCCGTCTCCGACGGCGCCGCCGCCTCAGCGGGGGGCACCTCGGCCCCGTCCTCCGGCTCCGCCGCCATGCCAATGCAGCAGAGGGTTCGCACCGACGGGCACCCGATCTCGTCGACCTGGGAGGTGCCCGGTTTCGTCGTCGATGGAGAGAAGCGGAGGCGGCAACTTCTTCCACCGTTCCACGGCTCGCTCTGTATCCTTTCTTCACTGGTTTTTTTTTACTTCTTCTAATTTTAGTCTCTCTCTCTCCTGCCACGTGTAGAGCTCACCAGCAATTAGCTAAGAATAAGCATGCGAGATAATTAGCTAAGAATAGATTGCCACGATCACCTGAGAGGAAATTGCGCATATTTGTAACAGCATCTCCAATAGTTTACCCATGATTCTGATAAGCAAAATGGTTTGGGATTAGTAGAGAGAAGGTATGGGTAAGCATAAACATTTCTCCTTTTACACTTTACCCATAATCTGGATAGCTGGACTGGACAACACTTGGGTTAACATTTTTCCCTCTACCTCTTTTCCCGATGCACCTGTATCCCACTACCGACGTCCAACCCTGTCACCCAGCGCAACACCAACCTCGACCCCCGACACCCCGCTCCGCTCGGTCGTGCGTGTCCGCGCCCTCCTCAGATAGGTTGTGCGCATCGGCGCGGGTTCGCCTCGGTTGTCTACGATAAATCGACATCGCGGCTAGGCCCGAGAGGGGGTGGCAGATAGGGCGGGTCAATTCGACAAAACTTGGACATTGTTCGGTAAAAATTTGGCGGCATCTCAAGCATAATTTGGACATCTTAATACATATAGTATTATAAGGTCGAAGTGATAAACTTTCAGCGTATTGATACGTCTCAAACGTATCTATAATTTTTGATGTTCCATGCTGTTATTATACCAATTGCTACATGTTTATTTACACTTCATAGCATTTTTATGCATTTTCTGGGACTAACCTATTAACAAGATGCCGAAGTGCCAGTTCCTGTTTTCTGCTGTTTTTCTCTTTCAGAAAAGCTAGTCGCAAAATATTCTCGGAATTGGACGAAAATCAACGTGTGCAAATATCTCATCGGAAGACTCCAGAAGCCAGAAGGGGAGACGGAGTGGGGCCACGAGGCAGCCACGCCACCCTAGGGCCGGCAGGGGTGGGCCGCGCCCTGCCCTGGCGTGGCCACCTCGGGTGCCCTCCGACGCCGCCCTTTCGCCTATATATTCCCGATGTCCCGAAAACCCTAAAAACACCGATCATATTCCACGAAAAGTTCCGTCGCCGCCGCCGTCGTCAACCCTAGATCGGGAGGGTTCTGAAGCTCTTCCCGGCACCCTGCCGGAGGGGAGATCCTCACCGGAGGCCTCTACACCGCCATGCCTGCCTCCGGAGTGATGCGTGAGTAGTTCATCCTTGGACTACGGGTCCATAGCAGTAGCTAGATGGTTGTCTCTCCACCTTGTACCTCCATGTTTAGATCTTGTGAGCTGCCTAACATGATCAAGATCATCTTATTGTAATGCTACATGTTGTGTTTGCTGGGATCCGATGAATATTGATACTATGAGCAAGTTGTTTATCAATCTATCTATTTATGTTGTTTATGATCTTGCATGCTCTCCGTTGCTAGTAGATGCTTTGGCCAAGTAGATGCTTGTAACTCCAAGAGGAGTATTTATGCTAGATAGTGGGTTCATGCCTCCAGTAATCTGGGCTCGAGATGACAGAAACGACTAAGGTTGTGGATGTGCTGTTGCCACTAGGGATAAAACAATGATGCATTGTCTACGTGTCATTTGCATTGTTTACATTACACACTTTACTTCATGCAATAATCTGTTGTTTGCAACTCAATACCGGAAGGGGTGCGGATGCTAACCGGAAGGTGGATTATTTAGGCATAGATGCGTTGGATAGCAAGTCTATGTACTTTGTTGTAATGCCCAATTAAATCTCATAATAATCATCTTGTCATATATTGCATTGTCATGCGCTCATTATTTGTCAATTGCCCAGCTGTAATTTGTTTACCCAACATGTTAGTTATCTTTTATGGAGAGACACCACTAGTGAACTGTGGACCCCGGTCCATTTCCTCATACTGATAAAACCACCAACTGCAATCATTTGTTCTCTGTTACTTTCTGCACTCATTACTGTTTTCCACACAATACGTTTAATCCTTTGTTTTCAGCAAGCCGGAGAGATTGACAACCTCTCTGTTTCGTTGGGGCAAAGTAGTTTGCTTGTGTTGTGTGCAGGTTCCACGTCAGTTGCGCCGCTGACAACCTTCTGAAGAACCTCCGTGTCCTCCTGGTTCGATAAACCTTGGTCATATTTCAAGGGAAAACTGCTGCTGCACTACATCATACCTTCCTCTTGGGGTCTCCCAACGAACGTGTGTTGTCACGGTCAACAAGCAGATCTTCTGGTGCTGTTGCTGGGAAGTAATAAAACACTCTACCGTTAACACGCCATCAAGACATTTTTCTGGCGCCGTTGCCGGGGACACTGGAATCTCCAGATAGGGGAGTCTCACACTTCCAATCTCATTACTTTGTTTTTGTCTTGCTTAGTTTATTTTATTTTATCTTGTTTGCTGTTAAAACCCAAAAACACAAAAAAAAATCCTGCATTTAGTTTATTTCGGTTTGTTATTTTCTTGTTCTGTTTTAATTTTGCTAAAATGAGTAATCCTGAAAACACTAAGTTGTGTGACTTCACTAGCACAAACAACAATGATTTCATATGCACACCTATTGCTCCTCCTGCTACCACAGCAGAGTTCTATGAAATTAAACCTGCACTGTTAAATCTTGTTATGAAAGAGCAATTTTCTGGTGTTAGTACTGATGATGCTGCTGCTCACCTTAATAATTTTGTTGAGCTATGTGATATGCAAAAGTATAAAGAGGTAGAGGGTGATATTATTAAACTGAAATTATTTCCTTTCTCCTTGAGAGGAAGAGCTAAAGAATGGTTGCTATCTTTGCCTAGAAATAGTATTGATTCTTGGACTAAGTGTAAAGATGCTTTCATTGGAAAATATTATCCTCCTGCTAAAATCATATCTTTGAGAAGTGGCATTATGAACTTTAAGCAATTTGATAATGAGCATGTTGCCCAAGCTTGGGAAAGAATGAAATCATTGGTTAAGAATTGTCCCACTCATGGACTGACTACTTGGATGATTATTCAAACCTTTTATGCAGGATTGAATTTTTCTTCAAGGAATTTATTGGATTCAGCTGCTGGAGGGACCTTTATGTCCATCACTTTGGGTGCTGCAACAAAGCTTCTTGATGATATGATGGTAAACTATTCTGAATGGCACACCGAAAGAACTCCAACAGGTAAGAAGGTAAATTCTGTTGAGGAGATCTCCTCTTTGAATGATAAGGTTGATGCCATTATGTCTATGCTTTCGAATGGTCATGCTACTATTGATCCAAATAATGTTCCTTTAGCTTCATTGGTTGCACAAGAAGGGAATGTTGATGTGAACTTCATTAAAAATAATAACTTCAACAACAATGCCTACAGGAATAATTTTGGTAATAGCAACTATAGGCCATATCCTTCTAATGGTAGCAATGCTTATGGTAATTCTTATGGTAATTCCTACAACAACAATAAGAGTGTGCCCTCTGATCTTGAAGTTATGCTTAAGGATTTTATTAGCACACAAACTACTTTCAATAAAACTGTTGAGGAAAAGCTAGGAAAAATTGATATTCTTGCTGCTAAGGTTGATAGTCTTGTTCATGATGTTGATTTCTTAAAAATAAAGGTGCTGCCTCATGATGTTAAAGAGAGCAAAACTCTCAATGCTATACAAGTTAAAATTGATAACAATATAAGAATGCTAGCTGAGTTGCATGATAGATGGGAAAGAGAGGAAAAAGAAGCTGAAATTGCTAAACAGAATAGTGTGGCTAGAGTTTGCACTATTTTTACTACTGAAAATGTTGATACCTCAAGTGCTAGTAAACCTCCTACTGTTAATGGAAAGATAATTGGTGTTGGAAATGTCTCCACTTCTGCTGCAAAAAGCTTTAAACTGCCTGATAGCACTAAAATTGCTCCTGATAAAAGTGCTGAAATTTTTAGGAGTGTAGGAGATAATGGTTCCATTACCTTTGATGATAATAATTTTGATTTTGATGGTTGTAATATAACTGAAGTCATTATGTTCTTGCAAAAGCTAGCTAAGAGTCCTAAGGCTAGTGAAATAAATATGGCTTTTACTAAACATATCATCAATGCTCTCATGCATGCTAGGGAAGATTCCCTAGGAAGTTAGATGATGGTTGGGAGCCCATCATTAAAATGAAAGTGAATGATTTTGATTGCAATGCTTTGTGTGATCTTGGTGCTAGTATTTCTGTTATGCCTAAAAAGCTTTATGATATCCTTGATCTTGCACCTTTGGAAAAATGTTATTTGGATGTTCACTTTGCTGATTCTTCTATGAAGAAACCTTTGGGGAGAGTTGATAATGTTCTTATTATGGTTAACAATAACCTTGTCCCTGTTGATTTTGTGGTTTTGGATATTGAATGCAATCCTTCTTGTCCTATTGTGTTGGGAAGACCTTTTCTTAGAACTGTTGGTGCTGTTATTGATATGAAAGAGGGGAATATAAAATTTCAATTCCCACTCAGGAAAGGTATGGAACACTTCCCTAGAAGAAGGATGAAACACCCTTTTGATACTATTGTTAGGGCAAGTTATAATGTTGATGTTTTTGGTCTTGACAATACTTGATTCATGTTTCATGCCTAGCTAAAAGGCATTAAAGAGAAGCGCTTATGGGAGGCAACCCATTGTTTTTACTTTCTGTTATTTTTTTTTTGAGTCAAGGAGCATGTTTACTTCTGTAAAACTCCTTTGTATCTTTTATTTGCTGTTTTGTTGTGCCAAGAAAAGTCTCTTATGACAAGATGGTACCTATATTTGGATTACTGCACAGGAACAGATTTCTGGAACGTCACCGTTTCTCGCCGTAGAAAATCAGAATTTGAAAAAATCTGCCAATTTTTGTGCGTGTTCCTGAGATATGTACGCAACTTTCGTACGACTAAAGTTTTTCGATTTGAGCGACGTAAGTGTCCCGAAAAAAATCATCTTTACGGACTGTTCTGGTTTTGACAGATTCTGTCTTTGTTTTGCATTCTCTCTTTTACAAGTGTTGAGTGGTTTCTTTTAAGGTGAAAGAGCATCA
Organism: Poa pratensis; assembly: GCA_947311845.1. Taxonomy (NCBI): domain Eukaryota; kingdom Viridiplantae; phylum Streptophyta; class Magnoliopsida; order Poales; family Poaceae; genus Poa; species Poa pratensis. The sequence goes on along the minus strand of CAMZMU010000048.1, from coordinate 57,781,281 downwards.
CTTAAGCCTAGTAACAGTAGCTAATGTTTGAAAATGATTGCTTATGAATTTGTGTCCTTACAGAATCAAGTGAGATTATTTGTTTTGATGCACTAACCCGCTAATGAGAAAAATGTTGAGTTTTGGTGTGAAGGAAGTTTTCAAGTGTTAAGAGAGGAGGATGATATTATAAGATCAAGAAGAGTGAAAAGCTTAAGCTTGGGGAAGCTCCCATGGATCTCCCCAATATATTCAAGAAGACTCAAGCGTCTAAGCTTGGGGATGCCCAAGGCATCCCCTTCTTCATCAACAAACTATCAGGTCATCTCTAGTGAGACTATATTTTTATTTCTTCACATTATATGTACTTTTCTTGGAGCGTCAGTGTGCTTTTGTTTTCAGTTTGTTTTTGTTTTGTTTGCTGCTCTATACTTGTTGGATCCTAGCACTCTTGTTTGGGAGAGAGACACGCTCCGCTTTTTCATTGGAATACTCTTGTTCTTCACTTATATTTGTTGAGTATTCTTGTCTAGCTACTGCTAAAGCTTCTAGCTCTCTGTTTTCATATATCTCTTGTCAGAGCTATTAGTTTCTTTTGAAGAAAGTACTCTCTTGCTTCACTTATATTTGTTTGGAGAGTTGTTCAAATAAGTTGATTGGTGTTTGGTTGGAACAGAAAATGCTATGCATGTGGTAGTGGTATAAAATGCTTACATAAGTCTTGTAGATCACTGTCTTGAGTAATTTGATACTTGTCAATTGTTTTGAGTTACCAAGTAAGTAATGTTTAGACTTGTGCATCATGTAAGTAAAGGCTATTAGTGAAGAACTACTGTAAAGCTTGTTGATATTTGATTTGTATCATTGGTAGTTCCAAAGTCTAGATATTTTCTAGTGAAAGGTTTTGGTTAACAAGGAAGACAATGTGGAGTCTTGTAATTTTTCAAGCATGTTTTTTATATGAGTTCTTGCTGTACCGGTTGACAGTCTGTGTTTGCTTAAATAACCTTGCTAGCCTAAACTCTGTACTAAGCGGGAATGCTGCTTGTGCATCCAAAACCCTTGAGCCAAAATCCATGCCATCTGTGTCCACCATAACTACCTATTATGTGGTATTTTCCTGCCATTCCAAGTAAATTTTTCATGTGCTACCTTTAAAATATTCAAAACTGTTACAACTCCTTTTTGTGTCACTGTTTACAAGCTCATGAGGATGTGGTAGATGGTCTTTATTTCACTTGTTGATCAGACTTTACACCTGGACTAGTGGCATATACATCCGCTTATCCAATAATTTTGCAAAAAGAGCTGGCAACGGGGTGCCCAGTCCCAATTAATTACAACTTTAACCATTAATTCTCTTCACATCTTTTTGCCCCTGAGAAATCAGTCAAGCAATGTTCATAAGTGTGTAAACAAAAGAGAACGAGGGATGATCTACCCGCTGGTAGAAATAACGTCCTTCATGGGAGCCGCTCTTGTAAGGTCTGGTTAACTTGTGACTTAAAGTATTGTCTATTTACTGATTCGTTGACCACTAACACACACCTCTCAAAATATATTTTTATACTCTCTATATGCTTTCAAAAACTTAAAAAGCTCTAGCACATGATTTAATCCCTGCTTCCCTCTGCGAAGGGCCTTTCTTTTACTTTATTGTTGAGTCAGTTTTCCTACTTCTTTCTATCTCCACAAGCAAACACTAGTGTCAACTTTGGTACAACAGTTGTTATATAATGATATGTTTGACTTATTGCATTACTTTGCCTTGACAATATCCATGAGATAAATATGTTAAAGTTGAAGCCAGTGCTGAAACTAAATCTTCCTTTGTGTTAGTCAAACACTTTCATTTAGAATCTATTGCTTTGTGAGCTGATGTCTACGTGTGCTTCTATTCTTGTAGACAGTGTTGGGCCTCCAAGAGCAGAGGTTTGTAGAACAGCAGCAAGTTTCCCTTAAGTGAATCACCCGAGGTTTATCGAACTCAGGGAGGTAGAGGTCAAAGATATCCCTCTCAAACAACCCTGCAATTAAGATACAAGAAGTCTCTTGTGTCCCAAACACACCCAATACACTTGTCAGATGTATAGGTGCACTAGTTCGGCGAAGAGATAGTGAAATACAATTAATATGGATGATTATAAGTGGTAACTGCAATCTGAAATAAAGATGGCAGCAAGCAAACATGTAGCAGAACTTGTTGTAAACGGTGTTTCAATGCTTAGAAACAAGGCCTAGGGATCATACTTTCACTAGTGGACACTCTCAACAATGATCTCATAACTGAATAAGTAAAAGCTACTCTTAAACACTCTCTTGTTGGATAACAAACACCATTCATTGTGTAGGGCTACAAAAGCACACCTCAAGCCGGAGTAAACAAGCGTCACAACGTCATAAAGGAGTCACACACGGTGCACACACTGTCACCTTTACACCGTGGAGAGTACCGGAGTTCATATTGAAGTAACCTCTGGAGTGCATAATAGATAAAGAGTAACATCTACATATTCAACTAGATTAGCACAACTGAACACAAGTAAATACCACTCGGGATTATTCTCCTTCTTGATGAAGCAAGAGTACTATGCGTAGGGCTGCAAAAGCACACCTCAAAGTCTGAGTAAACAAACACCACAATTCCCAAGAATAAGCCATGATAAATGTCTAAATTATTCATAGAGTCACACAAGTACCCACACTGTCACCTTGATACCGTGTTGTCACAATGACTCCAGAAACTAGACAAAATCACTTGAGTAGCATAAACATTATTAATGTATTCAGCGATACTAGCAATACACATGATCACATAAAGATCACGCCATGGGAGAGAGAGATGAACCATATAGCTACCGGTAGAGCCCTCAGCCTCGGGGGAGAACTACTCCCTCCTCATCATGGGAATCAACAGCGGCAATGAAGATGGCGGTGGTGTCGATGGAGATGACTCCGGGGGCAATTCCCCGTCCCGGCGGCGTGCGGAACGGAGATTCTGTCCCCTGAAACTTGTCGTCGATGGCGGCGGCGCTACGGAACTCTTCTGGAAATATGACTTGGTCTTTTAGGGTTTTCGCGTCTGAGGCAATATATAGGCGAAGGGGCGATGTCGGTGGAGCCCCGAGGGGCCCAACCCATAGGCTGGCGCGGCAGGGGGCCCACCGCGCCGCCATGTGGTTTGGCTGGCTCCTGGCTCCTCTTCGTCTCTCCTTCGGACTTCGTGTACGTGTTGGAAAAATAGGGACGTGGCCTTTTGTTTCGTGCAATTCCGAGAATATTCGCAGAAGTACTTTTCTGAAACCAAAAACAGCAGAAAACAGGGAACTGGCACTGTGGCATCTTGTTAATAGGTTAGTCCCAGAAAATGCATAAAAGTGATATGAAGTGTATATAAAACATGTAGCAATTGGTATAATATAAGCATGGAACATCAGAAATTATGGATACGTTGGAGACGTATCATGAGCTAACTTTTATGCAAGCGCTTATAGCTCCATTGTCTCCAAGGTATTATTCATGAAAGTTTGCACTTGTATGATTCATTTTGTTTACTCCTTATTTACTTGTTAGCAAACTATAGACCATTGACTTGGATCACTTCATTCAGTTCATGTGCTTTGCATTACTATTTGATCAAGATTATGTTGGTAGCATGTCACTTCAAAAATTATGTTGTTTTTATCGTTTACCTACTCGAGGACGAGCAGGAACTAAGCTTGGGGATGCTTGATACGTCTCAAACGTATCTATAATTTTTGATATTCCATGCTGTTATTATACCAATTGCTACATGTTTTATTTACACTTCATAGCATTTTTATGCATTTTCTGGGACTAACCTATGAACAAGATGCCGAAGCACCAGTTCCTGTTTTCTGCTGTTTTTCTCTTTCAGAAAAGCTAGTCGCAAAATATTCTCGGAATTGGACGAAAATCAACGTGTGCAAATATCTCATCGGAAGACTCCAGAAGCCAGAAGGGGAGACGGAGTGGGGACACGTGGCAGCCACGCCACCCTAGGGCGCGGCAGGGGGTGGGCCCGCGCCCTGCCCTGGCGTGGCCACCTCGGGTGCCCTCCGACGCCGCCCTGTCGCCTATATATTCCCGATGTCCCGAAAACCCTAAAAACACCGATCATATTCCACGAAAAGTTCTGTCGCTGCCGCCGTCGTCAACCCTAGATCGGGAGGGTTCTGAAGCTCTTCCCGGCACTGCCGGAGGGGAGATCCTCACCGGAGGCCTCTACACCGCCATGCCTGCCTCCGGAGTGATGCGTGATTAGTTCATCCTTGGACTACGGGTCCATAGCAGTACCTAGATGGTTGTCTCTCCACCTTGTACCTCCATATTTTGATCTTGTGAGTTGCCTAACATGATCAAGATCATCTTATTGTAATGCTACATGTTGTGTTTGCTGGGATCCGATGAATATTGATACTACGAGCAAGTTGTTTATCAATCTATCTATTTATGTTGTTTATGATCTTGCATGCTCTCCGTTGCTAGTAGATGCTTTGGCCAAGTAGATGCTTGTAACTCCAAGAGGGAGTATTTATGCTAGATAGTGGGTTCATGCCTCCAGTAATCTGGGCTCGAGATGACAGAAACGACTAAGGTTGTGGATGTGTTGTTGCCACTAGGGATAAAACAATGATGCATTGTCTACGTGTCATTTGCATTGTTTACATTACACACTTTACTTCATGCAATAATCTGTTGTTTGCAACTCAATACCGGAAGGGGTGCGGATGCTAACCGGAAGGTGGATTATTTAGTCATAGATGCGTTGGATAGCAAGTCTATGTACTTTGTTGTAATGCCCAATTAAATCTCATAATAATCATCTTGTCATATATTGCATTGTCATGCGCTCATTATTTGTCAATTGCCCAGCTGTAATTTGTTTACCCAACATGTTAGTTATCTTTTATGGAGAGACACCACTAGTGAACTGTGGACCCGGTCTATTTCATCATACTGATAAAACCAACAACTGCAATCATTTGTTATCTGTTACTTTCTGCACTCATTACTGTTTTCCACACAATACGTTTAATCCTTTGTTTTCAGCAAGCCGGAGAGATTGACAACCTCTCTGTTTCGTTGGGGCAAAGTAGTTTGCTTGTGTTGTGTGCAGGTTCCACGTCAGTTGCGCCGCTGACAACCTTCTGAAGAACCTCCGTGTCCTCCTGGTTCGATAAACCTTGGTCATATTTCAAGGGAAAACTGCTGCTGCACTACATCATACCTTCATCTTGGGGTCTCCCAACGAATGTGTGTTGTCACGGTCAACAAGCAGATCTTCTGGTGCTGTTGCTGGGAAGTGATAAAACACTCTACCGTTAACACGCCATCACGTATGAAACAAGATATTACCATAATATAGTGCTTAGAATTTTACGCACGCGGTTTGTAGGTGGTAGGAGTGGGACAGTGGTGGATTAGGTCACCTTCAACGAAGAAACCTTTATAGTAGATTATGCTAGGATGGGTGGCTAGGTGACGTCCTGAAGAGTGGAGACTGGATTGTTAGGGTGCTCACATAGGATTCGACCATTCAGTTATCATGAAACTAATGACCGAGTTTATCCAACAAAGTTATATCATTAAAATTTTCTACCCAAAGTTTTGATCAGTCTTTTTGGTTTCGGTCATTTTGGTTTCAATCCAAGCCTTTTCGGTTTGGGTCTTCATTCATTGGTTTTTCTGCCCACCCCTAAGTGGCATATGGTCCTGCAACGAGAAGTCATCCGGGTACCATCGAAATTCCAATTTTATACAACTCAAGCTTTGATGGCTTAGTGGGAGGTTAGGAAATCCGGTTTTGCGCGGAAAAAGTGGGGAATTTGAGAAGAAAATAACATTTTGATTATAGTTTTTTTTGGTTAACGTTTTTTTTTTTTGAGTTGTTGAAAATGTTGGGTGATTCAAATGAAATTAGGTTTGTAACATAGTTGTTTATGTAACTATAGATTTTCATCTTTTATCTTGCTTCACCATCCTTAAAATCCAAATTCCACCTGTCAAAGCTCCACTCCATGCTACCATATCGATGTCCAATCATCACAGTCGGGGAGCAAAGGGAAGTATAAATATGTTACCCATAGGGAACCCGTATGAGCAGGATATGGACACATTTCTTATACTCTAAGCAATACCCATACCCTACATGGATAAGGTATGCATACAACCTTGTGCCTTCAGATTCCAAACCACACCCGTCTTGAACTGATGTGTGGGTTTTGGAGTTCCCAAATGGCCTAACCTCTAGCCGGATCAGAAGGCCAACAATCTCATCACAACAACATAACTGCATAGGCGGCTCCTAAGGATGGCAATTTTATCCATGGGTACGGGTATCCGTGGGTACCGTACCCGCATGGGTAGGGTATGGGTACAATTTTATACCCATGGGTAGTACCCGTACCCACCCGTTTAAGTCGTGGGTAGGGTACGGGTATAATCTCATACCCATGGGTATACCCATACCCTACCCGTTTATATACCTTACCCATGGAGGTCCAACATTTATTCTCATAAGTTTGTAAATCTATGTGAAGTTGTAATGACTTGTCAATTTGACTTGACAAATATATGTAATTGAGTTGAGATAAATGATTTCTTTTATCAAAAAATTTACCGATGAATGTAAAATTTTAAGTAACTTGTGTACTATTTGATCTACCCGTTGGGTACCCAATGGGTATGGGTATCCGCCGGGTATAGGTACGGGTAAAGTTTCATACCCGCGGGTACGGGTATGGGTAGAATTTTGTACCCATTGACTACACGGGTATGGGTATGGTATTGGTCTACCCGCCCCATACCCTACCCATCGCCATCCTTAGCGGCTCCTCATTATCTTGTCTCCAAAACTTTCGTGTCAATTTTTCATGTGACTCATGTACTCATGTCGAATTATGATCATGAGATTGTGATTTTCAATTCTTTATAATTGCCTAGATTTGTTATTTGAGTTGAGATAATTGTTTTGGGTCAAATGTGCTATCGAAGAAGGTGAAACTATAAACTATTTGGGTAGTACTATTGATGTATCTGATTGATACGGTACTCACCATATGTGGATGTCGGGATATGAGTAAAGTTTCATTTCCATGGGTAGGGTCATAGGGGTATTGATAAAAATTTGTATCACAAGTTATATGGGGATAAGTATGATATTTCTCCACCTTCTTCATAGTATTGATACAGAGTAGATGTATACGAAAACATCTTGCCCCGCGCAAAAAAAAAAAAGATCTTCCGTGTGCACAAACTGCACGTCAGGGAGAATAGCTGGGCCTTATCGTACGGAATAGAGGGAGTACAAGTTTACACGAAGATTAGGTTTGCGCAATTCACTAGCGGATGATGTAACTTTGTTGCTGAATCAATAAAGGTCCTCCATGATGGATTTCCCTAAAAAAAGAATAATCTACTCTTAAAGATGTGTATAGAAAACATTTTTTTGAGAATCATAAAAAACATCTAATGTTTTTTTAGACAAAAAAACTTTTTTTTTTTTTTGAGAATTTGACAAAAAAAAAATCTTATGTAGACACGAACTGCACGAGGGCCGAATAGCTGGGCGGCTGGGCCTTTTCTCCTTTGGCCCAGGAGCGATCGAGCGTGCGGATGTAGGAGAATATTCCATTTGTTTCGCTCTTCGCTGTCGCTGCTCCGACCAGTGGGTCCCACACCCCACTCCGACTCACCCTTTCCTCCACTCGCTCCAGTCGTCCGCCACCGCCGCCAACCCGCTGTTCCCTCGCCGCGCCGCCTCCTCCTGGACTGCGTGTGCTAGCCCGCCGCCGCCTGCCACTACCCGGCTCGCCTTGGAAGCGAGGGGAGGGAAACGATGGTGGTCATCGCCGCGGCCGCGGACGGCAAGGGGTCCGTCGCTCTCCGTCCCATCTTCTGCTTGCTCTTCATCTCCTTCTTCCGGTTGAAGAAACTATTAGGAAATTTAATTGGTGCTTAGTTCCTGACGGGTTTAGTGATCGTGTTACCGTGTGCAGATGGCCTAGGGTTCCTCCGACGTGGAAGCCCGACTTGCCGGGCCAGAGGTAGCATTTCTAACCCTAGCACGTGGCATCTGCTGGCGAACCTCCTGATTTGGGCATCCGCCTCTCTCAAATACTCATCTGGAGTATTTACTTGTACCTTCTTTCGTATCTTGTGAAATTGATGTGGTCAGCCTTTGTTTGCCTAGGTTGGACAGCGATGGCCCCAGCCTTAACGAGGAGAATTTTCGAAAGTAAGATATTCTCCTTTTGACAATTTAATAGGCGTTGCTACTTGCTAGAAATTAGAATGGGGGAGATAGACTGGTTTCTGGGTGCGCGCATGTTCACTTGTTCAGGTGTCTGGTTTTTTTAGATAGAGAAACGAAATTATGCCAGAAACATCAGGTATTAGGTGTGCGTACCTTGGATGATAGAACTGTAAGTCTGTAAATGTTTTTGTTTACATTACTCAGTAGCTTTGCTTCGGTGGTGAAACACTAGCCTGAACTGAACGTGGGGCATGGGACATGTGGGATTCCGTCGGAATATTGTCCAGGCACCTTGTTTACACTAGCTGGGATGATGTTACATTCTTATTGCTGTCTGATGGAATCCCTGTCTCGATGTTAGGGGCACTGCTACATGGGGCAACAAATCAACACACCCAGCATCAAACGCATGGGGTTCACCTTGGCCTATGTATCAGAAGAATGATGGAGCTTCTGCTTCACCTAGCCACATGGATGATCGTCCTCCTTCCCGAGGAAGCTCAACGTCATCATCAACAGTTGGAAGTGACTTGCTCGACTTACCATCATATCATCTGCCAACTGTTGCAAGTCGTCCTCTTAGCACAGATACAAGATCAGGGAGCTTGCGACTTTTTCCAGATTCTTTCACCAATGTTCTGAAGGCACCATCGAGAACTGTTGGCAAAGGGGTATGCACCTCATCTGCAGCTCAAGTGGCAACTAACTGATATATATCTAATAGCTCATTTTGCCATTGTAGGCACCTACATCACAGGGGAAAGGTTTCAGCCTAAGTATGGATGATTTTCCAGTACTTGGATCCAAAAACTCCGCAAACAGTCAACAAGGTGATAAACTGCAACATTTAATTTGGTTTGCGCAAAGTCTGTTTGTAGTTCAGTTATTCACAGTGTATCTAAACGCATGTTGTTTGACCTCAAGTTATCTGGCACAAAATAGATACTTGCTGGTATTTTACTTATTTGGATAGGTCTTCCGTTAAACAGACATTTCTATGCTAAGTAGTTTTAACAGTTCCATAGGGTTATCACTCTACAACTTTTGTTCTCCTTACTCATTATCTTTCGAATTACAGGACAAAATTCAGGAAGGCGGCCAACTATTGGTTCTGGTATGGTCGTGACACAAGACGAGCAAGGAAAGAACCTGATAACTGGTATACACATGCTTCATGAATGCTATCAGCTATCCCACTCTTTCACACTTCATACCTCACAAGTCGTCATAGGCTCATAGAAATTTGTGTTAAATGAATGTAATTTCCTTTCCATACACATGCTTCATGAATGCTATCGGCTATCCCACTCTTTCACACTTCATACCTCACAAGTCGTCATAATCTCATAGCAATCTATATTCAATGTATGTAATGTCCTTTCCATATGATGTGATATGTTTCTTTCTTACGGCATAACAATGAAGATTTTCTTGTTTGACAGGAACTCATGAGATAATTTCGTCTGGAAGTTATGATCATGAAAGTATCTCAAGAATGGACTACATGTGCAAAGGTGGTGACCATCTTCCTGCTGCAAAGCTGACAAGGGGAGCTGAGCAGGCTCAACTGCATGGTCCCCAAGCTCCTAATATATGTATTCCTCCTCCATGGTTGGATTACTGGCATCCTCCTCCTGATCAACCCCCTGATGAAACTGGAATATTGCACAGAAAACAGGCACTGTATGGTCCATACGAGCATGCAAACCCCATTGGCTTCTCTGTTGATTCGCTTGCTCCTTGTGGTCAGTTTGCACTCAACGATGAGGCAGCAGCAAGGCAAGATACTGGACATGTTGCGCACTATCCAAACAATAGGGATCCATCTCATCCTCACATGCCTGCTGATTGCTGTGTCGTAAATCAACCTTGTCACCTTATTGGGAAGGTGAAGAATGGTCGTGCAGATGTACTTGAGATTGAGAAGCAACCTATCATCAAGAAGGATGTGGCCCTGTTAGAGAAAATAAAGTGTCTGAACATCAAAGCTAGAAATCTCCGTGCCCATAACTTGTCCAATCCACCTTCATTTCTACCCAAGGAATCCAAGGTTGGGCACCCAATAATCATTCCTGTCGAGGCAGACCACGCGACAGAATACGTTCCCTTCAGTGCTGGCGGCAGTGAGATTGGTCCTGCATTTGACAAGCATTATTCTGTTTCTGAAAGCAGCAATTCTGTGCTGACTAATCCATCAAATGTCCCCGCTAAGGGTGTTATTGTTGTTGGTCTGTCAGAAGAACAAGTTACTGAATTTAGTGAACCTGGAAAAGTTGGTAAATCTGCTAATTGCTATCCATACGGAAGAGGCGATATCTCAAGAAATGGGCTCGACTGTTCTGCTCAGGACATGCCATCTAGTATTGCAGGAGATGGATGGGAAGAACACTCTATGGTTGACTCTTTACGGGGAGTTGTTATGACAGATGCTCAACAAGACCAACTTTTTTCTGTGAACACCTTTCAGCAGGCACATGTGACAGCTGCTGATAAGGTGTCAAATTGGCTTGATTGTGAAGTCCAGGTATGTGGTTGTTATCTCCTTATTAGAATTTCGTGAGTAATGAGATGTATACAAAGGTAAAATGTGGCTAAACATGTTTTTTCTTCTGTACCTGTGCAATTTTTGATTGAAATGCTCATACTAGGGGTAGGCAAGTGAGCATCCGGGGAATTTGCACGGGATGGATTATCCAGTGTATATGTCACTTCTGCTGCACAACTATTTTCACTGCATTGACCTGACAACTGTTGACGTGTTTCTTTATCACATTTTGTCATGTGGTGTTTGTTTTGTGAAATTCATGGCTGTTCGCTTAGACTCGAGGACCCTATCCTTTAACCTTGATATAAGAGATGTTTCTGTTACTCCTTCCAGTAATGCCTTTTACCCGGTAAATCCATTTATCTCTGTTGCACCTTGCTAATGTAGGCACCTGCCATCCAAATGTTACATTGTACGTGCACAGTTTGTTTGTTCCGTGTATAGTTTCAGACTTCTGCAAATTTTATTTAGGCATTTTTTTTATTATAATGTTATTCTGCTTCTGTTACTTGCAATCCATTAATAGAGTGACCAAGGAATATTTAAAATGGTTGCCCATTAATAGAGTATCTTATGCCATGGTTGTTTCTTAACTAGTGTTTCTTTTGATCCATTCAGCAATCCAGAATGAGATATTTGTCTTCTCAAGCTGCCAAAAAATTACATTTTGCGGAGAACTGGATTAGTAAACAAAAAGCAAATGTTATTGCAGAGTTGAGGAGGTATCAATCAATACAGAGTCAGAAGTCCGATGATGCACCCCCAGATGCAGATTATCAGCAATACAAACAGAAAACACAAGGTGATAGGACTACTAAATGTGCTAGTTATACGGCCGATGGTCTTAATTTGCCTCAACCAGGAAATGGAGTCAAGATTGTCGGTTCCAGTCTAGCACCAAATACTTTGGGTGTAAGTAAAGGTTCGTGGATTCATAATGTCATGTCTTCAGCAAAGAACACAGAGATTAACATGATAGGACACATTGCCCAAAAAAGTACCTCACCGTCACATGACACCAGTACTCCAGAACATTTGCAGATGGAGAATAGGCAAATGCATTTTGATTCACGTGAGAAAAATATAACCGATATCAAGACTCATGCAGACACAAAGGGTCCTGAAGCTAAATCTCATGGGGACCTCTCGACCAGAAACATAAACAGCAGGAGGGACTCTGGTGCAGTTAGGCCTGCAGCAACACCTGTGTTTGGTAATGAGAAGAGTTCTAGTGTGCATAAAACCCATTTCCCATGTGTTGCGATCAATGGTTCAGTGGTTCCTGCCAAGGTTACTTCTGTTACAGGTCTTATTGTGGGTAGTATAATGCTTGATGATATTTTACTCGCATCAGTAAACCAGGAGCAGGCAGCAGCTGCCAAGGAAGTACATGATTCAGCCACTAGCCTCTCAAGGCCTCAGCAGGTCAAGAAATCAGAAAAGAATCAGCATGCTCTACAGCCTGTTGAGAATCCAGTTTCAAATGATAGTGTCGTGTGCAAGCCGATTAGTCAGATAGGCCAGAAAGAAGAGCATGCAGATGGAGGTCCAAATGGTATGGCTGTAGCTGCTGCCATAGAACCATCTCGAAGTCACTGCATGGTTTTGGAGAATGTGGCGACAACAAAAAAGAGTCATAGGGCGGTATGCTCATAAGCCTGTATATGAAGAGCTGCAACAGCAGAATCTTTGGGCAATATTGCCAGGAGAGAACCAAACGACATCTTATGATAACAGTGCAAACTTCAATTTGGAGACCAAGTGTCGTGACAAATATGCTTCTGCTAGTTCTACTAAAGCCGAAGTTACAAGTGAGCTTGACGACTGGCTGAATAGGAAAACTACCTTGGATTATCAAGTGAGGCCTCATGGTTCTTGGAAACAGAAAAGGGATGGACTCTCTCCGGTGATGCAAAATTTATCTGAACCGGCTCACTACTTCAATGTGGCAAATGTTGTACAGGAGTCTTCCGATCAGTGGCAGCAAGGAGCAGAGCAATTTGAGTCCAAGGTACGTGGTGGTACTGTGGACCATTCAAAACTAACTCAAATGCCCCCTCGCCTGACAATACTTGGGAAAAGCATCTTGCAACTGACAGTCCAAGGGGCTACCATGCTGAGGGCCAAAGAAATGTGGGGAGTCGCTATGGCTACAAGGAGAGGGCAGGCAGGGGACACTTCTTCCACGAATCACCAGCTCCGTCTAGGCTCCGCTGGATGCCTAAATATGTCTTCCATCCTCCAAGTGATGCACAAGACGCTGGCGTTTCCGAATGGTTGCATGATTCCAACCAAATCTTATTGGACATGGACAAGTCACAGGGATTGGACAGGAAACCAGCTGAGATAGCTGATGCGGATGGGGGAGCGGATCTGCAGGATGGAGAAGGCAATGTAAGAATGAGTTTCGCAGATGAAAACCTCATGATATGGAACGAACCAGAGTGGGAATATCAGCAGTTCTTTCCAGCACCACATCGCCTTGGCCAACAACGCGGCGGGAGGGGCCGTGGCTGGCATCTGGGGAGGGGCCGCGGCGCACACGAGGACAGTCAAAGAGGAAGAGGAAGACACTCTGAGTACCACTATGTGGAGCCGCTAAGACCTCGTGATGGTGCACCTGACATACAGTGGAACCTGGGTGGTGCTGAAAATCATCAGCGTCCGGCCTCTACAAGAGCAGGAGCGCACATGGAGCCGCGCAGGTACTACATTTGAGGTTGCTGTTCGATAGCTTTGCTCCGAAGAATCGTCATCAATCCAGTCATGTAATTATCAACGAATGTTCTTGTGAGTTGCTGAAAGCGTAGATACCTTTTTGTCATCTCTGTCTCTCCCTTTTCCTGGGCATGTGAACTGTGATGTGTTTACTTGCAAGATGCTAGTCCTGCTGGTCTTAGGGTGACATAGTTTTATCCTTATCATTTTTGAAGCAGCAACTTCTCAAATTAATAGGTTATTAAAAGGTGCCTCTGTATGAGACCCGAAGAGTAAGTACTATCTTAATAAGCAATAGTTATCCACAATTCCATGCACAAGATAACTAGTCTATCTTTAGACAAGAATAAATGCATTACATATTTTGCAGCATTTTGGGACATCTGTGAGCCTCGATTTAAACACATTGCAGCAAGTGCCAAATCGAAAGAACAAGACAGCCGAGAGAAAGAATAAAAATAGGAAAAACAACCCTCGATCTCCCTCATGGCCATCTTCAAGAAGGACACGAGTACCCTGTGCTTGGTTGCCCTCATGATCATGGCTATGGTTCTCTCGTCAAGTGGAGCGGGAGGCGGTAACACTGGCAGTGCCTACACTATCTTCTTCGCTCTATATGTTCACTAAGCGTGTGGTGCTAATTTTTGCTTGTATGTTTGGGAGGTGGATTCCACAGATTTAATGCAATTTTGCGTTGCTGTAACATTACTTGGCGAATGAATTTTGCGCTGAATAGTGTGGGTGTTTTTTGTTGAACCACTTAGCAGATGGATTTTGCTTCTTCCCACTCCTCAAGTGCGACATGGACTTGTGCAAGCAAAACTGCGAAGATCTAACAGCATACTGCAAACCGTTTCGCAACGGACTGCACCAGTGCTGATGCAAACCCGCCCCCGCTGTGGTCTCTGCCTCCTCAGAACCTGATGCATCTGCAGATAATTAAGGATAATTCTTGTGATGATAAATTCGAGTGATTCCATGAAGCATCTAATGCTTGGATTCTCTCTTTTTTTAATTTTGTTTTTGAGAAAAGCAGCATGAGAGAGCAAGTCTTAATGTGTTTAACTGCAGATCCCATAATAGCATCGATTAAATTATAAATGAAATTCGGTTTTACTAATTTTTGTCTACCAACTGGTACTGAACGATGGAGATTCTGCCCTTGGTGTGCAACAGACAATTAAGACTAAGCATGTTGCTTCTTTCAATGATTGGATAGACTTTGTTCTTCCATAGTATTCCAGTTTCTTTTTTCTATGTTTTTTTCAAACGAGACAAAAACTTTGCCTTTATATTGATATAGAAGGTGAAAACATAGAGCGGACTAGGCCAACCGAAACAGGGTTCACGACATATTAAGCTGTAATTTCGGCCAAACCAACAAGGATCCCGTTCTTCCTCTCATCCTTTATCTTTTGCATGAGAATGGGTGGCATCATCGATTTGTTGATGAAAACTCTCACGTTCCTTTCTTCCCATATCTCCCGGTTCCTTTCTTCCCATATCTCCCATGCGAACAGAGTGATGACGATGTTTAGTCCCTTAGGGAATGCACTGGGCGCCCGAGAAGCGACGTGCCAATGTTGGAGCACCGTACAACGTCCGGATCCCAAGCAAGGCAGGTGGGAGGGACATGATAGCCAAGAAGATGCAACCTGCTAGATTCAATTGGAAAAGCGGCATTTGAAAATGATGTGACAGGCAGTTTTGGCTTGACATTTGCAAAGCTGACAGACCGACTGATGAGGTCAACCCCTTATGGCAAGGTAATCCAAGGTCCGCAGCCGATTCTGAACCGCAAGCCAGGTAAAGAAGCTGCATTTTGACCGGACCCAAGATTCCCAAACAATGGGAGAGAAGGAGCAGTAGTGCATGTCTCCTGAGAACTGGGTTTTGTATGCACGCCATGCGGTGTAAGCACTGCTTTCCGTGAGAAGCCAGAAGGGCCATTGCGACCAGCGCCGCCGCCTCGACCAGGGGATGCCGCCCCAGCCACCGCGCGACGCGAGGAACTCGTGTTGCGCTTGAGCGCCGTCGCCGCGATCTGCCCCCACGTTCTTCGGTGCTAGGGCCCGCCGCCGCCGCGGACGAGGCCAGCGCCAGCGGCGTAGAGGATATACACCAGACAGGAGTTTTCTGGTGGAAGCTAGGGTTCGCCCCGGTACCGCCCTGGGGAGCAGCCCGGGAGGGTTTACAAAAACTCAAAGAAAAAAAGGAAAGTCTGGTATGAATTGACTGTGGATATGGACATGATGGAAGTGGGACGTCGTTTTCCAAGCAGTGCAAATGAGGCCATTGCAACCATGGTTTTGGTTACCGGTGGGGAAATCCGGTTACCGGCCGGTAACCGGATATCCGAGCACCCTCGGGAAATGGTCATACCGGGCAAAAAATCCCGAATTTTTTAAATTTTAATGAAAACTTTCAGCAAAATGGTTTAACTTTGAACCAAAAAAATTTAATTTTCGAATTTCGGATTTCAAATTCGTCCGATAACCGGTCGGGATTTTCCGGTAACCGCGGTAACCGGAAATCCCGACCACCCTCGGGAATTTATTTCTACCGGTAACCAAAACCTTGATTGCAACAAAGAAAAAGGACAGACACTCACTATGAGATCAATTCAAACATTCAAGGGCGATACACAAGAGGAGAATGCAAACAGAAATCTCCGGTTCAAAATCAAACAAGACGGCCGGGGAAGGAACCCAGGGCATTTTAATTAAGGTAGAAGCGAGTCTCGAACTCTGGCTGGCTGGTTCAGCTTCACATGGGCTAGCCAGTAAGACCCCGCAAAGCCCGGATCAAGCCTGGAGCTAGCCTGTCCCAATTGATATGCTCATGTTTTTTAAAAGCCTAGACGGGCTTAATTACGGCATTGTTGTCCTAGCTGCAGAGCCGTCACGGAAGCCCGACGAAATGTGGGCTCGCGCAAGATATTGTGTTTTGGAAATAAACATAGGAGCAGCCATCTCGAAAAAGTTTCCGTAAAAAAAGGATATCTTGAAAAAGATTTCCGACGGAAGAACAGTTAAGAACCAGATTTGGCTAAGTTTGAAGTAAGGAAGCAAGAAATTTGGATGATTGCAGCAATCAAGGAGATTTTCTTTTCCTAAAATCGGCTAATTTGCTGCTCAGGGTGGCAGCTCAATGCCGCAAGGGAGGCAAACCTATGCATGTGGGATGTGTCGTTCCACCTTCGCGCCTACCATCTCCTTGTGGGATCCCGGCTAAAAGGCCAACATATCAGAATTTTAATTATATATAGCAGCAAATAACTTACATCCAAAGATCTGAAACCGGATTTGAAGAATTTCCCAACCATTTAAAACAAGATTTGCCAAATCAGAATACCAAAGATTCGGCTTATTGCAACTGGGGCAACTAATCAGGCTAAAAAGGAAACAAATTAAGTCCAATACGAAGCTGTAAATTAATGTGGCCAATCATTGTTTAGCAGGTTTGCATTTCCCCTCGCCCCTATATAACATGGACCAAGGACTATCAAGGAATACGAGAAGAAGGGTTGTTAGCAACACAGAAACATAATAAAGGAGTATTAAGGTTCTCCCTCCATCAAGATCCTCGACCATGGCCCTTCTGCTCAGCAAGGATATCAGGGCTCTTTTCCTAGCGGTTCTTGCCGTCATGGCCGTGGCTATGATGGTACTGTCATCATGCAATGCACAAGGTAAAAAAATACCTGTACTCCGTATCTCGTAGCTCATGCGTGTATATATATCTATTAATTTCTATACTCTCGTGAGCATGTCGCCATGTTCTTGAATACTTTGACATACAAGTTTTTGCGTAATGTTTAGTTTCTTACACTACCTTTTTTAATTTTTGCGTATGGTAATTGAGAACGTGATGATATGATTTTCAGGCGATGATTACTGCCGGCAGATCGTGCCGTGCAACGAGACGACGTGCTCCAACTACTGCTCCAAGAAGAACTTCAAGAACTTCCAGACGTACTGCAAGCCAGGAGTGTACTATGACTACTGCTGCTGTCATGTATGACGCATCCGCCATGGCCGTCTACTTGCTAGGTTGCTGCACCTCCACCCATCCGTCGATCCATTACCCATCGAGAGAGAATTAAAAATGATTGTGGAGCAATGTCAATCTACGGTTGATTAGCTTTGTGTGTTCACTCGTATGGACCGGATCGAGAGATATCTATACCTCTATATCTATCTATACCTAATAATAAAGGGGCTAACGCTTCTCTCTTCGTCCGTACAGTTTACGCTTTCAACCGTCGCGTGGTGCGCCTCCTACACCGCACGGGTTGTTTGTCGATCCAAGATTGTTTCCTCTTTTTCCTTCGTGCAATCCTCGAGAACCCCAACCCGAAAGAGATGGAGTCCAGATCGGAGAGAAGTAAAAGAAGTCAACACAAAGCACGCCTCCTCCTATCCGGGTATAAAGGAAACGGAGCGAAACGCTGATCTACCCTACTTCGATTGCCGCCGCCGCGAGAAAACTGGAGAACGAAGCGGATTCGATCGGCTGATCAGGGTTTCGGCTATACCGCCATCGCCGACACCAACCTTGTCTCTTGACGCCTCTGTATTTGGCTAGCATGCTTGCCAAGGGCAGCGACTATGCCGCCGGCCGTCACCAAGAGATGGAGTCCAGATCGTGCCTGCCTGGCTCACGTTCGACGTCGGATCATCGTGGCGCGGAATCGTGGAACTGCCTCGCCGGCTGCGTTGGAGTCGTCCTTGGACGCCATGGCGGGTGCATGCGTCCGCAGCCGTTCTGCTCATCTTGCATAGTTAGCTCTCGGCTGAATTAGGCCAGCCTCATGTCGTCGCTGGCAGGAGTACCTCGCAGAGCGTCGACCTGAACCAGCCCATGTCCAGCACTCCAGCCATGAGTCCCACCGCTGCGAGCCGGTCGGTGAGCTTCAGCTGGTACTTTGCTGTTCCAGGTGGTGCAGGGGCCTCGCGTGGCTCACTTGAGGGCGCTCGCGATCTTAGAGGCGGACATGATAGGCATGGTCATGGACTTTAAAGTTGAGCAGACCTCGCTGCTCTGTTATGGAACTGGCGGAGATTGTAGAGCAGATGCGCATGAGCATGGAGATGTTCAAGTTATGTGCTAACATGTTCCAGATCAGCTTCATGGCACGGTCCAAATTTTTAGGCCTGCTCGGTTACTGGACTAGCCATGAAGCTTGCGATGATGCTAGAGTGTCGTGTGGTTCTGTGTTTAGCCTGGTAAAATTAGACTTATCTATTGCTGAGATCAGGTAGATCCTTGGCGTGGCGTGGTGCGCAGCATGATCGACCGGAGCTGGTCGGTGGTGAGGTTGGACGGCGCCACTGTCGACGGCCACGAAGGCAGAGTCCACGAGCGCGAAGATGGCGATGCCCTGCTAGGTGTCGTTGGCCTGTCTCTGGAAGGTCGATCATGACTGTATGTTGGTAGAAGGAACGTGCCAAGGGAGAGCAGGATGGCATCGACGTAGCCCAGCCTCGGCCCGAGTCGACGCTGGGATGATGTAGTGAACGGGGGAAGGAAGCTGCGGGACATGGAGAGGTCTTCCCGCGCCAGGACCATCGTCATCAAGTACGCCAAGACCAAGTTCTGCATCCGAACATGCACCAGTACCGTCAAAGTCACAATTTGAATTCCCGTGTAGAACATGGCGCCCTCATGTGGGAAATTGTTTCTTGAGCGAACTGTCCTAGCCGACTAAAATAGCACTATTTCAAGGTTTCAAGTGTGGGTATTGTTGAACCGGTCGCTCAAGCTATGTATCATAAATTCATAAATATAGACGCCAACCCAGCTGTTGTATATGTGTGTCCTAGAAATTATTGTTGATTGAATCTCAGAAACTGTGTCTATTCAGCGAGGGTGCTTTGCTGATTGAATGGGACAATCTGACGAATCAGCGCCAAAATTGCATCTTATAAACTGTATATCAAAATGCCGAGAAAATGGCATATGGAAGAAATAGTAAGATGAAAAGGAATGCTCGACAAGAAATTAGCATTGCTTTAAGAAATCAATAGTGAGATTGGTAGAATTTGAAAATTGAGAATTAGAGGGTCTATCAAAACCTTCACGAAAATACAATAAAGGAAAATTTAGAGAGCTCAATAACTTGACATACATAGTCAAATGACGTTTCCACTAGACTTGGTCGATCGATTCTTGGGCAAATGTTGGGTTTCGCTGTTTTAATTTCCATTAGAATTTTTTCTCCCGGTGCAACGCACGGACACGTTTCCTAGTTAATAATAATATTGCTCCGTATGATTCTGATTTTCCTTATTCTGTCAAGTTTTAGCTTATTGAGTTGTCGCTCATCTATAAAAACAAGATGACCCCAAATACTAAACGGTTTGGCAAATTCTAAGATGATCTGAACTAATTTGGATTTTCCATTCCTTTTTATTCAGTGTTCTAGAGCTGATAAGGTGACCTATTTATACCTCCTAGAAGGTGAGCTTTTATATTTAGAAATTGTGCATAAGAGGAAACGATGCATTTGAAAGTACCAATCAACAATGCAAGAATTACAAATTAAACATGCTACTTCACGTGATGACTCATTGGATGGAACAAAATTCTTGATGAGATTGGATATCGTCTTTTTCACGTGACAATTTTTCTTACTTACAATAGTTTGCTTGTGTCACAGTACTAAGTAGGTAAGTATAGTTAAATTATAAATTGGTGATCTCAGGTACATCTGCACACATCTAAAAAGAGACATTTCAAACGTCCAAAAGTTCTGAAAGAAATCAGGCTCGTTGATTAAATTGAAGTATGTGCGCGGACCCCACTTGGCGGCCAGTCAGCCATGTAGCCACTTTGGCAACTATTGACGATTTGTTTCCAAAAAGGTCACCAAGGTGTCATGTCACAACCCAATTTCTGGTAAACCTTTCTGAACTTTTCTCTAAAGACCTAAAAATTGGAACCAACAAAAACTTTTGCTTTTGGTGGTGTTTTGCTTGCTTTTATGTTTCTTGTTTGCTAAATCTTGTGTGAACTAGCTAACATGTGCTTTGGTGTGACACTTGTTTGCTGAGTTGCTTTGTTAACCCAAATAAATTAAATAGCAACAAGAAATAAAATTTCAAAAAGGACTAAACCCTAGGTTGAAAACCTATAAAAACATCTCTCTCTGATCTATATTTGAGCTCTTGATCATTGATCAAATGATGATCATTAATTCTGACTTTGTCCATGGTGTTGGAGTATTATGTTAGTACTCCATAGTAAAGCCAAAGTTTTTCATGTTGGGAATGTCTATGATGATTATATCATGCTCCCAAGTTGCTATGAAATACTCAGGACAGGAAAACAGTATCAGCATACCATTTTGCTCCAATTTGATATCTTTGCTCAAATTGTGTTATGGATGCATTTTTGGTAGTCATCCATGCTTATGGTGCATACTGTTTTATAAAAGTCATTTCGAAAATTTCTGAAATTCCTAAGGCCTTGTTTCCATCTGGTTTAGGAGGCTAACTGTTAACAGAAATTCTGGACTTAGAATTTTCACCAAGTCCTAACTCTGAATTTTCTGAAAGTGCACTTTTGGGCCGAATTCAAATTTGGTTCAAATTTTGTTTGAAACTCACTCAAACTCTCACCCAAAATCCTACACACACCCTAACCTAGCTACCAAGTGCAGTGTGTGCACTTGTGGTGGGCTTTTAGGCCATGCATGGCCGTGCCAGGCCAGTGCACGCCCTGCACCACACACACACCCCTCGCACGCACACACGGCCGTGGCCACGTCCACCATGTCACGTAGCACTGCCCGCACACTGTCACCCCACCCCGAAAACCTGGGCACGCGAGGAGGAAGAGATCGGCCGCGATCCACCGTGGCCAACCCACGCGCGTGCAGCACGATGATGGCCTCACCGCCCTCTCCCTCTCTCTCGTTTCCACCCCCGCGCGTTGCCACCCCTCTCCCGCGCGGCAGAGCATGCGCTTGGAATCGATACCGCCACAGCCACCCAACGAGCGAGCGGCAGAGCCACTCCATTGCCGCACCCGAGCCAGCCACTCCCTCTCTCCCTCGCCCGCGGTGTCTTATCCCACCCATCGCTCCCCACTCCGCCACTCCACTCACTCACACTCACCTCTCCACCCCCAGCAGCCCGCTCCGCTCCCCTTGCTCTTTGCGAGCAAGGAATGGAGTGAACTCGCCGCTGACCACCGCAGCCTTGCCAGGAAGGTCGCCGGCGCAGCACTGCTTCTCTCTCTGCCATTCTTGGCTCGCCCGCAGCCCTGCTCTAGTAGCACCTCGCTGACATCCCCTTTTCTCTCACGCACGCGCAGATCGGCGGAGCCGTGCCGGACCCGAGGACGACGCACTCGAGTTCGCCGTCGACAGGAGCCGCGACACGAGTTCTTCTTCACGCCAAGCTCTTCCCCGACCTTCTGCCACACCCACGCAGCCACACCATCATCGTTCGCCGTCCCTAGGTGAGCAAATCGAGCTCGACGCCATGGCCAGAACCTCGGCCTCCGTTTTGTGCAACGCGAGGAAGACGACGGCTCTGGGCCGTCCATCGCCAGATCTGTGGCCTCCTTTGAATCTGGCCTTTTCACGCGCGCGCGCTGCCGTGTGGGCTAAATCCTGTTGCTGGGCCGGGCTCCGCAGCAGATCTGGCCCGTTTAGATGTTTTTCCTATAGATTTAATCTTTTCTGTTAATAGTTGTTTCTGTGCTGTAGCTTTAATTCAAAATAAAATAGCTAAACTAAATATTGTGCAAATCAAAAATCACAGCAGTAGCCTAACCAAATCTAAGCCACTTGTAGCTTGCAGATCTGAAAAATAATGGTTTGTTTGACTTTGATAAATCATGTGATGCCACTGGTCAGAAACAATGTTTTGTTAACCACTCAAGTTTGGCTAATCTAAATTTCATGAATCCAATTGATTTGGAAAGCTCTTGACAGTAGCTTTCATTAGAAATTAACCGCATGTGCTTTGGATGCCTAGAATTAAACTTGTGTGCATTTCTAGATTTAGCCAGAGAGCACTTTAAACATTTATTTAAATTTATGTGAATAAAATTTTGAGCTAAATCCAATTAGGATAGTTTCTAATACTAGTAGAGAATCTAAATCCAACTTTGCATGAATTTTGTATCAACAGAACTGCCTAGGTTCAATAATCACTAAAAATGTTATTTTCTGTCTAGAATACTAGTAAAGAATTTTAAATGTTTCATTATAAAAATGTTGTTAGTTTTGTTGTGGAGTTGTTTTGGCACTGTAACAAACTCTATAGTACTACCTTTAATATGTTAGTACTGTTAGTGATTTTTACTAAGCTTGTTTAAGTAAAGCATGTGTTGTTTGATAGTGCTTAAAGTCCCAAACAATTATTAAATCTTGATTGTGTGCTTAAAAATGAACTTAAGCTAAATTAATCTTTTTAACTCAAATCTTAGCTACTGGTTATCTAAGTGTGTTAATAAGTGCTTAGCCCTGCACAATAATAGTAATCTCCTAAAGGTTTGCTTAATCACTAATCTAACTCTAGTAGTAGGGAAATGAACATGTGGTGTTTTGTCAAATATGTTTGCTAAGATATTGATCGTATACCTTGCTTGCTTGTTGTTTGTTAGATGTGTTTGTCATTTTTGGTATACTTTGTTGTATGATTGATTGTATTCTTTCCGTTTACGCGGCGCTAGAAAATCACGAGGAAGGATTAGCAGCAGAGGGTATTTCTGGAGGTTTTATTGATCATCAAGACCCAGGGCAAACCACTGAGCAAGGCAAGTCATCTCAAAAGCTTGCTACTACTACTATACTTATTTTGTTTTACCTGTGATTTTTATACTATTGCATTATTACCTACCTACTTATATAGACACCCTATATTCTGGTATATTCCAGACCCTTAGTACAAATTGTAGGACACCCCTACCCAACCACCTCAAATACTAGTATAAGAAAGATGAAAACTTTAGGTTGGACACCCTTGTGTTGTTTTTGGAAAAACAAAAGAAGTGAATTTTACCAACACTATTTGGGAAGGTGGGACCTTGCCTAAGTAGTGGTTTGGACTTTAGAAGGAACTAAAAAGGTGTTTTTCTAAAAACGACACATAACCAGGTCTTCGCTCGACAACCCAAGAGTACAACCATGTTACCCCCACATGGGACGGGGCTTGACCGGAAGCTTGTCTGTGTTAATGTGAGGCTACCTCAATTGCTTAGGGGTGGTGGATATGGCCCCCTGAACTGAGTGTCGCCTCCAGGAAGGAAGGGGCATTAGAAGTGTTGATTCAGTTACGACCAGTTGCAGTGATTAGGTCCCTTGTCATGGCAGTATGTGCCTAGTAAGAAGGTCATACGGTGGCAGGAGAACCAACCTAGTCGAAGAGGTATCCTTGTATTAGCATGGACATAGTGGAAAGTCTTGATTATAGTCCCGACGTTAAGTATTGTCGTCTGACAATCCGTGGGTGATCCACGACGGTGACACTAGATGATGTGGTGAAAGTGTACAAACTCTGCAGAGTCAAAACTATTCGAATAGCCGCGTCCGCGGTCATGGACAGTTGAAATGCCATGTAGCCAGTATTGTGTCGGAGTTTTCAGAATAATAATATGGTGTGAGATGAATATAAAGTAAGAGATTGAGAAGTACGGCTTGTACCGGAAACTATTGTACCTGGGAGGTACTGTGAGATGAGAATAGACTTCAGAGGGGCCTTAGTCCCATGAAGTCCTGCAAAGAAAATCTTTCTTTAAAAAGGTTTTTCATAAAACCTCGTGGATACATGTTATCTGCGAGATATATCTTTTGAAGTATCTTTTTCAACAAAGATATAGAGATGTTGTGCAACCATGGTGAATCTTCCATCCACCATGGGTAGTGAGCCTAATTACAGCTTACCTACCACAGTCTAAATATCATACTTGCATCTAGTACATTGTTTTTTGATAGAGCTTGCTGAGTACCTTCAAACGTACTCATATGGTTTTGCCCCTGGCTATTGTCTTCGCCAGACCCTTACTACGAGGAACCCCAGGAGGAGGTTGTGGAGGACGAAGGCTTCGATGACGACTTTGCGTACTAGGACGTCTCCCGGTCAGCTGCCTGTAGGTGTGAGGCGTGACTCGGGCTTTACCGCGTTTAGTTGAGACTTCCGCTGTGCTATGGTATTCCTGCCCTGCGTGGCAGCTATTCGAGACTTGGTCATGTGACCATTTATTGTAAGATTATTATGACGTGTATGGATGTGGAACTTCTGTGTACCAACTTCTGTAATGTGTTGTTCACGACTGAAAGATCTGGGATCGTGAATGTATGCACATTGGAGGTCTCGGGCTGTTAGTCCGGGGTCCCCACATGTCAACTTTTGAAGATCTTGTCGGAACAAAGCCAACGGTGAAAACGGAACATTACTAAGATAAGAGTATTTTAATTTTGAACTTATAGGCGAATTTCGCAGATGTCATTCTATATGTCATCGCATGCATGCATGGTAGAGATAGGAAACTACCGGCCACACACCAAGCTTTTCGTGCGACAGATGCTATGTAGTGTTGTAAGTCCATGTTTAGGCCCGAGAAAGGGACTAGTGAGTGCATATTACACCTTATTTTATCATTGTTTAAACCGGATATTTCTCAATAAATATATGAGATTATTCATGCAATTTTTCACTAATCGCTAATTTTTGCATAGATGTACAAATTTTCCTTGTTAATTATTTCCTTGCGTAAATGGATGTAATAATGATAAAATATGGGAAGATCCATGTGATGAGAACCTTTCCAAGTCAACGAGGCGTCAAACACAACCTCGAGGAGCAAGCACCAAAACGGGTGCGTGCGATCGTACTGGCTACTATACCATATGTCGGCGGCTCCGTCAGATCAAATCGAAAAACTTTGGACAATGAGCACCCGTCAGATTCACACCTAATGGCGTCCAAACCTAATTTGGTCCACTACCTCTATATAAAGGAGAGGGGACATCCACGAGAGAGGAGCCTCTCATCCACCATTACTTCATGAAGTGTTGCCGCCACCACCACTCCATATCCATATCCATTCCGCTAGCATCTTTATAGCCATAGCCATACTTGTAATATTTACTTCTTCACGATTGACGGCATTGTAATAGTATCAATCATTTATATTCATTATTATTTGTTACAATGTTTTCTATTTTTGAACTAATTACGATGTGTGATTACTCCACTCGAGCCAAGGGCTAAGGCCTAGCCTTTCAGCGCACGTGTACCTTAGATGTGAGAATTAATTTAATTGACTCTTGGCGATGTTGCATATGCATGTTCTCTTTTTTATGCCTCTCTCTTGTGACTTGTCAGGTACCCAAGACCCCAAATAGTGGTTAAGAAAAGGTACGAGCAGAGAAGAACATAAAGCTATGCATGAAACCCGGTGAGAGAAAAGGGAGTACAATAGCTGGAATTAATTCTCTAGGGAACAACAATGATGTCACATGAAAAAATACTTTGGTTTTTTCATCTTAATAACTGAGGCATCCCTGCATCGACACATTAATTCTCTAGGGAACAACAAAGTAGGTTATGGTGTCCCAATGACACATTTCCCTCATATATATTCCTACTAATATATGTATATTTTATCACTAACTGTGCTTATTATTATATTTGGTGTCCCATCATGTATGTGCACAGCTATAGGTGAAACCTCAGCCCTGGCCTATTTTTCTCTCTTGATAAAACCCTCTCAAAATAGCATAGTTGTCATGCAAACGAGAACATTTTGGACTTTAGTAGACTTGTCAGAAATCACCTTTTCAAGTCATTACTTCCTAATTCGATAGAACCTGAGTCTCCAGGGACAAAGCTACTCCCTCCGATCCATATTAATTGTCGACGAATCAGATATATCTATAGCACTAAAACATGTCTAGATACATCTGATTCGGCGATATTAATATGGATCGGAGGGAGTACTGTATTGCATCCATAACCCGGTTGAATGTATAAGACACACCAGAGAGAGAGTAGTGAAGCATAAATGCATTACCTACTTTTTCCCATCATCTTGAGCTCCTGGGTGAGTTGGTAATTCTTTAGTCAAAAGTCAAACATTTTGGAAAAGATTGACCAAACTTATTAGAAAGCTATCAGCTTCTACGTTATCAAATAAATATAATACTAAAATATATTTTATAATGGATCTAATGAAGATATTATCAAAACGTCGATATATTTACTATTGTTTCGATGTTAGGTTGTGATGTTGGTTCATCCTTAGTATTTAATTTGCCAGCAAGCACATACCCTCTCTTATGCTATCAGGGTTTATGATGTGGAAGACATCTTTGATTTTTTTTCCTGTGCTTCCTTAAACATACCCCCTCCACCGCCCTTCATATTCTTTTGTTCACTCTATCACCCCCTGCCCAATACTATCTACTACTCGAGTCCAGGAGCACGAATCTCCTCTTCAACTAAACCTACTCCTCAATACAAGCAACTTAATAGGGGAATTTTTGGAAAAAAAAACCTAATGTGCAACATAAAATGGGCAGGAGGTAGTATTATTTGTTGACTCGTCATGACGTCTGCACCATCTTGATTATGTACATTTCTCTGATGCTGATGAGTTCTTGCCCATTCACACTCCGCGTGGCAGCACCTTTAAGTCCCTTGGAGGCTTACCTTTTAGGCAATAACCCTTTGTCGATCTCTCCATGGACATTTGTACCCACGTTTCGAGTTCTCCATACAAATATAGGCTTTAAGATAAAATTAAGGTTAGGGTGGTTAATTTACAATCGAATAACAAACTATCCATCTAACAAAACAACATAGACACCATACTAATGAAATGAAGAAAATAAACATTGGCAACAAAAAAATAGATATGAAAATGGATATGAATATTTCCAATGTATTTGGTTTTCTCTTTAAACAGTAGTATCTGCCATCATGCAGAGATGATATTTTTATTATTTTGACAATAGCCACCCTCATCATTGTCCCTTGATTACCATTATCTTTTTTTAGAAGATACCATCTTTAATGAACACTGATTTGTTTACCCGGAGTCTATTAATGAAAATATATGAACTGAAAGCGGCCCATCCATTGGATTTTTTTCTTACAAATACCAAAATAACATGTAGACCCAGGACGACACGCACATGCATACTCACACCACCACAATCACACTCACACAACACTCTGGAAACCTGGGTCACGGATCAGCTTCAACTAAGATACTGGAAACATTTGTTATATTATGTCACATGCCACTGAAAGAAATATCCGTCTTGGTGAGACAGATATGATGTTTAACCTTGGGTTAGACCTGTAATAGGTATCGGGTACAATCATCTCCACTAACCACTCAAGCAGTGCTTGGTTTTGGCCGAGATCTTGAATTGCGTGAAAGGAAACAAATGACCTAATTCACAACCACTTTAATTTCCATGGACCAACAAGATATTTGACAATTGATTCTTAGGATTGTGACATTGAAAGTTAATGGTGAGAGCACAAATGCAGACAATATCCTTGCCTCTATATAAACACAATAAGGAATACTGCTAATTTACAAACAACTAGTCCCCTTGAGATGGCACTTGTCAGCTGCAACGATATGAGGGTTGCGGTTGCTCACCCTGTGGCTCTTGTACTATTCATGGTTCTTCTGATCATCTCCAATGTTTTCTCATCCTGTTATGCATGTAAGTACTTCATTTTCCCTTATTCGATCGTTTTGTGTCCAAACTGTTGAAGTTAAAACAAATGCATCTGGCTATACACGCATCTATCTTATTTTCTGTGTCTTGCTGATTAACTGGACCATATTTTGTAGCCGGGCCATACGATATAAATGCGATAAGATCGAAGACTGCAGAGTCTCTAAGTGTAGGCAGCTCTGCAAAGATAACGGACTCGATCCGGAATCAGGCTACTGCTCACTGGCACCGGAACATAAAATGAAGTGCTGTTGCACCCCACTGCCGCCTCACCGGATAAGGCAGTGACAAGCGCGGCCCTCGACGCTGGACCATACGAAGGATTCAATAAAAAGGTTTCATGGGGTATAACTAGGCGATCTGCTTTGAATAGTACGCAGAATATATGCATCTCGATCAGTCTTTTGATAGTTCTCAATAATCCTGTTTTTCATACGGTTGTTCTTTCATGGCGTTTCAACGAAGTGGCTGGACGCGAGTCTCCAGTTCCTATATATCTCACAGCGTTTTGAATGATCGTAATTCTGGTACTAATGGATACCCCATGGAGTACAATTTATGTGGTGTGAATGGATACGATTCTCCCATCTTAATACAATTTACTAGTGCTAATTGAAACTTTGAAAGTAGTATCGAGTTATAAAAGCCGTTGATTCCGTGGGTAGTAGCCATTTTAATTTATGTTACCTAAAATAACTATGTTTTTCCTTGAGTAATTCAAGGGTCATCGTCCCAATGAATTCTGACTTTTCATCCATGAGAGGGCACCCTGCACCATTCTACAATGTCATCTTACGATCATACCAACAACTCTAAAAAAAGTAAAAAACACAAACTCGTCTCCCGTCACTAAGGGCTATGTTTTTTTATCAGGTATCTTTGGGGTTTGGTGGGGTTTATCCCGTAGGGGATTGGGAAAACCCCTTCCACACCAATCCCCACAAAAATCCTCAATCCCCAATCAACACAAAACATACGGTAGACAGGGATTGGTGCACAAACATGATAGTCTGAAAACAATCTAAAAAATCAACATGCATTATAAAATATTCAATTTTGATGATGATTCAGATAACAGGACAGTCTCAAAACTGGTTAACATGCATTACAAACACAACAGTCTGAAAAATCAACATCCAACAGTTTGAGCTAACACAAGCGAATGATCCGGTAACAAGACATCGATGAATCCAGGTAACAAGACAGCGGATAAACCCCAAGTTGATGACGAACGCGTTGACGAGACTGGTGATGACTCCTCCGTGGGTGATAGCACCACAGGCTTGATGAGGTTGGGGTATAGCTAGTGTAGAAACATGGCAACAACCAAGTTTGGTGTCATTGGAGTGCGGGATTGCATCCTTAGCAAGGATCGATGATCATATCCTCTTCGGTGTAATCTTGTAAATTTGCCACGTGATGCAGGGTGTTAGTAATAACATAGAAGAATAAAGAATAATAGTACACTAAATTTTCCACGTGATGCGGAGTAAATAACTTTACTTGGATAGGTAGTATTTATCATAAGTTAAATGTTATGGTTCAAGCGTAAAGTTAATTAGTAGCACGAATCTGACAGTTGTTGATGGGTGTAGACGGATAGGATAATTTTCGCACCGTATTCGATTCCGAAACTGTTTAGAAGAATCCATATCCCTTTAAATATCCGGTTTTAAGAAAAATGAGAGGAATCCAAATATAACAACTATATCATCTTTTGCATCACAAAAACTCATTTAACTAGGCTAAATTACTTTCGAAAAATCGGCATAAACACATTTAACTAGGCGAAATTAGGTAGAAATCAAGAAAATTCCTAATACTTGGGGATTATTCATAAAATGTGGATTACTCTTTGTGAAATTATATGGGTGCCATTTTGCACCATATCTTTTTTTGAGGTTTTTTTACTTTATTTGATTTTTTTTCAAAAAGCGGTCGAAGTGCATGTTTCTGTGATATAACCACTAGTTGTGTATCTTAAAATAAATTTTTAAAAACAATCAGACCAAACTATCAAACACTTGTAGTTCGAATTTGGATTACTTTTGGAAAATCAGCATAAACTCATTTAACTAGGAGAAATTAGATAGAAATTAAGAAAATTCCTAATACTTGGAGATTATCCATCAAGTGTGGACTACACTTTTTGAGAATTAGATGGGTGCCATTTTGCACCATATTTTTCTACTTGGTTCACAAAAAAATCATTTTTGCCACTTAGCGAAAGGAAAATGATATTTATAAAAATAAATTGAAAAATCCCTTCGGAACCATTGTTTCCTATACCAAGATACACCTATTTATCGAATATGAGAACTTTATCACAAACTATGCTGTGGGAATGGTTATAACTTGGTAATTTCGCTTGAAACTTATAGATGTTTATACATGATAGCAAGTTTATCGATATTTCATGACGCAAAAGATGATATGGATGGCATATTTGAATTCTTCTCATTTTTCTAATTGATTTAGACATTTTATTTGTCAAATTTTGATTTACAGATTTAAAGATATGATTATTCAATATTAAATATTATTACATAATCATTGTTATTTATTCAAAAAATATTATTACATAATCATTGTTATTTATTAAAAAATATTATTACATAATCATTATTATTTATCTAAATAAAGTTTGAAATTTTAAACAATAAAAAAGTATAACATCATGAGTCAGGGGTTAATATGATTGATATGATACTAATATCAGTAAGTTCTAACTTCTCATTTGGAACCTCTTTCTCTTTTGGAACGAATTCAAAAGTTAAGCGTGCTTGAGCTGGAGCAGTTTGAGGACGATGGGTGACCGAATGGAAAGTTTGACCAGGGTAAGTATCTTGAGCTGAGATTAAGTGTGTAATCAGAGGTTAAGTGTGTGGCTAAGTGGGAAATTTTGAAATATAAATTAATTAAATGTGTCTAAGTGTATAATTAGAGATTAAGTGTGTGGCTAAGCGTATAATTAGTGGAGAATTAGGATGAGTGACCGAATGAGCCACTTGAAGTCCTGACCTTAGGCCAAAAAAAAACTCGTCTAAATCCTTTAGTCCGGGTTCGTAACACCACCGGGACTGAAGGTGCAGTCCTTTAGTCCGAGTTGGTAACACCAACCGGGACTAAAGGTCCTCCATCTCAACGCTCGACCGTGGCCACGTGAAGCGTCTTTAGTCCCGGTTCGTGGCCAATCAGGACTAAAGGGGGACCTTTAGTCTGGATTTGGTAGTCCCGGTTGTATAACCGGGACTAAAGGCCCTTACCAATCGGGACTAAAGGCCATTTTTCTACTAGTGATGGGATTACGAGCATAGATTTGACTCCTCGTATTTATCTAAATAACAACTTGTCACGGCGGTCGGTCGTATTGCCACTTGTTATCTCCTTGAGATTTTTATGTGAACTTGTCGTTTCAGCCAAAAAAAAAAGTATGGCAACAGATTGTCCTTGGTTAACAAAACTCTCCGGTGGACAAGAAATAAAAAGATGTTGTACCGGTTCATTTTGATCACAGAAAAAACATTTCATACTACCATTCCAATTACGTTTAATCAGATAACCTTGGTTAACAAAACTCTCCGGCGTAGAAACCACATAAAAATTATAATTTCTAGTGCACTGTTATTTCCAAATATACTTACGAGGCTATTTGTATGACCATTCATAAAATCTAAGTGCATTTATTTGACGGTAAAAACTTCTAATTTAGTTAACCCCCAAACAATTGTATCCTTATTTTCACTTACGGATAATCATCAGCAGGGTTGCCAAATGTAGTCAGGGAAACCATCTGTTTCTGTCAAAACTCGTCTAAATTGAACATTCGGGTGCTCTTTCTCCAAAACATTGTCCACATAAGCTTGTTTTCTATGGGTTATGTTATGCACATTGGATATTGTTGAGCAAGAGGAGTATCACCTAAACAAGCATCCTCCCAAAATCTTGTATTTTGTCCATTGCAAAATTTAAAAGAACCTCTCATGAAGAACTCTTCCTTAACTCGCACAAGTCCCTTCCAAAAGGCGGAGTCATTTGTATTTGAGATAAAGATTTAGAGTGAAGGTATTTGTTTTCAATAATTTCCTGCCAAACCCGTTCCTCGTTTAGGAGTTTAAACAACCATTTAGAGATGAAACATTTTCTTAAAAACTCTAATACCTCCACCCCGAGACCCCTTGATCTTTTGGTCTGCAAATAATGTTTCGTCTTGTAGGCCTGGATTTCTTTTCATGACCAACACTCTGCCAGAAAAAAAACGTGATCGATAAAAATCTAATCTTTTATGTACCCCTTTTGGTATTTAAAGAAAAGATAGCATAAACATCGGCAAGCTGGTGAGAACCGTATTAATTAAAATTAATCTATCTCCATAGAAAAGAAGCTTGCTATATCAACAAGCCAATTTCTTTTCAAAACGGTCTTCAGTTGATTTCCACTAACCATTTTCAAAATTTCGGAAATGAGTAGGAATTCTCAGATATCGAAAAGGAAGAGGACTCCTGACTCACAACCGAATAACTCCCTGTATTGAGCCTCAACTTCTTTTGCCTTCTCAAACCTAAAAAAATCACTCTTCTGAAAATTAATTTTTAGGTCAGAAAGTTGCTAAGAAATTATGTTCCATAAAAAGTATATAGTCATCAACATATTGTAGAATATAAATGCCACCATCCACCAGATGTGATATTAGACCTTCTACTTGACCATCTTCTTTAGGTATCTTCTTTAGCTCTTGTAATCAAGATCACCAACATATCTGCTACAACATTAAATAAGGTAGGTGATAGCGGATCACCTTGTGTTAATCCTGCTCATGACTCGTGACTGCCAACGTTAACATACGTATACTGATTGAGTACAAAAAGCTCGACGTGTGTCATGAATGATGACTAAACTTTGACACATGAGCACAAATTTGTCCGGGCTCAGTGTACCTACCCATTTCGATCTATGCTTTGAGAATGACTAGTGATTGAGAAGGTTACTGCACGATCGAGCTCGCTCGGGTATGAGCCTCCCTCGGCAACAAGGAAATCTCTCGGTCTGAGAAGTGCACTCGGTGTCCTCTTTGCCGGCGCCGCCCGCCTATCCAATTCCAACATGCTTACTGACCGTCTCCGTGGCCAGGCTCCGATGTGGCCACAGCAGCGAACTCCTGACACGGTGTCTCGGTGATCTCCTTCACCAGGTCAACATACGTATACTGATTGAGTACGATGATCAAGCTCATCGATCTCTGTCATGCATTTTTTTTAGAGAGTACGTGAATGTGTACCGTAGTTTTATAGAAGGCAGAATAGAAAATTTACAAGAAGACCTTCAGCACAAAGTGAGAAGGCCAAACTCCAAAAAAACCACAGAACCTACTCTCTCGCTACATCTACAACTCCAACTCCATCTCCAACACGCCTCAACGACTTCAGGAGCCTAAGTTCCTCTACGATGTTCAAGGCTAACCTACTCGTCTGAAATTGCCGCTGCACATTATTGAAGCACCAAGCATTGTGATTCTTCCAAATGGCGTAGCAACCTGTAGACACCAGGGTGTCAAACCAAGCTCTGCTCTTCTTCTCCGAGTACTTCGCACATTCCTTTGTCCACCAGTCCAGCAATGTGCTTGCAGCGTCCGGCGGCTCGAAATTGAGACCTAGATCGCGCTTGCAAGCGCACCAGACCTCCCTGGCATAGACACATTGCATCAAGATGTGCTCAGCCGTATCCTCCTCCTGCAGGCAAACAAAGCATGACGAAGTAACTTGTTGCAACCCGTGTCTGACTCGTCGATCCGACGTCCAGATCCTCTTCTGGACTGCTAACCACATGAATATTTTGCTCTTGGGGGTGCCCTTGCTCTTCCAAATCTCCTTGCCCATGTGCAATCTAGTGGTACCCTGGAGCAACATCCTGTAAGTCGAGCTAGCTGTGTAGCTGCCCGAGCGATCCCATGGCCAAGCAAAGGCATCCGGCATTCCCTCTGTTCTCTGCACTCCTCGCACTGCCAGCCAAAGGGACAGGCATTCCCGCACCCCTCGATAGGCTAGCACTCCAGGTATATCTCGCAGCCAGTTGTTCTCCTCAAGTCCTTGCGCTACTGTCCTCGCATTACGAATCCTGTTGCTCACTAACGAACATAGCCCTAGCGCAAAATCTTCTGCCCTTCTTCCCTCAATCCAACGGTCTCGCCAAAACAATGTCTTCCGGCCATCGCCAGGAGTGATTCTGACTAGACTGTCGAACACCTGACGTGCATCCGTGTCCTTGAGCATTGGCAAGCCTTGCCACGGTCTGCTCTCGTCGGTTCTCCGTAACCACTCCCAACGAACCCTAAGCGTGAGTCCCTGCAGTCTTAGATCCTTGACGCCCAGTCCGCCAAGATCCGGCGGCTTGCACACCTGCTCCCACGCCACCAGACACTGGCCCCCGTTGGCTCGATCCTTTACTGTCCAGAAAAATCCCCGCAAGCTTTTTCTAGTTCCTCGAACAGCCAAGACGGCGCCTCCGCAACAAGAAGCTGGTGTACCGGCCTCGCCGACATCACCGCTTTCACAATCACCAACCTCCCAGGATGCGCGATGAGTCCTCGCTGCCAGGACGGCACTATGTGCGCCGCCGCATCCAGCAATGGTTGCCATTGAGCTCTCGTCAGTGGTTTCAAGGCGAGCTGCATCCCTAGGTAGCGGATTGGTGATTGCGTGGATCACACGTTCGTTGGGAGACCCCTAGAGAAAGGTATGAAGCAGTGTAGCAGCAGTTTCCCTCAGTATGAAACCAAGGTTTAATCGAACCAGTAGGAACAAGAAATCACTTCTGAAGGTTGTTGGTGGCGCCGTTTACGATCATCAACGTGGAATCTGTACACAACACAATCAAACTACTTTGCCCCAACGAAACAGTGAGGTTGTCAATCTCACCGGCTTGCCGAAAACAAAGGATTAAACGTATGGTGTGGAAAACAGTAGTAAATTGCAGAGAATGAAAAGGAACAATGTTTGCAGTTGGTTGTATTATCAGTGTAAATGAATGGACCGGGGTCCACAGTTCACTAGTGGTGTCTCTCCATAAAAGATAACTAACATGCTGGGTGAACAAATTACAGCTGGGCAATTGACAAAATAGTGAGCGCATGACAATGCATATATATGACATGATGATTGCTATGATATTCATGTGGGCATTACGACAAAATACATAGACCGTTATCCAACAGCGTCTATGACTAATAATCCACCGCCAGGTTGTCATCCGAGTTCCCCGTTGGTATTAAGTTGCAAGCAACGGATAATTGCATTAAGTAATGTGCGTAATGTAAACAAATACATTAGACCTAACGGCGCACCCTTAAGCTAAGCATCGGTTATTTTATCCCTAGTGGCAACAGCACATCCACAATCTTAGAAGTTATTGTCACTCTCCCAGATTACCGAAGGCATGAACCCACTATCTAGCATAAATACTCACTCTTAGAGTTACAAGCATCTACTTGGCCAAAGTATCTACTAGTAACAGAAAGCATGCAAGATCATAAATAACATATAAGATAGATTGATAATCAACTTGACATAGTATTCAATATTCATCGGATCCCAGCAACACAACATGTAGCATTACAATAAGATGATCTTGATCATGATAGGCAGCTCACAAGATCTAAACATGATAGCATAAAGTGGAGAGACAACCATCTAGCCACTGCCATGGACCCGTAGTCCAAGGATGAACTACTCACGCATCACTCCGGAGGCAGGCATGGTGATGTAGAGCCCTCCGGTGATGATTCCCCTCTCCGGCAGGGTGCCGGGAAGAGCTTTTGAACCCTCCCGAGCTAGGGTTGACGGCGGCAGCGTCTCTGGAACTTTTCGTGGATAATGGCTCGGGTATTTAGGGTTTTCACGTCGGGAGGAATAAATAGGCGAAAGGGCGGCGGCTGGAGAGGCACGTGGGGCCCACACCACCCCACGGCGTGGCAGGGGGGCCCGCGCGGCCCCATGGTGTGGCTGCCACGTGGCTCCCCTCCGTCTCTCCTTTGGACTCCGTGTTCGTGTTGGAAAAATAGGAGGTTCTGTCCAAGTTTCGTCCAATTCCGAGAATATTTCCAGACTAGCTTTTCTGGAAATATGCTATGAAAATGGCATCTTGTTAATAGGTTAGTCCCAGAAAATGCATAAAAATGCTGTGAAGTGTATATAAAACATGTAACAATTGGTATAATATCAACATGGAACATCAGAAATTATAGATACGTTTGAGACGTACCAAGCATCCCCAAACAACTGAATCATACAAGCAAAAAAAATTCATGAATAGTACTTTCGAGATAAGCATCAAAGAGTTTTGCATAAGAGTTAACCCATAAAGCAATAGATTTTAAGTAAAAGGTATTTAACCAACACAAAGGAAGATTTAAGCTTCAGCAATTGCTTTCAACTTTCAAGATATATATCTCATGGATATTTGTCAACATAAAGCAATATAATAATTGCAATATACAAACATATAAAAATTGTTGCACCAAAGTTGACACTAGTGTTTGCTTCTAAGATAGAAAGAAGTAGGAAAACTGACTCAACATAAAAGTAAAGGAAAGGGAGAATTAGGTCTGTACCATTAAAAGATCACGTCTTTAGGTTTATACCATCCAAAGATCAATCTGTTGGTTTATACCATCGAAAGGTTGGCACGTTACTGCTTTTTACCACTCCGTCATCTTCCGTTAGAAATTTCTTTTTTTTTGCTGGTTAAAGAATTTAATAAATCCTGGTCTTACCCCTGTGCATATCTACACGAACCCAAAGGGTTGTTCTTCTCCACAGCTACGATGAACAGAACAAGAAGAGAAAGCAGCGACCACCGCATACACCTACCGGCGGCGACCACTGAATCTGACGAGCCCGGCGAAGAATATCCTTGGTGGCGCACCTCCAATCCCGGCTAAGCCAGCTCCCATAGGCATGGAGAGAAGAGGCACAGCCAGCCGCCTGAAACCCTAGCCCTTGCAGTCTGTGACCTCGCCGACGCGGCAGCGGCCGCCACACTTCGTCCGGCCGCGGCACGACCCCTACGGCGAGCACAGGCTCGTCCCCCACGTTGTCTCCCCGTGGTCCTCCTCTTGTTCGTCCCCAACGCCGGCCATCACTGCTTGTTTTTGCTCCTGCCTGGAACTCCTCTTTGATGTTGTTCAGTTTTTTCATTAATGGGTACCACTAACGGAGACTTCACAGAAATGGTAAGAATCAAATGGTCTGCAACCTTTCGATGGTATAAACCAACAGATTGATCTTTTGATGGTATAAACCTAAAGACGTGATCTTTTAATGGCACAGACCCAATTCTCCCTAAAAGAAAGGCCCTTCGCAGAGGGAAGCA
This sequence comes from Poa pratensis, assembly GCA_947311845.1. Taxonomy (NCBI): domain Eukaryota; kingdom Viridiplantae; phylum Streptophyta; class Magnoliopsida; order Poales; family Poaceae; genus Poa; species Poa pratensis. The sequence continues at coordinate 57,743,682 of CAMZMU010000048.1, read as the reverse complement.
GGGATTAAATCATGTGCTAGAGCTTTTTAAGTTTTTGAAATCATATAGAGAGTAAAAATAAGTTTTGAGAGGTGTTTGTTAATTGTCAACGAATCAGAAAATGGAAAGTACAATATGACCCCTGCCAACCAGACTTTTAAGAGCGGCTCCCATGAAGGACGTTATTTCTACCAGCAAGGCAGATCATCCCTCTTTCTCTTTTGTTTACACATGCAGATATTTCACTGTTTGTCATTGCTTGACTGATAAATCAGGGCAAAAATGTGAAGAGAATTAAGCGGTTAAAGTTGTAATTAATTGGGACTGGGCACCCCATTTGCCAGCTCTTTTTGCAAAATTAATGGATAAGCGGATGTATATGCCGCTAGTCCGGTGGTAAAGTCTGTTTGACAGTTGACATAAAGACATCCACCCCGTCCTCATGAGCTTGGTAAACATTGACACAAAATAGGAGTAATAATTTTTGAATAGTTTAAAGGTAGCACATGAAAAATTTACTTGGAATGGCAAGGAAATACCACATATAGGTAGTTATGGTGGACACAGATGGCATGGATTTTGGCTCAAGGTTTTGGATGCACGAGAAGCATTCCCTCTCAGTACAGAGTTTAGGCTAGCAAGGTTATTTGAAGCAAACACAGGATATCAACCGACACAGCAAGACTTATATGAAAACATATTGCAAGCATTATAAGACTCTACACTGTCTTCCTTGTTAACCAAACCCTTTTACTAGAAAATATCTAGACCTTAGAGATACCAATCATGCAAACCAAATTTCAACGAGCTTTACGGTAGTTCTTCATTAATAGGTTTTAACTACATGATACAAAAGCTTAAACATGAACTACTTGATAACTCAAAACAATTGACAAGTATCAAATTATCCAATACAGTGATCTACAAGAATATGTAAGCTTTTTCCATTATACCATCTACCACATGCAACATTTTCTGTTCCAACCAAACACCAATCAATTTATTTCAACATAAACTCTCCAAACAATTATAAGTGAAGCAAGAGAGTACTTTCTTTAAAAGAACTAACAGCTCTGAATAAGAGATGCATGCAAAACAGGAGCTAAAAGCATAGCAATAGCTAGATAAGAATACTCAACAAGTATAAGTGAAGAATAGGAGTATTCATATGAAAAAGCGGAGCGTGTCTCTCTCCCAATCAAGAATGCTGGGTCCAATCAAGTTGACCATAAGAAAAATAAAATACTGAAAATAAAAGCACACAGACGCTCCAAGTAAAGCACATATGATGTGAAAGAATTAAAATATAGTTTCACTAGAGATGACCTGATAAGTTGCTGATGAAGAAGGGGATGCCTTGGGCATCCCCAAGCTTAGACGCTTGAGTCTTCTTGAAATATGCTGGGGTGATCCATGGGAGCATCCCCAAGCTTAAGCTCTTCACTCTTCTTGATCACATTATATCATCCTTCTCTCTTGACCCTTGAAAACTTCCGCCACACCAAACTCAAGTAATTCTCATTAGAGGGTTAGTGCACAATCAAAAACTCACATGTTCTATAAGGACACAAACATGACCGTTACTTTTAACATTAGCTACTGCCACTGATGTTATGTGAAGCTCTTCACCCTAAAAAAAATTCCACTCAACACTAGTAAAAGAGAGAATGCGAAAAATAAAAGACAGAATCTGTCTAAACAGAACAGTCCGCAAAGACGAATTTTTTCGAGGCACTTACGTTGCTCAGATCGAAAAACTTTAAACTAACGAAAGATGCGTACATATCTGAGGATCACGCACAAAAATTTGCAGATTTAAATAATTTTTCTGTGATTTTACAGAAGTAAAACGGTGAACAGCAGAAATCTGTTCCTGCGCAGAAATCCAAATCTAGCATCATCTTCCTATTAGAGGCAATACTTGGCACAACAATGCGATAAAATAAAGATACAAAGGAATTGTTACAGAAGTAAACAACTCCTTGACTAAAACTGAAAACAAAAGATAATGGGTTGCCTCCCAAAAGCGCTTTCTTTAATGCCTTTTAGCTAGGCTTGAAGATTTTAATGATGCTCTCATAAGAATAAGAGTTGAAAAAAAAAGAGAGCATCAAGAGGCAAATATCAAACACATTTAAGTCTAACCCACTTCCTATGCAAAGGAATCTTGTAACAAAATAAATTATTGAAGCATAAAGCAACTAGCATAGAAAGATGAAACAAATAAACTTCAAAACTTTCAACATAAAGAGAGGTGTTTTAGTGACTTGAAAACTTTTACAACCATATTTTCCTCTCTCATAATAACTTTCAGTAGCATCATGAACAAACTCAACAATATAACTATCACATAAAGCATGCTTTTCATGATCTACAAACACATAATTTTTATTAAGCTCAAAAAAGTGGGGTCATTAAACCCACTTTTGACAATAGTAGTATAATAAATATCATTAGGCAATATAGGACCATCATCAAGAGCATTATCATATAACATTAGGGAGCACATTTTTACTTTCTGCAATTTCCTTTTCTTGAGTCAAGGAGCTTGTTACTTCAAATTTATCAAAAGGAGATATTTCAATAGAATCATGACATTCAACAATATAGCATTTCTCCTCCTTAGGTAGGCATGGAGGGTAATCATATAATGTAAGAGTTAAAGAGTTAGAAGGTAGATCCTCCTTTTGTTCATCACTCTCTTCCTCTTTTTCATCCAATGAGCTTTCAGTTTCAGCAGTTTCTTCTCCCACAGGTTCCTGAAAGGTAGCAAGTTGTTCTGGAGAATAAGTTTTCTCAAGAAATTCAGTGATATAAGGATTATCATTGTAATATTCAAGGCAATAACCAAGTATAGCAAAATTTCAGATTTATAAGGAGAATCATCATCGTGAATATAACCAGCAATTTCATAGGCACCCTTAAAAACAACAAATTCTTCATTTGTTCAAGATTACCAAAGTCATAGTTTCCTTTAGCATAAGCAGCCAAGGTTTCATTATCATTATAATCACATTGGAAAGGGAGGTGTTTATGCCTTCTACAACAAAAATTCATTAAAGCAGTAGGATTCATCATAAGTAGAGCACAAGTTCTTAGCAAAATAATTCAATTACTTATTTGTTCCCATAATGTTTCCCTTTTTGAGACAAGCGGTATTCCTTATAGTAATTTGTGTTCCTCCGTGAACCCACTTAGCCAATAAGATTTTGTTTCAAAGAGAAAACCATTGATAGCAATAAATAACTAGACATAATAACAAACCGAAATAAACTAAATGCAAGAAACTAATTTTTTTTGTTTTTGATAATAAAGCAAACAAGACAAGATAAAAATAAACTAAGCAAGACAATAACAAAGTAAAGAGATTGGAAGCGTGAAACTCCCCTTGCAGAAATCCTCTTGCTCCCCGGCAACGGCGCCAGAAAAATGCTTGATTGCGTGGATCACACGTTCGTTGGGAGACCCCAAGAGGAAGGTATGAAGCAGTGTAGCAGCAGTTTCCCTCAGTATGAAACCAAGGTTTAATCGAACCAGTAGGAGCAAGAAATCACTTCTGAAGGTTGTTGGTGGCGCCGTTTACGATCACCAACGTGGAATCTGCACACAACACAATCAAACTACTTTGCCCCAACGAAACAGTGAGGTTGTCAATCTCACCGGCTTGCTGAAAACAAAGGATTAAACGTATGGTGTGGAAAACAGTAGTAAATTGCAGAGAATGAAAAGGAACAATGTTTGCAGTTGGTTGTATTATCAGTGTAAAAGAATGGACCGGGGTCCACAGTTCACTAGTGGTGTCTCTCCATAAAAGATAACTAACATGCTGGGTGAACAAATTACAGCTGGGCAATTGACAAAATATTGAGCGCATGACAATGCATATATATGACATGATGATTACTATGATATTCATGTGGGCATTACGACAAAATACATAGACCGTTATCCAACAGCGTCTATGACTAATAATCCACCGCCAGGTTGTCATCCGAGTTCCCCGTTGGTATTAAGTTGCAAGCAACGGATAATTGCATTAAGTAATGTGCGTAATGTAAACAAATGCATTAGACCTAACGGCGCACCCTTAAGCTAAGCATCGGTTATTTTATCCCTAGTGGCAACAGCACATCCACAATCTTAGAAGTTATTGTCACTCTCCCAGATTACCGGAGGCATGAACCCACTATCTAGCATAAATACTCACTCTTGGAGTTACAAGCATCTACTTGGCCAAAGCATCTACTAGTAACGGAAAGCATGCAAGATCATAAATAACATATAAGATAGATTGATAATCAACTTGACATAGTATTCAATATTCATCGGATCCCAGCAAACACAACATGTAGCATTACAATAAGATGATCTTGATCATGATAGGCAGCTCACAAGATCTAAACATGATAGCATAAAGTGGAGAGACAACCATCTAGCTACTGCCATGGACCCGTAGTCCAAGGATGAACTACTCACGCATCACTCCGGAGGCAGGCATGGTGATGTAGAGCCCTCCGGTGCCGGGAAGAGCTTCTGAACCCTCCCGAGCTAGGGTTGACGGCGGCGGCGTCTCTGAACTTTTCGTGGATAATGGCTCGGGTATTTAGGGTTTTCGCGTCGGGAGGAATAAATAGGCGAAAGGGGGCGGCTGGAGAGGCACGTGGGGCCCACACCACCCCACGGCGCGGCAGGGGGGGCCGCGTGGCCCCATGGTGTGGCTGCCATGTGGCTCCCCTCCGTCTCTCCTTTGGACTCCGTGTTCGTGTTGGAAAAATAGGAGGTTTTGTCCAAGTTTCGTCAATTCCGAGAATATTTCAGACTAGCTTTTCTGGAATACAAAAATAGCAGAAAACAGGAACTGGCACTGTGGCATCTTGTTAATAGGTTAGTCCAGAAAATGCATAAAAATGCTATGAAGTGTATATAAAATATGTAACAATTGGTATAATATCAACATGGAACATCATAAATTATAGATATGTTTGAGACGTATCAATTGGGAACTCCGTTATTGGGCACTGCAAGATCCTGGCCACCCTGTTGTGTTCTGCCTCCCCTCCTCTGATGAGCGTTGCCGAGGTTTTGCGGTAATTGACCTTCAGGCCAGATGCATTCCCAAACATTGCAAGGATTTCTCTGATGACCACCAAGTCCTGCACCTCTGGCTTGATAAAAACGATCACATCATCAGCAAAAATTGAGAGCCTCTGGGCTGGCGTGCAGTTGCCGATGGGCGCCAGCAATCCCTCCTCCGTCGCCTTGATCATCAGGGCCGAGACGATCTCCATAGCAAGGACAAACAGTTGCGGCGAGAGCGGATCACCCTGCCGCACCCCTCGCACATGCCAAATTCTCCTACCCGGGGCCCCATTGACCATGATTCTTGTGCTTGTCGTCCTCAGGCTGATCGTGAGCCAATTGAGCCATGGATCCGGGAAGCCGAGCTGCCTTAGAACCTCGAAAAGAAAGGGCCAAGAGAGAGAATCGAACACGCGAGAGATGTCCAGCTTGAGAAGAACTCCAGCTTCCCTGCGCCCATTGATCTTGCGGGCTAGCTGGCGAACCTAGAGGAAGTTATCGTGCAAGCACCTACCTTTGATAAACGCCGATTGGTTCTTGCTGACCAGCTCATCCATCCTCGGCCGCAGTCGCATCGCAAGCAGTTTGGAGAACAATTTTGCGAAACTATGCACTAGGCTAATAGGCCTGTGGTCCCCCACCGCTTCTGCATCTTGCTTCTTAGGGATAAGCGTGATTAGCACACGGTTAAGCTTCCCAAATCCACGGCCGTCACCCACGAACAGCTTCAGAACAGCCGCCATGATCTCCTGCTTGATGGCGGGCCAGGCCCGTTTATAGAACGCCCCCACGAATCCATCTGGGCCTGGGGCCTTCTCCGCGGGCAGCTCCTTAATCACGGCCCATACTTCTTCCTCCGAGAAGATTCGGCCCAACTCCTCCAGATTGTGTCTCTGAATTCCCAACTCCTCTAGGTTCAGAGACGCCTCTCTGTTCTGACTCGTACCGAGAAGAGCATTGTACGTGTCGAAGAAGATCTCCTCTTTGCGCCCTTGGTCCGTGATCAACTCCTCATTGTGCTTGATGACCGGTATGAAGTTCTTGATCCTCCGGCCGTTGGCCACCGCGTGAAAAAGCCTCGAGTTCGCGTCTCCGTCCTTAAGCCATCGCATCCGGGAGCGCTGCCTTGCCATTCTCCTCTCTAGGGATGACAGGCCCAGGACCAGATGTTTTAGGGTACGCCTTAGCCACCATTCTCCATCTGAGAGTGCCCTCCGATCTTGCGCAGCATCGAATTTGTGGATCACCAAGTTCGCCATGGCAATCTGCAGCTTCAAGTTTCCGATGCGCTTATCTCCCCAAGCTTGTAGGTGAGCAGCCAAACCTCGAAAGCATTCATCCAAACGCTCGAAAGGATCCACAATCCTAGGAGAGCATCTCCATCCCTCCTTAACCGCCTCGTCGAAACCATCCAGCTTCAACCAGAATAGCTCGAATTTGAAGCGCCGCTTCGGCTTATAGCTGGCATTCATCGACAAGTGTAGCGGTGCATGATCCGAAACCGAAGATGAAAGCGCCTGCAGAAGCACATCTGGATATGCAAGGTCCCAGTCTACCGAGACTAGCGCACGATCCAACCTCGACATTGTGGGAGTTCTCCTCTCATTACTCCAAGTAAACAGGCGCCCATGCATATATATCTCCTTAAGCTCCTGCGTGGACACGAAATCTCTGAACCTGTTCATGTTCAGTCTGTCGATATTTGCATTGTTTTTCTCTGTCATGCATGAAGACTAAACTTTGACACACGAGACTTAATTTGTCCAAGCTCACTCGCCCTGGCTTGCTTATAAGTATCAGATCGAGCTTGTGATGGTGAACAACTAAGCTGGCTCACAAGAGTTTCGCCGGCAGAGCTTCACAAAGTACTGGGCTAGACATTTTATTCGCCATGGCAGATCTCGTGAAGAGAATCATGCTAGAGACGCCTCCGCGGGCATGGTTTCTGCTCCTCCTCCTCCTCGTCTTCCTCTTTTTTGTTCATCACTACTGGTTTACTGCCAAGACAGGGAGAAAGGAGCAGCGAGAACACAGTCTCCGCCTTCGCCGCCACCGCTGCCCATCATCGGCCACCTGCACCTCGTCGGCTCCCTCCCGCACATCTCCCTTCGCAGCCTGGCCAGGAAGCATGGCCCCGACGTGATGCTCCTCCGCCTCGGTGCCGTGCCGACGCTCGTCGTGTCGTCACCGCGTGCCGCCGAGGCGGTGCTGCGCACGCACGACCATGTCTTGGCGTCGCGCCCCGCTCCGTCGTCACCGACATCATCATGTACGGCTCCTCGGACGTCGCCTTCGCGCCATACGGCGACTACTGGCGCCAGGCAAGGAAGCTTGTCACCACCCACGTCTTCAGCGTCAAAAGGGTCAAGTCTTTCCGCACCGCTGCCATGGAAGAGGTAACTAATTTTAATGATTTATCCTTTTTATTCAGTGTGACCTTGTCGGTAATTTAGTTTCACATACCTATCATTAGAAATGGACTTCCCTTTTGTCATCCACTAACAGTTCCATAAATGTTAAGTGATCTCATACTTTAATATACATGCTATTATAGGTGAGCATGGTGATGGACAAGATTAACAAGGCGGCCTCAATAGGTGATACGGTGGACATGAGCGAGTTGCTCAATTCATTCGCGAATGATATGGCGTGTCGCATCGTTTCAGGAAAGTTCTTCCTAAATGAAGGCCGGAGCCATGTGTTCCGGGACCTCATCACCGATAGCTCACGATTGCTAGGAGGCTTCAACCTGGAGGAGTATTTCCCGGCATTATCTAGGGTAGTTCTTAAGAGGGTAGTTTGTGCCAAGGCTGAGAGAGTGAGGAATAGATGGGCCGATCTTCTCGACAAGGTGATTGATGATCGTGTGAGCAAGGACAAGTCAATGTCTGATCAAAAGGATGCCGATTTTGTAGATATTTTGTTATCTGTTCAGCAGGAGTACGATCTCACAAGAGAGAACATGAAAGCTCTCCTAACAGTAAGTGGAAATAATACTTTTACATTTATATGTTGATTTATATATTTTACATCATCCTAATTAATTGCCTTTCGCAGGATGTATTTTTCGGTGCAACGGACTCAGCATCTAATACCCTCGAATTCACCTTTGCTGAACTCATGAGAAGACCACAGCTGATGCAGAAGGTACAAAAACGAGGTGAGGAGTAATGTACCTAGGTGACGAGAAATTGTCTGTGAAAGCGACATGACCAACATGACATACCTAAGAGCAGTCATAAAGGAGTCACTCCGATTGCATCATGTTGCGCCTCTCCTTGCTCCGCACCTTGCCATGGCTGATTGCATCATCGATGGATACATGGTTTTTGCTGGGACACCTGTTGTGGTCAATACATGGGCCATATGTAGAGACTCGGCCTCCTGGGAGGATGCAGAAGAGTTCATACCTGAAAGATTTGTAGAAGGAGGTAGTAATGTGCATGCCAACTTCAAGGGAATGATTTTCAATTCTTGCCATTCGGGCAGGACGAAGGATGTGCCCCGGTGTAAATCTCGCAATCGCCAATGTCGAGCTTATGTTAGCAAACCTCATTTATCATTTTGACTGGGAACTGCCGTCAGGGGTTGAGAGAAAAGACATTGATATGACAGAGGTGTTCGGGATAACCGTTCGAAGGAAGAAAAAACTGTTGTTAATCCCAAAAGCACACATGTAGCAAAATCACACGCATGTCGCCGCAACTATAAAATATAAGCTAAATATCTTGTGTTATCGCTATATTGTTGACAATAAATAATGGTCAACTCTTGGTTGTTGTAAATCAGCTGGAAACTATTTAGTTACAAATGTTGTCGTTTAACACAGTGGCACGGTCTTGAGAATACAAGTTTAATATTAGTTTAATGTTTACGTACAAATACAACAGAGCATGAAATACATATCATGAAACTTTTAAAGTAATAAACTAGCATTGTGGCCCATGCAAATGTGTGGGGAACATTTTAGTTGTCTATACTTCTATGGTCAATTTTCCAATATGTGAACTTACATTATAAATCCATCGAGAAAGACACGGAAAAGTCTATATGTAAAATGCACACGCACCTGCACCTGCAGCAAATAAATGAAACAAGTGTTTGAAACTAGTTCTGAAATGAGCATTAGAGTCGATTTAGTCTTGAATTGATTTTGGCATCCGACTGGAAGTAATAGACTGTAATATAGTTAAACATAGAGTTGGTTTTATAGAAAGCCGATTGGGTTAATTTTTAGCCCATATTCTCTTTTTGAGGCAAAAAAAAGACTCGAATCATACAATAATCAAGTCGAGTCAACCTGTAAAACATAATGCTCCTTGGGTGCAGCCTAGCCCGGTGCAGAAGAATGTGCAACTACGTCGACGGTCCGATATAAACAAATGTTCCTGCTGCCTGGTGGTCCCACCAAACACCAGCCGGACGGTGACATATTAGAACGGCCACACTGTTGGTTCGCTTCCTAAAAATAGTTGTCAGAGTAGGGAACCACTTTATTTCCTTTGCACTGTGTGGAATCGATTCAACATGTATTGATGGGACCCATGGGTGAATAAATAAGGGTCCGTTTGGAAGCACCGTATTTTTGAAGTATTGGGAGAATACTTCAGTTTTCTAAAATACTGAAGTATGGAATACTTCTAGGCGTTTGGGTCAAATAAAAACTCTGGTTTAGAAACTGTAGTATTCTTCCAATACTTCATTTTTTGTCCTTTTGGAAACTTTGGTCTTGACATCTTTTTTCCTAAACCAAGAAACTGATGTATTCATCCGTCTGGCACTCAAATACTTCGTTTTTTGAATACTATGGTTTTATGAAGACTGAGCTCCCAAACTAGGCCATACTTTTCTATACTACTGCATGCGCTCTCCTTCTACCTCACATGCATGCTCACACTGCTCCACCACTCAGTTTTGTGTGAGTAAGTAGTGAACCAAATATTTGCATCGCTTTTGTTTTCAGAGGATTTTGAATCGATGTCCACAATGTATGGAACGGCTCCATGGCCCCTTTGAATCGCTTTTTTCCTACGGTGTGGCTGGTCTTGGTTTCATCTTATCATGTAATCCATCGATAGACCCAGTTGTACATCTTGCAATCAATAAAATCAAACTACCCAGTTGTACATCTTGTAAGAAACGAGAAAGGTGACGCTAATATGTGGCTCTCCTGGCCCGGCAAAGTATTTTCTAGCTCATTGAGGCGTTTTCATTTTCTTTTTTGAGAAACTCGGGCATTCAAATATACGCATGTGCACTGACCCCTACAAACGCATGCACGCGCGCATAGTCTATGAGCACTTCCGAAAAACTGAGCCAGCTAGTCGGTATTAGAATTGACGAAGTCGCCTCCTGTTTAAATAATATTTTGTCTTAATATGACACACATGTGTCAAATCTAAGATATGATTATTGATTGTCCGGTTGTTATGATGTGAAAATAATCTCAATGGTTTAGCAATTCTTGTTATGAGATGAATAGGTAAATCTATGTGATTATATAATGTCTATTTTAAAAACTGCAAGGATTCAAATCTGCTCAAATTAGCCTCCTGCATATGTGATGTCATCAGTAAATGCAAACGATTAGATAAACATCAGTGTGTGCATCTTCATAAATAAAGACGATTAAATATAACGAAAAGTGTGCGATGTATTCAAATGACGCATAAGATTTGACACACAAACCATGAGCGAAACCCAATAAAACATCTATTTTATACACTATGTATACCTACTAATTGAGGGAGTATATATTAACGATATTAACGAGTAGGGTCTACCCAATGAAACTTTAGGAGCGGAGCGCTTTTTTTGGAAAAATTGAAGAGACTAAAGGATATCTAATTGGGGAGTATCAATTAATACAAAATAAAATAATATCGTTAATATATACTCCCTCAATTAACGAAAAGTGTGTGCAATTATTGACCGGATCGATGCAACTGTGACATATATTAACGATATTAACGAGTAGGGTCTACGAATAAATATTTGGATGATATCGCAGTCACCAATAGTTATCCATATATAAGATAACTAGCAGAATACCCGTGCGTTGCTACGGGTACATGAAGTGTCGAACACATGTTTTTAGCAAAACAATTAAATCAACTGAACACACCTTTCTTACCATTTCAAAATTAAGACATGTTTGGGTCCTAGCTTTCTAAATGAGTTTCTGATTAGCAAGGCACATGTATTGTGCGAGAAGTATTCCATTTTTTTTTGCTGTTAAGCGGTAAAATTCATTTATTGAATTTGAATGACGAAGCTAGAAGACCCGCCAGATGCCATCAATTGCAAGATGAACCATGTCACTGCTAATTTAGAAATGACAATTTAGTAATACTAAAGGATGTACCAGAGAAATCTAAATGATATATTTGAGCTACAAATTGTACAGACTTACCTGAATTTTGTGTATTGAGGATCCAATAAAACTCATCAATACATGGATCCCTTGGCATCCAATGAACATTTGCAATGTCAATGGGGGGTAGAGATGGAAAACTGACAATTAGCGCCAAATATTTTGTTATTTTTTTCTTGGGTTTAAATATAGTTAGACTCCACTAACTATGTCAGGAAATAAACATAAGCCTGTCAAAGCTGTTGAAGAAAAAAAAAATGATGCTTGCATCCGGACTTCCTTTGGACTATCTAGCACAGCAAAATAGATTGCTGCCGCTGCCAATTACCATAAATTAATGCCAGTTCTCAGATTCTACTGACAGCTAGCATCAACTACGTATTCAGTTAGCATTCAGTTAACACACACGCTATGACCAATTTACAAATTGAGCTAACGAGCAGACCAGCCTACCTTTCTCCACACAAACACGAGCAGGCTCAACACCACAGCGACGGCCGCCTCCCTCTGCTCAGCAGCAGCAATAGCTCCCTCACCGGCTCACCGCCCGCCTCCTCTGCCTGAATCCCGACCCATCTCCAGGAGCGGCTGCCCCTCTGCCCCACCGCACCACCAGGCGCCCCTCCTCCTTCCAGGCACGGCGCCGTCATCTCTGCCCCACCCCTTCTCAGCGCGTCTCCCGCTGTCTCCCATAACCAGGTGCCCGCCCACGCCTCCTCTGCTCGGTCGTGGGGACAACCAGGCGCGATGAGGATATATGGACCAGCCCACACCATGTGTACAAAATCACAGCCAAACTGAACTGCAGCAGAACATATAGCCTTCAGAAGTTAACTCTGAACCCCTTCTTCTGCTGTAAAGGAAATAGGGTCGTCTCTACTCTCTACACTCCGAAGTCCGAACGAACTCCTCTGAGTTGCGCTTCAATTGGTCGCCGGAAGCACGGCCACGCTGAGGGCGGCGAACAGCCGAAGACCCGCGCCGCCGCCGGATGATTTAGGGACGACGCGAGCGGGCTGGGGCCACGTCCACCTTCGCGACTTCAACGGGGCTGGAAGGAGGCGTGGCGGGAGGGCCACGGCACCCTAGATTGCCCGAGGAGGAGTAGGGCGCGAGGGCAGGGGAGACCCGCGCCGCGATTATCAGGGTGTTAATTTACAGCAATTAAAGTTTCATAAACAATTGATACTCCAACAGGATATCGATCGATCTGTATCTACATATATACTCCCTCCGCTTCTAGACAAATGGGTGACAAGTAATTTGGAACGGAGGGAGTAGAAGGTATACCTCTATATAAACACCATCAAAAATGAATGTATGCTACAACATGCAGGGAAAAGAGTGAACATTGCAACACAAAAGAAGTCGTCGTACATACAAGCAGAGAAAAGAAAGAAACCACTAGCTAGCCAGCCAGCCAGCCAGCCTGATAGAAAGCAGTTCGGCAGTTGCATCGATCCGGTCAATAATTGCCGGGTGAAACAATAAGAAGTTGTGAACTACTGTTGCGCTTGTTTTTTTCCGGCGGGGCTAGACGACACACCATTTTCACCGTTTCCTAACTAAAAATAAATCTTCGCAAGCTAAAGTACCGTATTGGAAAGTTTGGTTTATTAAGGCACCGTTAAAAGTAAAAGTTTTCCTTTGGTTAGTGTTTAGGAAAAGCATACTGACTAAAGATGTGTTGTTAGCTAGAGGATGGAAAGGATCTGATAAATGTATGTTCTGTTCTAACAAAGAGACAATTGATCATCTATTTTTTACATGTTCTGTAGCTAGTTATCTGTGGGGTGTGATTAGATGTGCTTTTAATTTTAAGTCGATTCCGGACAATTTTGATGCAATTCCTAGCTGGCTAGAGACTTTTGTAATAAGAGATAGGTTCCTGGTGTCGACAGGAATAGCTGCGTTATTTTGGGCAATCTGGAAAACCAGAAACAATGCTTGCTTTAACGGAGTTATCCTCCAGGATCCGACTACTATAGTTTATCTTATGTCTCATTTTATTTCTTACTGGGCTGGTTTGCAGAAACAAAATCTACGAAGCTTACAGGGCAGAGGGGCAAAGCTGCTGGTGCTGGTGGCCACTGAAATCTTCCACAGGAAGCAAGGTTGGGGGCCGCTGGTGTTGCGGTTGACCGAAGCCTGAAAATTTGCCTGTGTCGATGGAGAGGGTTACTGCTACACCTTCAGAGTCTTTTTGGGATCATGTTAGCGAAAGTATTGCTTCCTGTTAAGACTAGACTAGGGTAGTTTTTGTTCCTTGGGCATAAGAACTCTGTAACTGATGTAGAAGTCTATTGGTGGATTAGCAGTTGGACGTTTCTAGGGCCTTTGTTAGGTGCTTAGAGCTCTGCTCTGCAGGAGACGGGGTTGTGCCGCCTGGGGCTTGAAAGTGTTGCTGCGGTGCAGTATCAAACCTTTGTATTATCAGTTTTCAATAAATTTGAAAATTGGGGCGTGGCCCTTCCTTTCAAAAAAAAGCCTTAAATTCCGATAATTCATTCCTACCAATAGAAACTCAAAATGAATTAAAGAAACAATTCAATGGATTCATGATGCAAAGAACTTAGTTAAAGTTTAGATATCTCAAAATAGTTGTTTGTCAGTTTTTCTGGTTATTTATCTTATATGAGCTCGATACAGTTCACTAACATGTGTATGAAACCAAGAAAATTTGGTTTTTAGGCACATCACAGTTTAGCTGTGGTGGATTTTTCAGTCTGATAGCATACAAATAGTAGAATTAAGAACATTATGGCATGGAAATATGTTGGTTTTGACTGATGAATATGGGGTCCCGGTGCCCAAAGTCAGTGGTATAAAAGGAATTTAATTTATCTTGAATCATTAATGTCAAGCAATAAATAGCCATGTAAAAGATTTCTAAAATACTATTGTTTTTAGATGATATTAAGTTATAGGTATGAACCTTATAGGCGATATCAAGCAAGATACATGTTCTAATATACTATATTTATTTAGTATAACTTATAGGTATGAACTTTCAACTTTTAGTAGTATAACAGTATAAGGATAAATAAATCTTCCCCTATATGATGGATTTTCCGCCAATTTTTCGTGGCTTCAACTGGCTTCAGTGGTGGAGACAGACTACTAAACCCACACACATGATTATGTATATCATTTTCACAATTTTCATTTCTTTTTTACAGGAATGCATACATGTATTAAAAGATTTTGCCAAAAATTTGTGGGTTCAGCTGAACCCACAGCTTGTACCACCACTGTTGGTAATGGTGTTGGCAGATAAGTGCAGTGGTAAGCTCTGGCAAAAAGAGGACGGCTCACGGTGAGTTGATATTCTAGCATTCTCCTCTTGCCTAATAGCTAGGGGAGGAGATGGCGAATCTTGGATTTGAAAGGCGCAGGGTGCGTCAGTGGACGATGCTAGATAACACTCTGGAAGTTGTATGGTAGATTAATTTGGTTAAGTGATTTCACAAGCTTGCTTTATTGCCTTAATGTGCATCTATATAACTATAAGCACCATTGGGGGGTGAACATTGCTGTTGAAATATAAGTAAACTACCTATCCGCCTCTTTCCATCAGTTCAGACTTTTAGAATAGTTGACTGGTGCATCCATTCAATATGGTATTAGAGCCATGAGGTCTCAAGTTTAAGAACTTGCTCACGTATTGAATATGTTTATTCAGAAATCACAATTTCCAAAGTTATTTGCTAAAAATAATAAGATGCTTTGAGGGGCAGCCTAGTCTAATAACTAATAATATAAATGCGCTCATGTTTCATAATTCTAGATGTCATGATGTCAAATTATTTTCCTTTTTATATCCAGTGTCCAGTTGTCCCGCAGTTCAAAAATGAACAAAGTTGCCGTTCCATCGCACTCAAATCTACGAAATAAATCCTAACTCATCGACGTAAACATCAATCGCATTGTAGGGTTTGATCAAAGAGTTTTTAGTTTCCCCAACAAAAAAAATTATATAAAAGCGCACAGCGGATCGCGCTGCGACATGTGTCGCGTTTTCTGTAAATTCCAATAGGAAAAACAGAGAATATGTAGATCTTGTAAAAATCATATTAAATAATCCACACGTCAGAATTTTACATTCTTTATACCGTTGGATTCAGAAATTTGTTTCGAATATTTTTCTGTAAAAATATTGCATTTTTACAGAACGTGACAAGCTACGGAAATTAAACTCTATATATAGTATTTTTGGCATAACTTTAATTATATAAATCGAAATAAACCGAATCTTTTTGTTCCTGGAAGATAATTAAATTGTCAATCCAGAGGATACAAAATATAAACTTTGTTGAATAAATATTTCTACAAAAATAAACAAAAGCTTAATTTACCCTCTAAAATACTTTGGTTAATTTATTTAAATCTCATGTTGCATTCTAATTAGTTGCATACGCATCATTCTAGTGTTATGACCAGATAACTAAATAAAAATAATTTGTGTAATATTAAATTGACATGCATGCATGTGTTGCATCCCTGTTTTCTTTTATGTCGTGTTCTTATTGTGGTGTTCGACACGTGTAGATTGTGCGGATTGCAACGCTTGCAATTGTGAGTTTGTTTGAAGGACTTCGATCACCAAGGCAAGTGTGCTTTTGTCCATAAATTTCCTAGTATTTTCCTATGCGCTATTAGATTTTTTGTATAATTACATGTGTAGGAATATCTATTATATTATGCTATGCTAAAACCCAGATAGGATAGCCTTATTATTCCACCATGACAATTGATCGTCCTCTTGTCGCCATCGTAAGTTTAGTTGTGCTTAGCAATGCTTAGTTATACGGGGATGTGGTGTCGCCATCGTAAGTTTAGTTGTGCTTAGCAATGCTTAGTTATACGGGGATGCGGTTTCATATTATGAAAATGATTAAAGTTGTTGTTATTTTATTATTAAATGGAAAACAACTTAAGTTAATCAATCATCTAGACGGATTGCTAGAGTGGTCATTGAAGTGTGTTGTATGGTGGGGACCGCCGCCCAGGTTTTCAAAGAGAATAGATTGGTTGCTTGTTTGGTAGTTTACGTGTGCAGCCGTATGTCAACATTTGTATGGGCAGTTGACTGAACTCAGTAAGTTATAGAACCTCGAGCCCGTCGTGACCAGCAGATGTAGCGTATAGTAGGTTGTACCGATCCGCTCTGATACGACCGGTACAACCTACTATACGCTACATCTGTTGGTCATGATGGGCTCGAGGTTCTATAACTTACTGAGTTCAGTCAACTACCCATACAAACGTTGACATACGGCTGCACACGTAAACTACCAAACAAGAAACCAATCTATTCTCTTTGAAAACTTGGGCGGTGGTCCCCACCATACAACACACTCCGATGACCACTCTATCAATCCGCCCAGATGATTGATTAATTTAAGTTGTTTTCCATTTAATAATAAAATAACAACAACTTTAATCATTTTAATAATATGAAATCACAGCCCCGTATAACTAAGCATTGCTAAGCACAACTAAACTTACGATGGTGACAAGAGGACAATCAATTGTCATGGTGGAATCATATGGCTATCCTATCTGGGTTTTAGCATAGCATAATATAATAGATATTCCTACACATGTAATTCTACAAAAAAATCTAATAATGCACAGAAAAATACTGGGACATTTATGGACAAAAGCACACTTGCATTGGTGATCGAAGTCGCTCAAACAATCCTCACAATTGCAAGCGTTGCAATCCGCACAATCTACACGTGTCGAACACCAAGACATAAAAGAAAACAGAGATGCAACACATGCATGCATGTCAATTTAATATTACACATATTATTTTTATTTAGTTATCTGGTCATAATTCTAGGATGATGCGTATGCAACTAATTAGAATGCAACATTAGATTTAAATAAATTAACCAAAGTCTTTTAGATGATAAATTAAGCTTCTGTTTATTTGTGTAGAAATATTTATTCAACAAAGTTTATATTTTGTATCCTCTGGATTGACAATTTTATTATCTTCCAGGAACAAAAAGATTCGGTTTATTCCGATTTATATAATTAAAGTTATGCCAAAACTACTATATATAGCGTTTAATTTCCGTAGCTTGTCAGGTTCTGTAAAAATGCAATATTTTTACAGAAACATATTCTAAACAAATTTTTGAATCCAACGGTATAAAGAATGTAAAATTCTGACATGTGGATTATTTAATATGATTTTTACAAGATCTACATATTCTATGTTTTTCCTATTCGAATTTACAAAAAAGCGACACATGTCGCAGCGCGATTCGCTGTGCGCTTTTGACTGGGCACTGACCGGGCACTGACTGGTCGCTTGCCACGCGGCGGCTCATGATTCGCCGGTACCTAGATTTATTTTCTAATCTGAACCATCCAGAAAGGATCCGACGGCCCTGGTGTTTCTCCGCTGTGAAGATCGGAGCTTACCAGTTATGGAGCTGCAGCAATCCGACGATGATGGTCTGGTCGTTCTTGTCAAACCCCGTGCTCTGCGTAGGTGTACTCGGATTCTTCTCGTCACAGCAAGGTCGTACGCCTCCTCGGCGTCAGCTCGGACGGCTCCAAACAGCGACGGTAGTTACCCCCGAAGCTTCGTTTCAGCAATCCATGAACGATGATCTCCCCTCGTTTCTTCACCGAAGTTTAGGCGGCGACTAAGATCAGATCGATCCGGGGCTGCTAGGTTTCGTGGTTTGTGGAAAAACGGAACCACGAGACGGAAGAGATATTTATATGATGCTTTGGTATCGAAGGGATAGAGGCATCGAACGAGAATTGGAGATCTTTTCGGAAACAAGTTCGGCACAGGACGTACGACTCCAGGATTTCGTTCTATGTTCAGTTCAGATAAAATCAAACGATGGCTGATGTGTGGTACTGCACGTTCAGGTAAGAGAACGTTCTGAGAACAAAAGAAAGAAGGACAGAATTGGAACGTGAGGGAGACAGAAAGAAATTTGGTTCGTGGTCTCCTTTGGCAAAAGGTCTACGGCTGCTCCTTCTCTGCTTATTTCTTCTTATTCTTTTTTTCTTATTAACTCTCTGTTTTCAACACGTAAAACTTTATAGAAAATAGCCTTTGTGCTTATAATGCACATATGCATTTATAATTATCAAATTGATCTGATTGTTTAAGGATTTGAGTTGTGTTCATTTAATTTAATGCAATGCAACAGAAAATGCAACTCTATATGATGCAATGCACAATAAGGATATGCAAACATCCAATTCTAAAAATTGGGATGTTACATTATGTTCTCGTGTTGCGACAGTTATGCTCGTATCATGGTCGTATGTCCCCGTCTATATATGTTGTCGTAGATACGTATGCTATGGTGTATGACTTTGAAGAAAAATAGAAGGAATTTGATTCTCTTGGATTAAATAATATATAGCAATAAATAGCCATGAAGAAAGATTTCTAAAAATTGTTGTTTTATGTTGATCCAAATTCATATGAAGATAGAGGGAAACTTCGGAGCGAAGCGGAGGCCCGTCGCCGGAGGCTTGGGCCCCGTTGCCCACTTCGCGGGGGTGCGGGGGCGGCAGCCCCCATGGTACGGTACGTATCGGTTCCGAGTCGAACTGCAGTCGACTTAGGGTTTTGCACCACCATATATACCACTTCTAAGCCGCCGGTTTGGGATAAATCGCATTGTGTAAATCCCCGACGTTTGTAACCTCACCCGATATAGTGAAGTTTTGCTGGCTGGTGCCCGTGGCTTTTTCTCTCCCATTGTTGGGAGGGTTTTCCACGTTAAATCTCGTGTCTCCGTTGGTTTGATCTTTCCGCTCTTCATCGTTTATCTTGCTATCGTTTATAACAAGTGGTATCAGAGCCCTGTTTCAGATCTGTTTTCAGATTAGGGTTCCGCGATGGCATCGATGAAGTTTAATCTACCGTTGCTGGACTACAAGACGAGATTTTTGTTGTGGCAGGTCAAGATCCGTGCGATCCTCGCACAGTCCAATGATCTTGACGATGCGCTATAGAAATTCGGCGACAAGGCGGCGACAGATTGGACCGCTGATGAGAAGAGGAAAGACCGTAGGGCTTTGTCTCTGATTCAACTTCATCTATCTAATGATATTCTGCAAGAAGTACTATAGGAGAAAACCGCAGCAAAGTTGTGGGCTAAGCTGGAGTCGATCTGCATGTCCAAGGATCTGACCAGCAAGATGCATGTGAAGATGAAGTTGTTAACGCACAAGCTGCAAGAAGGTGGTTCGGTAATGAATCACATATCGATCTTCAAGGAGATCGTTGCCGACCTAGTGTCGATGGAGGTAAAATATGATGATGATGATCTAGCTCTTTTACTTCTGGTTTCGCTGCCAAATTCCTTTGCAAATTTCTGTGATACCATACTGTTGAGCCGTGATGAACTAACCACTGCTGAAGTTTATGAGACCCTTTTGACGAGGGAAAAGATGAAAGGTATGGTACAGAAGGAGGAGGAGTCCTCCAAGGGTGATGCCTTGCAGGTCCGAGGCAGGCCTGAGCAGCGAGATAACAACTACAACCACAACAACAGATATAAAAGCAAAGGTGACAGAGGTCGCTCAAAGTCTAAAG
This sequence comes from Poa pratensis, assembly GCA_947311845.1. NCBI lineage: Eukaryota > Viridiplantae > Streptophyta > Magnoliopsida > Poales > Poaceae > Poa > Poa pratensis. The sequence goes on along the minus strand of CAMZMU010000048.1, from coordinate 57,723,664 downwards.
GACGAGACAAGTTCTGCAGGTACTGTAAGAAGAGTAATCACACCATTGATGATTGCTGGAAACTGTAGAATAAGGAGAAAAGAAAAGGTACTTACCAACCGAAAAATAAAGATGAAGGTAATGATATCGGTGAGGCTTCTGTTGTTGATGGTAGTTCTGATGGTGAATGCCTAGCTGTTATAGTTGCATGTGTTTCTCGTCAGGATGAATGGATTCTTGATACTGCATGTTCGTTTCATATTTGTTGTAACAAAGATTGGTTCAGTTCTTATGAGCTAGTGTAGACTAGAGATTTTGTGCGTGTGGGGAATGACCAACACTGTCACATTGCTGGCGTCGGTTCCGTTCAGATCAAGACACATGATGGAATGACACGCACGTTGACAGGTGTGAAACACATACCAACCATGGCGAGAAATTTGATCTCGCTCAGTACCCTTGATTGTGACGGGTACACGTATGCCGACGGGAACAGACTCCTGAAGGTATCAAAACGTTCTCTCATTGTTATGGTTGGTGATATGAATTATGCTAAATTATATGTCCTTAGAGGTAGCACTTTATCTGGTACTGTTGTTGTTGTTTCTCATGATGATTCAAGTAAACTAACCTTTGGCATAAGCGTCTTGGACATATGAGTGAGCTTGGTATGGCAGAATTGATTAAGAGAGATCTACTGCGAGGCTGCAGTTTGGGAAAGATGCAATTCACATTGCATTTTCGGTAAGCACACGAGAGTAAAGTTTAATGCTTCCGTTCATACCACCAAAGGTACACTTGATTATGTACATGTTGATGTTTGGGTGCCGTCTCGTAAGCCCTCTTATGGTCGTGCTAGTTATATGCTTACTATTATTGATGATTACTCTAGAAGAGTTTGGCCTTATTTCATGAAAAATAAGAATGATACGTTTGCTGCTTTTAAGGAGTGGAAAGCTATGATAGAAAGGCAAACAGAGAGGAAGGTGAAATTACTTCGTACTGACAATGGTGGCGAATTTTGTTCGAATGCTTATAATGATTTTTGCAGAACAGAAGGAATTGTCAGGCACCTCACCATCCCGTACACGCCCCAGCAGAATGGTGTAGCAGAGCGAATGAATAGGACAATCATCTCCAAGGCTCGCTGCATGATATCAAACGCTCGCATGAGTAAGCGTTTTTGGGATGAGGCGGCTGCCACAGCTTGTTACTGGATAAACAGGTTACCATCTATTCCCCTTGACAAGAAAACTCCCATTGAGGTATGGTCAGGTACTCCTGCTGATTATTCACAGCTTAAATTTTTTGGTTGCACTGCTTATGCTCATGTTGATAATGAAAAGTTAGAGCCGAGAGTTGTTAAGTCTGTTTTCATTGGTTATGGTTCGGGAGTAAAAGGATATAAGTTGTGGAATCCCAAAACTAACAAGGCATTCATGAGCAGGAGTGTTTTTTTTAATGAATCTGTTATGTACTTTGATAAGTTATCCTCAGATGTTTCAGATAGTTCTGATGAGGAACAGGTTCGTGTCGAGGTGGAGCACTCTGTTGAAAAGGAAAATGTCACTGTAGACAATGATGGTGCTACGTCAGATGACTCTGACTCTGAGAATGATATTGTGCCTAATTCACCCCTTGTTTTGCAGCAACAAAATCAGTCTATCGCTGCTGGTAGACAAAAGAGAAATTGTGGTCCTCGACCACGTTTAATTGAGGAGTGTAACATTGTTAATTATGCTCTGAGTTGTGCAGAACAGGTGGAGCATGGACATGAGCCGTCCACGTATACTGAACCTATTGGTTCAAGTGACCGTGAGAAGTGGATCTCCGCTATGCAAGAAGAAATGGAGTCACTTGAGAAGAATGGCACATGGGATGTTGTGTGCTTGCCTAAGTAAAAGAAGATCGTCCGCTGTAAGTTGATCTTCAAGAGAAAGAAGGGTTTATCTCCAAGTGAGCCTCCAAGGTTTAAGGCAAGGTTAGTGGCAAAATGTTTTAGTAAAATCTCAGGTATCGATTATAATGATGTTTTCTCTCCGGTTGTCAAGCATAGTTCTATTCGGACATTTTTCTCCATCGTTGCTATGCGTGATCTTGAGCTTGAGCAGTTAGATGTTAAAATTACGTTTCTGCACGGAGAGTTGGAGGAGGAGATATACATGGACCAACCAGAAGGGTTCATAGTGCCTGGTATGGAGGATCTTATTTGTAAGTTCAAAAGGTCCTTATACGGTTTGAAACATTCTCCTCATCAATGGTATAACAGGTTTAATTCATTTATGTTGTCACATGGCTTTAAGAGGTCTAAATTTGATAGCTGTGTGTACATTAAGTTTGTTGATGGATCGCCTATATACTTGCTGTTATATGTTGATTGCTGCCAAGAGCAAGAAAGAAATCGCTGCTCTCAAGTCACAGTTGAGTAGCGAGTTTGAGATGAAGGATCTTGGTGCTGCTAAGAAAATCCTAGGTATGAAAATTACACGTGACAGAAAATCTGGTTCTTATTTCTTAGTCAGCAAAATTACATTAAGAAAGTTCTTAATTGTTTTAACATGCATGATGCAAAGTCTGTTAGTACTTCTATTGCTCCTCATTTTAAGTTACCATCCTCTCAATGTCCTACTACTGATGATAATTTGGAGTACATGTCTCGAGTTCCATACTCTAGTGCGGTTTGTTCCTTGATGTATGCTATGGTCTGTTCACGTCCTGATTTATCTTATGCTATGAGCTTGGTGAGTAGATACATGGCTAATCCTGGTAAAGAACATTGGAAAGGTGTTCAGTGGATTTTCAGGTACCTCCGTGGCACGTCTAATGCTTGTTTTGAAGTTTGGCAAGGCTGGTGAGGGACTCGTAGGCTATGTGGATTCAGAATTTGCTGTCGATTTGGATAAGAGGAGGTCCCTTACAGGTTATGTGTTCACCATTGGTGGTTGTGCTGTTAGTTGGAAGGCAACACTTCAGCCGGTTGTTGCCCAATCCACCACGGAGGCTGAATACATGGCTATTCCTGAAGCAGTTAAAGAAACTGTTTGGTTGAAAGGTTTGTTCGCTGAACTTTGTGGAGATGATGTTTGCATTAACCTGTTTTGTGATAGTCAAAGTGCCATTTACCTTACTAAGGATCAGATGTTCCATTAGAGAACAAAGCACATTGATGTCAAGTACCATTATGTGTGTGATGTTGTTGTACAAGGTAAGTTAAAGGTATGCAAGATAAGCACTCATGATAATCCTGCTGATATGATGACAAAGCCAGTGCTGAAATATTGTTGAAATATTAGCATATAACAATTCCAGAAAAATCCCTAAAGGCCCATGCTGTTATGCGGTCAATTGAAATGTTTGTCTTAATGGAAAATAAATATGAGTTGAAACGTCTGTCTTAAATATTCTTAAGTGCGGGAGTTTTCAGAATTCATTGAGAGCTGAAACCTCCGTCTTAAGTACTATTAAGTACGGGAGTTTCAGAATTCATTGCGCTTAATGGAGAATGAATTTGAGCTGAAATGTTTTGTCATAAATACTCTTAAGTACGGCCGTTACCAGTCTCTTAATTCTCCTCTTAATAGCGTGTATTTCCGTTGGACTTCGGTCTACGTGTGTGTGCCTATATAAGAGAGGTCGCCCCTCTCCAGCGCAGAACACAACAGACACCACATCGCATCTGCTCCTCGCATCGTCGTTCCTCCCGCTGTTGCTGCCATCGCTGATCCCATCCCGTCCACCGCGTACACGGCTGACGGGAGAGCAGGCCTCCGAAACTCCGCCTCTCTAGATCCTGTACGGGAGAGGGGCGATTAGGTTTTTGGGGAGCGTCTCCTACGCGACTGCTCGCTCTACTTCATCTGTTTCAACTACATCTGCATCAACTACGTCCGCGCCGCCTTCCTCTTCGTCATGGCCACCGACCCCGACATCGAGAAGGCTGCTGCTGACAAGAGGATCGCCGACGAGGCTAACGCCTCCGCTGCTGCGGCCAACTGGCCTACTGGAGGGTACACGTTTATCCCTCTCCTGATTACTTGCATGTTTGCCGTACTAGCTATTTGTGTAGATGTATCTACTATTTGTCTAGTACATGATTTTATCATAGAATTTCAGTATGTCATTAGCACTGCTCACGTCATGTTCATGATTTATTATTGGATTAATTTAATCGAACAATTGCCTAAATTCTCAGCAATCCAAAAACCTAATATGTGTAGGCAATTTTCGATCCAAGGTTTTGCTGCTGCACTGAAACCAGCCCCGTTTACGGGGACATATTTTAAGCGTTGGCAAACCAAAACCACCTTATGGCTCACTGCGATGAACGTGTTCTGGGTCGCCGGTGTTACTCCCACTGGAACGATTGCTCCTGAACAGGAGAAGGCGTTTAGGGAGCCACCGTCGTCTTTGTTGGAGCCGTTCTGAGCGTGATCGGAGATAAGTTGGTTGATGCATATTTACATGTGCGGGTTGCCAAGGACTTGTGGGAGGCGCTCGAATCTAAATTCGGCGCAACCGATGCTGGAAGCGAGATGTACACTATAGAGCAGTTCCATGATTACAAGATGGTTGAAAACCGTTCTGTATTGGAACAAGCTCATGAGATACAGTGCATCGCTAAGGAGCTTGAGCTTCTGAAGTGTGTGCTACCGGGCAAATTTGTCGCGGGATGCATAATCGCTAAGCTGCCTAATTCCTGGAGGAACTTTGCTACTACTCTGAAACACCAGAGGCGTGAATTCTCAGTTGAGGATGTCATCGGCCATCTGAGTGTCGAGCAGAATTCGAGAGCAAAGGACTCGCACGGAAAAGGGACCGAGGGAACTTCTGTCGCCAATTTTGTACAGAAGAATTCCAACTTCCACAAGCCCAAGGGGACCTAGTGTCCAACAGAATACCGACTTCAAGAAGAAGGGTAAGAAGCCCTTCAACAAGGATAAGAAGAAAGGAGCCTGCTTCACATGTGGTTCAGAGGAACATTGGGCTCCCAAGTGCCCAAAGAAGTTCAAGAAACCAGGACAGGACTCCAAGTCTGTCAACATGATTGTGAGCAACAATGAGAATGGTGCATCTGGGTACGGTAATTTGTTTACTGTATTTTCAGTTTGTCAGTCTAACGATTGGTGGATTGACACGGTGCAAATATTCATGTATGTGCTGACATCTCATTGTTTTCTTCTTATCAGGTCACAGGGAACGGATCCGTATTGATGGGGAATGGCGCAAGTGCTTCTGTTCTTGGTGTTGGCACGGTCGATCTGAAGTTTACTTCGGGAAGGATCGTGCAGCTCAAGAACGTGCAGCATGTCCCCGCCATCAAGAAGAATCTCGTTAGTGGCTCCCTTCTATGTAGAGAAGGGTTTAAGTTGGTATTTGAGTCTAATAAAGTAGTTGTTACGAAATATGGACTATTTGTTGGAAAAGGCTATGAATGCGGAGGCTTGTTCCGCTTTTCCCTCGCTGATTTTTGTAATAAAGTCGTGAACAATATTCATTCGAATGTTAATGAACAGAAGTTTGGCATTCACGTCTTTGTCACATTAGTTTCGGTTGTATGACGCGGCTAGTAAAATCGAATTTAATCCCAAGTTTCACTTTAGCCAAAGGTTCTAAATGTCATTCGTGTGTACAAGCAAAGCAACCTCGCAAGCCCCATAAGGCTGCGGAGGAGAGACACTTGGCACCGTTAGAACTCATACATTCTGATCTTGTGAGATGAATGGTGTGTTGACTGAAGGTGGAAAGAGATACTTCATGACTCTGATAGATGATTCCACTAGATATTGCTATGTATATTTGTTAAGCACCAAAGATGAGGCTCTACACTACTTTAAAATCTATAAGGCAGAAGTTGAGAATCAACTTGAAAAGAAAATTAAACGATCCGGTCAGATCGTGGTGGAGAGTACTTCTCAATGAGTTTGATTCTTTCTGTGCGGAACACGGTATTATTCATGAGAGGACGCCTCCCTATTCCCCAGTCAAATGGGGTTGCTGAACGGAAAAACCGTACTCTAACAGATTTGGTTAACGCCATGTTAGATACATCGGGTTTATCCAAGGCATGGTGGGGGGAGGCTATATTGACATCATGTCATGTCCTGAATAAAGTTCCGACAAAAGACAATGAGATCACTCCCTATGAGCAATGGGAGAAGAGAAGAACGACACTCTCATACTTGCGTACTTGGGGCTGTTGGCGAAAGTCAATGTGCCGATCCCCAAAAAGCGTAAGCTTGGACCAAAGACCGTGGACTGTGTTAATTTGGGCTACGCTAAGAATAGCGTCGGCTATAGATTTCTAGTAGTGAAATCTGAGGTACCTGACGTGAAGGTCGGTACAATTATGGAGTCTAAAGATGCTACATTCTTTGAGGATATTTTTCCTATGAGAGATATGCAAAGCACTTCTAGACAGGAATCTGATGAGACTCCTGAACCTGCCATTCCGATGGAATATTATGAACAAACACATGATGAAAATCCTGAGGAGGATGAAGGAAACCCTTGGTAGGGGCAAGAGACAGAGGACTGCAAAGTCCTTTGGTGATGATTTCCTTGTGTACCTTGTGGATGATACTCCCACTTCTATTTCAGAGGCTTATGCGTCTCCGGATGCTGATTACTGGAAAGAAGCGGTCCGTAGCGAGATGGACTCCATCATGGCTAACGGAACATGGGAAATTACTGAACGTCCCTATGGCTGTAAACCATTGGGATGTAAGTGGGTGTTCAAAAAGAAGCTTAGGCCCGATGGTACAATTGAAAAGTACAAGGCTAGGCTTGTGGCCAAGGGTTATTCCCAGAAAGAAGAGGAAGATTTCTTCGATACTTATTCACCTGTGGCCAGACTGACCACCATACGAGTATTACTCTCTTTGGCGGCCTCGCATGGTCTTCTCGTCCACCAGATGGATGTTAAGACGGCTTTCCTGAACGGAGAGCTAGACGAGGAAATCTACATGCAACAGCCAGATGGCTTTGTATTAGATGGTCAGGAAGGAAAGGTGTGTAAGTTACTGAAATCTTTATATGGCCTGAAACAAGCACCTAAGCAATGGCATGAGAAGTTCAATACAACTTTAACCTCTGCTGGTTTTGTTGTTAATGAAGCTGACAAATGCGTATACTATCGCCATGGTGGGGGCGAAGGAGTTATACTGTGCTTGTATGTTGATGACATACTGATATTTGGGACCAACCTCAAAGTCATTGAGGAGGTTAAGTCATTTCTATCTCAGAACTTTGAGATGAAAGACCTTGGTGTGGCTGATGTTATTTTGAACATCAAGCTACTGAGAGATAATGAGGTGGGATTACACTTTGCAATCCCATTATGTTGAGAAGATTTTGAGTCGTTTTGGATATTCGGACTGCAAAATTTCTCCAACACCATATGATCCTAGTGTGCAGATTCGAAAATTCAAAGGCACAGCTAAGGATCAGCTGAGATACTCTCAAGTAATTGGTTCACTCATGTACCTAGCGAGCGCTACAAGGCCTGACATCATGTTTGCTGTGTGCAAACTGAGCCGGTTTGTTTCCAATCCGGGTGATGTACATTGGCGTGCTGTTGAAAGAATTATGCGCTATCTGAAAGGTACTGAGAACTATGGACTTCACTATACTGGAAGCCCGTCAGTGCTTGAAGGGTATTGTGATGCGAATTGGATCTCTGATGCTGATGAGATGAAAGCCACAACGGGTTATGTGTTTACCCTTGGAGGTGGTGCTGTTTCCTGGAAGTCTTGCAAGCAAACGATCCTGACGAGATCGACAATGGAAGCAGAATTAACAGCATTGGACACATCTGGTGTCGAAGCAGGATGGCTTCGAGATCTGTTGATGGACTTGCCTGTGGTTGAAAAGCCAGTTCCGGCTATCCTTATGAACTGTGACAATCAGACAGTGATTACCAAGGTCAAGAGTTCAAAGGACAACATGCAGTCCAACAAACATATAAGAATGAGATTAAAAGCTGTCAGACATTTGAGAAACTCCGGAGTGATAGCGCTGGATTATATCCAGTCGGCTAAGAATCTGGCAGATCCCTTTACTAAAGGGCTATCACGTGTTGTGATAGAAAATGCATCGAGGGAGATAGGGATGAAACCCACATGAGTTGCCATGGTAGTAACCCAACCTATGTGATCGGAGATCCCGTGAAGTAGGACCTGGGAAAACAAGCTAGTGGTTAACTGAGGAGAGTATACTTTTACTAACCCACTCCGTTGGAGATGCACTACTCTCGGTAACTGTATGGCAGGTTGACATTTGTCTTAATGTGTTCCAAGTCTTTGTATAAGCAAGACGCTATCCTACAGAGCGATCTTTGGAGGAACACACCTATATGAGCTGACTGCTGGTCACAGTCTATGAGATTGGGTTGATCTCTAGGAAGTTCATGAATAGGTCAGGAGTGTGACTAATATGCTCCACCCGAGGGGTCAGCCTTCGGTAGCCTAGTACTGGTAAGACGTTTGGTGAAACTACTTTACGCCAAATTGACAATTCAAGGCATAGTCCATTGTCAGTTGTGAAGGAGTGTAGCTATTCGTTCTAGGTGGAGCTCAACCTTAACAGGTCTCCACTGAAAATACTGGTATATCAAAACAGTGTTTGGAACAGAGAACAACATCATGGGTCTTTGGGATCTGGTGGGGATTGCTGAAATATTGTTGAAATATTAGCATATAACAATTCCAGAAAAATCCCTAAAGGCCCATGCTGTCATGCGGTCAATTGAAATGTTTGTCCTTAATGGAAAATAAATATGAGTTGAAATGTCTGTCTTAAATGTTCTTAAGTACGGGAGTTTTCAGAATTCATTGAGAGTTGAAACTCCGTCTTAAATGCTATTAAGTACGGGAGTTTCAGAATTCATTGCGCTTAATGGAGAATGAATTTGAGCTGAAACGTTTTGTCATAAATACTCTTAAGTACGGCCGTTACCAGTCTCTTAATTCTCCTCTTAATAGCGTGTATTTCCGTTGGACTTCGGTCTGCGTGTGTGTACCTATATAAGAGAGGTCGCTCCTCTCCAGCGCAGAACACAATAGACACCACATCGCATCTGCTCCTCGCATCGTCGTTCCTCCCGCTGTTGCTGCCATCGTTGATCCCATCCCGTCCACCACGTACACGGCTGACGGGAGAGCCGGCCTCCGAAACTCCGCCTCTCTAGATCCTGTACGGGAGAGGGGCGATTAGGTTTTTGGGGAGCGTCTCCTACGCGACTGCTCGCTCTACTTCATCTGCTTCAACTACATCTGCATCAACTACGTCTGCGCCGCCTTCCTCTTCGTCATGGCCACCAACGCCGACATCGAGAAGGCTGCTGCTGACAAGAGGATCGCCGACGAGGCTAACGCCTCTGCTGCTGCAGCCAACTGGCCTACTGGAGGGTACACGTTTATCCCTCTCCTGATTACTTGCATGTTTGTCGTACTAGCTATTTGTGTAGATGTATCTACTATTTGTCTAGTACATGATTTTATCTTAGAATTTCAGTATGTCATTAGCACTGTTCATGTCATGTTCGTGATTTATTATTGGATTAATTTAATCGAACAATTGCCTAAATTCTCAGCAGCCAGTTCATGTTGCTAAGTTTGAGCTATGCTCAGGCTTAGTTGGTATCACTTTCAAGTCCAATAGGCTATTTGGGGCCGAAAATGTTTTCTTTGTTGTTTCAAGGTGAAGGTTCTCATTATGCTACAAGAGGGAATTTGTCTCAAGGTGATGTTGATCCAAATTGATATGAAGATAGAGGCTAAATTCAGAGTGAAGCGGAGGCCCGTCGACGGAGGCTTGGGCCGTACGGTACGGTACGGATCGGTTCCGAGTCGGACTGCAGCTGACTTAGGGTTTTGCAACACCATATACACCTCTTGTAAGCCGCCGGTTTAGGATAAGTCGCATTGTGTAAATCCCCGGCGTTTGTAACCTCACCCGATATAGAGTTTTGCTGGCTGACGCCCGTGGTTTTTTCTCTCCCATTGTTGGGAGGGTTTTCCACGTTAAATCTCGTTCTGTCATGGCGATCTTGAAGAACACGGGTGTCATGTGCTTGGTGGCTCTCGTGGTCATGGTGGACGTTCAGAAGGCGATGGTGCGTAAGCTCTTCGTTTCTCTCTGAGTTAAGTGTGCGTCGAATTCGGCCGGATCCAACAAGACTAGCTCGTGTTACAATATAAGTTTATTTCAAGGAAGTTACTCTTCTTCAATGGTTTGAGAAATTGTAAATTATATACATTTAGGATTGTGTCCTAGGAACTGATCATGGTTCTTCTCATATGGGCACTCCGCACTCACGACAAAATCCTCTCTAAGGCCGTCTCTGCGACATATAATCCATGGATATTACTGCGGCTTCTTTGCCATTTTTGGAACACATTGTGACCACTACGAGTTATATATCAACCATGTCATAGTATGTGCGTTGATTTATTTTATTTTACTGCACTTGCAGAGTTCTGTCTTCCGCCAACCCCAGTGTTTTGTGTAAGAGTCTCACTACTTATCACTCAATTAGACATCAGATTCGAATTATAGAGGAAGATCCGAAGGAAATTGAGGGATTCTAGAGGAAGAAGATGAACACTGAGAACCCTACACACGACACTAGCCTATCCTCGCCTTCCGGCCGAGGCCGTCCGTTCCGTCCGTTCCAAGCCTCCTCTCCTGTGAGTATGTCCCAGTGTATTTGTAGCATGTCTCAGGTGCAGGCTAGGCCCAAGAGTGATGGCTCACTCGTCCAGCCCAACGGAAGTGTACGAGGTCGTTGACAATCCCCCCTCCTTAAAATACGGCTTGCCCCAAGCCGATCTTCTGACAAACCGCCAGGATCCCAAGGCACTGGGGATGTATCAAGAAGGAGAGAAGAACCATCATCCACTCTACCAAAATTATCTTGGCTCCAAGCAGAGGCAAAGCAATCACCTGGATCCCATGGCAATTGTAGTGCCTTGGAAGGAGGATGAGCTGACAAGGGGAATGTATCGAGAAACTCCCTATCACCATTGTACCATGGAATTTGCCACTCAAAATACTCAACGTAGTGTATTGATCTGGTATATATGCCCAACTCTATCAATATGTCATGCAGCCTCCCAATCTTAACAGTGAAACTAAACGCCTCCTGGGAAGCAAGACTGTTCTGGAGTGCAAACTGAAGCCACAAGAGAATAGGAGCATCAGGCCCACAAGCTGAAGCACCAAGATAACTTGACCAAAAGTACACCCCAGAAGTCCGTGGGTTCCATTCAGCTAATGCCAAGTCAAGAGATCCTGCAATTTTCAATTGGCATTTTCCACAGCTAGATAGGAACACCCTCCGAGTTGAACAAGCCAGTAACCAATCTCCCCATGGTGGATAGTTGAGCGACCATGAAATTGATAGGGAGAAAGGACAACTAAGAGACCATGCAATTGTCCACTGAAAATTCTCACAACTGTATATGAACTCACACTGTGCAGGGCAACACTGGAAACAGGACCTCAACGATACAAGAATGATTGTCCAGGAAATTTTCAATTGCACCAATGCACAACAAAGGAATAGAATATTTCCGGGAGTGTAAAATCGAAATTCTGACTTGCAGATAGCTGCGGTTGGTATCTTCACATGTAAAAACCACGTCAACAAGTTGCCGCTGTTTGTAACAAGTAGTGACCATGGGGGCTTCGGCTCAATAATTGGATTCCCCCTATTTAGATACCTCAATACACTAACAATGCACAGAGAAATGGCAACGATCCTACCAGGAGAGCTTGGAATATTACCCATTGGTAGGTTCAACCACATACGAAGAGAGGGTGGCCATGGAGGTTTTACCTCAGAAGGGTGAGTATTACCTCTCAGAATGTGTAGAAACAGCAGGATCATAGCTGTGTTCTCGGTTGTGCTATCAAGCTTCTGCCAATTGTAACCTCGATCAGGAACAACACAAGGAGAACATGCTTCCATAAGGATTGGAAGAATGGGACGATAAATCCATTTGCGAACATTATCAGTTAGGACCCTGGCACATGAATAATGCCGGTGTATTTCAGCTTCCCCATTGAGGATGGCAAAGAATCCACTCAAGCTAGTAGAATGCTGCACTGCAATTGACCACTGAAAATTCACACTTGCAAAATCGCAGTTCACAAGCAGCCATGTCCCAAGAGATAGAATAAGCAATTCCCAATCTGGGATAGCAAAAATATTAATGCCAGGAGAACAATGCAGATTATGAAGATAATACCAAGTCCGCAAGGTACAGGTAGCTCGCCTCGCCAATAATAAATCAAGCCTCATGTCCACTCTAGTGTTTGCAGTGAGCGAGTGTGTATCATGGCAAACAATATCTGACCACTTAAACAATGTTGGTTGTAGCTGTGCACGCTGAGCTCCAAGAGTGAAAGTACTCACAGTGAGGGTTGCATTCTGTTCAAGTTCCATTGTTGTGGAGAATGGCCTATCTCCTGATGTATGCTTACTATCCATTGTAAGGTGCAGGTTGGAACTTCTACAAGTTGTGCTCCTGTTTGGAGTAGGAGGTGGCCATCGATACTTTCCTGCCCAAAGCATCAGTTGCATACTTCGGAGAACAAAACCATCCAATAGCAATGCTTGGAGCATATCCTTGCACACGTTGCCTTCCTGGATCTTACATAGCTTGGTGGAGGCCATGGAACAATTGCAGTCCCAATAGTAACAACATTGAACGCCTTATATGTTTCTGCCAGCAGACTTGGTGGCGTGTCAATACAGCGGCTTGAGTGAATGGTCTGGTCGCTGAGCTCATGTGTAGCGAGCTCACGGACGATGCCACCAGTGGTCGTGGACGAAGTTTGTGTTGCATACGAGTTGAGCACGGACACTGATACAACATCATCGTGGCTTGGACACAAGGACGAACAGTTGTTGGGCACCACAGTATCGTGGTCTGTGGCTTTGGTGTCGACTACGGTAGGTGCCACGCTGAACGCCGTTGGGTAACCAGTGAGGCTGGAGGTGCTGGCTCCTCCCTCGAGCTGGTCCAGTGCAGAAGTTGGAGTCCAAATCGCACCCGCTGGCTCAGGGTCGAAGCAGCATCGCTCGGTGACGCTGCCAATGGTCGTGGATGGGGCTGCTGTTGCTGACAACGAGAGCGCGACCTCCAGATGAGAGGCACCATGGCTTGGGCACTCCGACAAACAGATGGTGGGCGTCGTAGTAGTGAGATCAGTATTGTCGATGTCGACTGCATCACGGACGGCGTCGAGCTCCGTACGGACCAAGCGGTTGGTGGAGACATCGGTCGTGGGTGGTGCTGCGTTGTTGCCGATGAGGTAGTCGTAGATGCGACGTGTCAGATCCCGATTAGGATTCAGACATGAAAACTACTCCCGATATGGAGACCCATCGATCAGTTTGGGGATTTCTACTAGATAAACTAAGGAAAGGAAAGTAAAGCAAACATAGAGCTAGGATAGCTTTTGCATATATCTTCGATAGCACTGTCTCGCCCGGACATGGGACTTATATATTCAGTACAACAACTAATGGAACAAGTTTAACTGAAGATAGAAGATAAACAGTAAAGTAACTGCGTCGGACGGACAGTAGTGGAGAATGCATCTTGGCCGTCCGATCCTCTGGCTTCATCCGCACCGTCCATTCTTCATAACTCCAGTGAACAGTTATCTGAATGTTCTGAACTTGTTCTTCAGGTTCTGACATTCCTCCCCTCTTGAATTTGCACTTGGCCTCAAGTGCTATTGTTTGGGAACCAAGACTGAATTGTTTTTGCATAGAAGTCCGGGAATACCTTCTTAATGAAAGCAGCATCCTCCCAAGCAGTGTCCTCTGGAGTTAGGTTTTCCCACTTGATTAGCCATTGCGTGACGAGGACACCATTTCTGGGTAGTGCTCTGGTTTGTACAACTGCCAGTGGTTCTGTCTTGATGGTGCCATCAGGACCAACTAGAGGTAAGTTTGCACTTGGTACTGCAGTCTTGCCATGATGTTTTTTCAGTTGGCTCACATGGAAGATTGGGTGAATTTTCACTTCTGGAGGGAACATGAGTTTGTACGCGACATGACCATACTTTTCCAGTATCTTGAAAGGTCCATAAAATTTGGTGGTTAGCTTGATTGCTTGTCGAAGTCCAAATGCTGCCATTCTGTATGGCTGCATTTTTAAGTACACCATTTCACCAGGTTGGAACTCCCTTTCAATTCTGTTTTGGTCAGCATACTTCTTCATTTTTGCTGCAGCTTGTTGCAAATTTTCCTTGAGCTGAACAAGCATTTTTTTCTTTGCAGTGAGGAATTCTATAGCATCAGTATCGGAAGGACCAGCTATAGCAACCTCACTAATCATAGGTGGAGCAAATCCATACAGTGCTTGGAATGGTGTGACCTTCAAGGCTGTATGGAAGGTTGAATTGTACCACCACTGTGCCAATGATAACCACGAAGCCCACTTCTTTGGATTTTGAAACACCATACATCTCAAGTAATTTTCAAGACATTGGTTGACCCGCTCGGTCTGGCCATCACTCTGAGGGTGATAGGCTGTGCTTAGCTTCAATTTGATGTCCATGGCCTTGAAAATGTCTTGCCACATGTGACTGGTGAAGATTCGATCTCGATCTGTCACAATGCAGAGTGGAGGTCCGTGGTTGGTGATAACATGATCAATGAACGCTTGTGCTACTGTATGAACTGTGTAGGGATGTGCTAAGGGTATAAAGTGGGCGTACTTTGTAAATCTGTCCACTACAACCATTATGACTTCTTTCCCATTTGATTTTGGCAATCCTTCAATAAAGTCCATTGTAATGTGTGTGAATGCCATGTCAGGTCTTTCAAGTGGTTGCAATAAACCTGGGTATTGGCATGTTTCTCCTTTTGCTCTCTGGCAAACTGCACACTCTGTGATGAATGTTCCAATTTCTTTTTTCATTCCTGTCCAATGGAATATCTTCTTGATTTGTTGGTATGTAGCAACGATTCCCGAGTGACCTCCCAATGGTGAAGCGTGTAATGATTCCATGATTTGTTTCTTGAGTATTATATCATTTCCAATGTGGATTTTCCCTTTGTATCTCAGGATGCTAGCATGTAAAGTATATTCTTTGTCAGCATTGGGATCGACTGTTAACTTCTGTAGCAGTTCTTGGCAAAGGATATCACTAGTATAGCTTTTTTCCACTGAATCTATCCAGGATGGTACGACCACAGACATAGCCATTAAATTGTGTTCCCTTCTGCTCAAGGCATCAGCAGCTTTATTTTCACTGCCCTTTTTGTATTCGATTTTATAATCGAACTCCAGTAGCTTGATTAGCAGTTTGTGCTGGATTCCCTCTGAGACCTTTTGGTCAGTGATGAATTTCAAGCTTTTTTGATCTGTTTTAATCAACAAATTGTTGCCTAAGAAGTAAGGCCGCCATTTCTTGAGAGATTACAAGATAGCGAGGGCCTCCTTCTCATAAGTAGACATAGCGACTGATTTAGGTCCAAGGCTTCTACTGAAATATGACAAGGGTCTTCCTTTTTGCATCAAGACTGAACCAATTCCACTACCACTAGCATCAGTCTCCAATGTGAATGGTATAGAGAAATTCGGGAGTGCCAAGACAGGTGCAGTGATCAAACATTGTTTCAGTTGGTTGAAAGTTGTTGTTTGTTGTTCAGTCCAATGGAATCCATCCTTCTTAAGCATGTCATAGAGACATCTGCTAATAATGCCATAGTTTTCCACAAATCTTCTGTAATATCCGGTAAATCCCAAAAAACTTCTCAGTTGAGTGAGGTTTTTGGGTATCGGCCAGGAATGCACTGCAGCGATTTTCTCAGGATCCGTTGAGACACCTTTGCCAGAAATCACGTGTCCTAGGTATGCCACTTGAGGAGCAGCAAATACACACTTACTTTGCTTTGCAAACAGCTGGTGCTTCCGGAGTATTTCCAGTACAATTTGGACATGTTGCAGATGCTCGACATAGCTCTTGCTGTAGATTAAGATGTCATCAAAGAAAACAAGGATGAATTTCCTCAACTGCTCAGCAAATATCTTATTCATTAGTACTTGAAATGTTGCTGGAGCATTTGTGAGCCCAAATGGCATCACCAAGTACTCGTAATGTCCAAAGTAAGTCCTAAATGCAGTTTTCTGAATATCTTCAGGCTTCATTCGTATTTGATGATAGCCTGATCTAAGGTCAAGCTTGGTGAAGTATTTGGCTCCATGCAGTTCATCCAAGAGGTCATCTATAACAGGAATTGGGAATTTGTTCTTGATGGTTTGGCTGTTCAGTTGCCTGTAATCAATGCATAGTCTCCAAGTTCCTTCTTTTTCTTGACAAGGATAGCTGGAGATGCATAAGGACTTTCACTGTGTCTTATGATGCAAGCTTCCAATAGCTTTTTGATTTGTTCTTCCATCTCATTCTTTTGCTTATGGGGCACTCTGTAAGGTCGAATAGATGGTGGAACAGAACCTTCTTTCAAGGGTATTGAGTGATCACACTCTCTTGATGGGGGCAGCTCTGAAGGTTCATTGAAAACATCTTTGAACTCGATCAACAGTTCTTGAACTTCATGAGTGTTCGGCTTGGTGTTGTCTGATGCAGGGCCTGGAGCAGATATCGGAAATAAATAGTAGCCCACTGCTCCCAATTTCTTTCCCTTGTGAAGCACATTAACAGAAATAGATTCAACTCCTTGCTTAAATGCAGCGTCCCGGAGTATTATTTCCATGTTGCCATTATGCAATATCATGAGCCTTTGACTACTGCTAATGGTTCCTTATGAGGCGGCTCAATAGGTGAGGCGGCTCTGATGGCGATCTAGGGGCTTCGGCCCTTCCACCGCCGTCGCCGGCCGCCGGCTCCCTGCCGGCGCCGGCCTACACCTCCCTACCACTCTCCAAACCTTCCCACCAATATAGCCCCCCCCCCCCAATCACCACCAAAACCCTAACCCTACCACCCAACTTCCCACGATGGTTTCACCTGCATGGCGATGGAAGGTCACGTACTCCAAGAACTCAGATCTTGATCGAGGTAGACTGAAGAATTATGATGGAGAACTGCACCTATGGCGGCCAAGCAACGTACGTAAGGACTGGATCACCCTCAAGAATGCCAAGGGCATGGCGATCAAGGGCAAGCATTTGGATGAAGGAGACATGATCCAGATTGGATCCGAGGTTAGGTTCCCTGATTATTACGTGATGGTTGTCTCTTGCCTGATTTCCCCTGAAGGATCTGATGGATCCGGGAATTTTTCCATTCCCATTAATCTCCCTGATCTGCAAACCAACACGCCAAACATGTTGGATTGTTTGAAAAATGGGCTTGACTTCTCTCCGGGTGTCAAGTTCAAAACTGAAGTAAAGGCTTCTTTTCATTCGACTGTTCATCCCCTGGGAAAAGCACATCAGTTCCTGCTTGTTGTATCATTTGGTAGATCAAACTTTCGGTTATCTGAGGACACGGTCAGCTTAGCTCTTGAATCATGTATTGGAGGCCGTGCTGGTGATCTGGCAGTTCAATATCTCAATGATAGAGTTTTTTGCTTCTCGGTTGCATCTAGACATGTAGGGTTTATGATTTTGGCCCTCAAATCTTTCTCCTGCCATGATTTTAAATGCCTCTTTCATACATGGGGACATGGAGGGCCCAATTGGCAGAGAGAGTTACTTCACTGGGAAAAGGATTGTGAAAAAGAATGGACAATTGTCAGCCCAATCAAGCGTACAAAAGAACTTGCCCTTAGAGCGTTGAGGAACACGCCTACAAAGTCAATATTGCAAAAGAAAAATGCAGCAAAGGGCGGAGTAAAAAGAGGCATTTCTTTTGGTTCAGTTTTGGAGTACGAAGCTTGTGCTGGGTATCATTTTCCAGAGAGCTCTGCAAACTCAGAAACTCAGTTGCAGCCAGATACTCCACCACCGGTGCAAAAAATTCAGTTTGGCACTTTCGCTGAAACAAATGCAATAACACCATGTTCAGGTTTTATATCACCCAGTCTCCAGAGTCCTTGGCTAAGGAAAATCAAAAACTTTGGGCCACAAGCGCACATCCTGATGGTATAGATGGGCTCTCAGAAGTGGTAAATGACATTGCTTTTAGATTCTGGGACTGCAGCCGTTGCATGAGCATGGGCCATCGAATTTCGGCCTGTAAGAGCAGGATACGGTGCAGGGCCTGCTACAGGCTAGGACATAAAGAGAAGGACTGTTTTTGGAAAAAAAAACCAATTCGGGAAAGATTTGGATACCAAAAAAAGGTACCCCAACCGTGTCCGACACTGATACTAGCGCCGGCCATCAATACCTGGACGTTTCGTCTTCAAAAGCCCCAATCTCTCTCGAGCGAGACAGAGAAGTTCCACCGCCGACCAAATCGCCTAGCCAATCTCCATCGAAATCCAAATCGCCGCCGCATCTGTCGACGCCCCAAGCTGGAGCAGAGGAGCAGCAGCCAATGTCGATGTTCGTGCTCGACCTGACCCGATGGCTACCTGTTGGTCATCAGATCATCGATGGCGGCGCCACACGGTGGCCGCGCTCCTACTACACGGTAACAACTCCGCCTCCTCGCAGCAATGAGCGATTCTGTGTCGCAATCATGATGCCTGTACCTCCAGTTGAGCAAGAACAGCAGTGAGGGATCAGATTACACAATACGTCCAAGGTCCGCTTCAGAGAGCTGTCGATAGTTTCCAACCATGTCTTTTCGGAGTAGGACTTCTTGAGCTGCGCAGCCCTGCTGCACGTGCTGCTTTAGTTGACCATGGTCCTTATGAGATTGCCAATGATGTTTTTGTCCACTTTGTCAAGCATGATGATAGGCACGAGATTCACAAATCTGATCATGGTCTGCGTAATGGATGGTTGATGTTCTTGGGTGTGCCATTAGATTACCGCAACGAGTTTGATATTCGCAATGCGGTATCCACCTTTGGGAGATATCATTACTGGCATCATACGGATGGCTTAAAAGATAGAACTATGGTCTGGGCCTCGTTTAAATCTCCTGCTCTGGTTCCTAGGGACGTAGTCTTCCAACACTTCAGTGATTTGGGAGGAACTCTAGAGACATGGACTGCTCCTTGCTATATTTTTAGTGCTGGATTTGCTAATGTCTTCCCTCCTGATGAAGACCCAATACCATTAGATGGTAATCCACATCCCATGCCTGGTCATCTGCAGCCAAACGACAATATGTTGGTACATCCTCAATATCTAGAATTGGGATGGGACATGATGCCACAGCAACCTCGACAACAGCCGGCAGTCAATGACAACCTCCAAGACCATGCAGACATGAATCAGCATCAACCACAACCTGATCTCATGCAGAATTCAGGCTCCAGTGGCATTGCTCAGTCAGAAGGTTCGGTACAAGGGCAAGAGAATCCTGTTCCTGCAGAGAATATGATAATTAATCTAGTTATTCTGCCCGAGATTACTATGCCGATAGAACATCAGCTTGCTCTCACCAAAACATCTAAATCAGTCTTTGGACCTGAACTGCCACCTAGTTTCCTTTGGGAGAAAAGTGCCAAGATAATATTGCCGGCTCTGCTTACTGCAACAATTCCTCGCAGCATCTCACTACCTGTTGGGGATATACCTAATAGGGGTATCACCAGCATGGATCAATCCGGCTAGTCCAGGGTGGCCCGCAGTGGTGGTGAAGGCTTTGCCTACCGGGCGGCCCAGATAGCTGACGACCAAGGAAGGCGGATGCCGGCAAGGAGGAGGCCCAAGACTGAAGCCCATGAAGCCACCAAGACCAAGATGGAAGGCGGCATACTTGCCGGCTAGGTTTAGGACTCCGTATACTTGCTGGATACGTAATCACCTTGTAACCCTAGGTCCAGCCGCCTATATAAGCTGGACCTCGGGACGCCTTTAGGGCATACTCTCATACGATGACAACCAACTCATTGTAACCTGTTCACGGCGATATTGCCTTATAGTGAGTTATAGCAGCACGTAGGGCACCGCCACCGCCGTGGTGCCTGAAGCTGGGTAAACCGCCGTGTACAATCCCGACCTTGACGACGTCCACCTTCTTGCCCTACGTTCACCCTCGGCTAGCAGGACCCCGTCTCCTATCCAAGATGCCGATACGACGACAGTTGGCGCCCACCGTGGGGCCTAAGGCGTCAGGCGTCACGTTCCAGGCGGGAACTCTTGGCGGCATCGGCGAAACAATCGCCGTCGGCCGCGCTGTTCGCTACGGCGACAACCACTACATCAGCTGCGACGAGTCCTACATCCCCGCAGACGACTACATTGTCGGATGCGGAGTTGTGCCGTTTGGCGGCGTCGATGTGTTCATCGGCTACACTTCTGAGGCGTATGGGTTGCCGCGAATTTATTCGCCATCCCACCCCCCTACAATCAAGACGGATCTGAGTTTGCCTCCTCTGAGGAGTCCGCAGATTCAGATCTACACTTTGTCGGCATGACGGGACTGGGATCAGACTCCCAGCCCAACAGTCAAGATCCCGAATCTATTCTTCCTGCACTCCAGGATGATGCGATGTCGGATGCCGGATCCAGATCTACCGTTCACGTCAACGTAGATTCTGATTCCGAAGAAGATTCTGCCAGCATGTTTGAGCAACGGGTCAAGCAGTGTTTTATTACACCTGATCCTCCGCCATCTGAGGCGGCTACGGGCTCTTCCGTCAACATGCAGCAGGTTTTTGTGGCGGATGTCACCGGCGCAGCTTCAGAGAAGGCGGCAACTGACGCCGCCAACCTGGGGACCCCGGCAACCGATCCACAGTTTCCAGAGCCTCCTGGGGCTCCAAAGAAGAAAATCTGGAGAAGGGCGAGCCCAGCAAGATAGGAAGCATGGCGGCTCTGGCGGAAGTTCTTCACACGCCGGTAAACGACAAAACCAATCCGGCTGATTTGGAGAAACTTCGGAACACCTTGGTGGAGCAAACTGAGTACCTCAAAAGCAAGCAGAGGTCCAGAGCCTCCTCGACGAAGCCAAGGAGGAAAACGCCAAGATAACTGCCAAGTGCGACCCCAAGCGTAATCTTTTCACCACCACCCCATTGCCCAAGCCGGCAGGACAAGTGGCGAGAAGAGAGGTAGGAAAGGCAGGGATCATGACACCTTCAAATCCCCTGCCCAAAAGCTTGGTTTCGAGTGGGCTACAGCGCCGCAGCGTAAGGACAAGAACGGGGACGTCATCCTCGCAACACCTGTCCTCAACACTGCAGCCGCCTTGGACATCCTCAACAATGATGACTATGACAAGGACGAGAAGATCTACTACGCATCGATCCTTGCTCACAAAGCTCTAGAGCAGCAGGCCCGTGCTGATTCTCGCGCCGACATGGCGGACGCAAGGGGAGGAAAGTTGGAATCAAAATCCAACGCTTGCAAAGCTGCGGCCGGTGGCAACCCAGAAGATCCGTCCGGCTCCAGTAGCCACGGAAAAGGGAAGGACAAGGAGAAAGACCCACGCAAATCACCACCTCCAAAGGCAGCGTGATGAGGCATCCAGGACCGGCAACAGGCGCAAGGCCTCACCTCCCCGCCTAGGCGGGATGAAGGCGGAAGCAGGGGCAGCAAGCAGCCGCCAAGGAGTGGCGGCAACCGCGACGATGCCCCGCCGCCAAGAAGAAGCAGGGACCGCACACAGTCCCCACCACCAGTGCCCAGGCACGAAGGCGGAAGCCGGGGACACAACAATGAGCCTAGGCACAGCCGGGCAGCGCAGGACGAGCCCATGCTGATAGATCTGGCAAACAGCTCAGTCCGCAAGACGCGAGACATCGTCTCAATGACATCAAGGCTGGAAAGCAAGATGCCTATCTAGGACCTGAGTGCTTTGGCCCAGCCATCCGCAACGTTCAAGTACCCAGAGACATGACATCAGTGTCAAAAACTCATCAAAGGTACAATGGAGCGGACAAGCCAAACTCATGGTTGTCGGACTACGCGCTGGCAGTTGAAATTGCCGGAGGCAATGGCCTCGTCGCGCACGCTTCCTTCCCCTCATGTGGAGGGGACAGCCCGAAGCTGGATCGAAAACTTGCCGGAGAAAAGCATTCATAGCTGGCATGACATGGAAAAGGTGTTCACGCAGCACTTCCAAGGCACGTACAAGCGACCCAATACATACACAGATTTGGTTCGTTGCGTGCAAAAGCCAGATGAAACAGCTACAAGCTTCTTGGCAAGGTGGATTCAAACAAAGGCAAGCTGCGAGAACGTAGACGACAATCAAGCAATCCATGCCTTCACCACGGGCCTCCTGAAGGGCTCAAGTCTCAGACATAAGCTCGTACGCATGCAAGTCAAGGATCTCGGAGTCATGCTCGAAGTAGCAGCCATGTACGCACAGGCGGATGATGATGCACGCGATGGAGATGGCGCACATGATATGGCGCCAAACAGGCGAGCAAGTCACAAACGCAAGGCTCCCCAGGATGACAAAGCCGGACCATCAAACGAGGTCGCCGCCGCCTTCGAAGGCAAAGGCGCAACCGCAAGTGGAAAGGAAAGGGTAAAGATGGCGGCTCCAGCAAGCAGCGCCTGACGTATGATCAGGCGAAAGCCTTGCCCTGCCCAATCCACGCGTCCTTAGGCAAAGTCAACCACACATTAGGGGAATGCCGGTTCATGGAGGACTTCAAGAAGACCCCGAGGTTGGCTGGAAATCAAAAAAGAGCAAAAAGGCTGAGAAGACAAAGAAGGAAGACGATGATGGGGCTGTCCATGTCCGAGGATGAGGAACCCAAGCTGATGCGCAAAGAAAGGAAATATCCCAAGGTACATGGCCAATTGGTGTGCTTCCTGGGCACTCCTTCGGCAAAAGAAGAAAAGGCGGAGATGCGCGAGCTAAACGCCACAGTACCAGACGTTCCCCAGTATCTAGACTGGTCAGAGGAGCCAATAACTGGGATAGAGATGATCATCCAGATCACGTTCCTCACCCCGGCAAATACGCCCTTGTCGTCGACCCAATTGTCGATAACTTCAGGCTCACCAAGGTGTTGATGGATGGCGGCAGCAGCCTCAACATCATCTACGCGGACACTCTGAAGCGCATGAACTTGTCGGAAAGCCAGCTTGACTATAGCAAAGTCAAGTTTCATGGCATTGTTCCGGGAAAGCAAGCAAGTCAATGGGAAGCATCAGATTGGAGGTTACTTTTGGGCCTGAGACAAACTACCGCTCGGAGTATCTCAGGTTCGAAGTAGTCCCCTTCAAAAGTGCCTACCACGCCATTTTTGGACGGCCAGCTTTCGCCAAATTCATGGCTCGCCCGTGTTACATATACAGCAAGCTGAAGATGCCGGGACCCAATGGTACAATTACCATCAGTGGCAACTTCAAGAAAGCAAAGGAGTGTGAGCGTGGCAATGCCGCCTTCGCTGAGGCAGTCCTCCACGCAGAGGAGTTAGCCATGTTGAAGAAAGAGCTCGATACATCACAGTTGCCGGAGCATGTAAAGACCGCTGAGCAAAAGAACACTTTCAAGGCGTCCGAAGACACAAAGAAGGCGGATCTGGTCCCAGGTGACAGCTCCAAGCAAGTCACCATAGGGGCTGGCTTGGACGACAAATAGGAAAGCGCGCTCGTCAGGTTCCTCCGTGAGAATCAGGACATCTTTGCATGGTCATCAGCCGACATGCCAGGTGTCCCGAGGGAACTTGCCGAGCACTCTCTTAACGTCTACGAAGGAGCCAAACCAGTGAAGCAAGGAATAAGCGCTACGGTGAGAAGAAGCGGACAGCAATAGGGAAGGAGATCATCAAGTTGCAAGAAGCCAAGTTCATTAGGGAGGTAGTACACACTGATTGGTTGGCAAATCCTGTAATGGTTCCAAAACCTAATAAGGAAATGAGAATGTGCATTGATTATACCGGTTTGAACAAGTGCTGTCCTAAGGACCACTTTGCTTTGCCTCGTATAGATCAGGTCATAGACTCCACAGCCGGCTCCGAGCTGCTGTGCTTTTTGGATGCGTACTCCGGGTACCACCAAATCAAAATGCGAGAATCCGACCAAATCAAAACAGCGTTCACTACACCCTATGGGACCTTCTGCTACATCACGATGCCCTTCGGTCTAAAAAATGCCGGCGCAACGTATCAGCGGTGTATGCAAAGATGCCTTCACGAGCAAATTGGCCGCAATGTTCACGTCTATGTTGACGACATTGCCGTCATGTCAAGAAAGAAGGCAGATTTGCTTGACGATTTGAGAGAAACCTTTGATAGCCTCCGGGTATATAGGATGAAACTCAACCCGAAAAAATGCGTCTTCGGGGTTCCTGCCGGCAAATTGCTTGGCTTTATCGTTTCCGAACGAGGGATAGAGTGAATCCAGAAAAAATCAAAGCGATCCTCAACATATCCAGGCCCAAGGACCTGAAGGACGTGCAGCGACTTGCCGGTCGGCGGCTGCCGTCAGTCGTTTCATTAGCCGTCTTGGTGAGAAGGCACTGCCTCTCTACCGGCTTCTGAAGAAATCCGACAACTTCGAGTGGACAGACGAAGCAGACGCCGCCTTGCAGCAACTCAAGGACGCGTTAACGTCTGCTCCAATTTTGGCAGCTCCTCGTTCGCAGGAACCAATGCTGCTCTATATTGCCGCAACTAACTTAGTTGTTAGCGTGGTACTGGTTGTGGAACGCAAGACGGAAATTTCAGACTTGCCGGAACAACGTCCGGTTTACTTCATCAGTGAAGTATTTTCCGCCTCAAAACAGCGTTATCCGCATTACCAGAAATTGGTCTACGGTGTTTTTTACGCCGCCAGGAAGTTAAGGCACTACTTCCAGGAACATTCAATAACCGTGGTGAGCAAGGCACCTCTGGGGGATATCATCAATAATACAGATGCAACAGGCCGCGTTGCCAAATGGGGCATTGAACTTGCCGCCTTCGACATCTCGTATAAGCCCAGAACGGCCATTAAGTCTCAAGCCTTAGCAGATTTCGTAGCTGATTGGACGGAGGCCATGGACGAAGTACCTCTCCCTGAAGATGCATACTGGATCATGCACTTTGATGGATCAAAAATGCTCCAGGGCTCGGGGGCTGGCATTGTTTTAAGAAACCCTCAAGGAGACAAGCTTAGTTATGTGTTACAAATACACTTCAAGGCAACTAATAATGTTGCTGAATACGAAGCTCTCCTTCATGGTTTACACATTGCCAAGGAACTTGGCGTCCAGCGTGTCCTCTGCTACGGAGATTCAGATTTGGTGGCGCAACAGATACGTGGTACTTGGGACACAAAGAGCGAAACAATGGCGGCATATCGAGCTACCGTTGACGAATTCGCCAAGTGTTTTCTAGGCTACGAGGTCCGCCACATCCCAAGAGCTCAAAATGAGGCGGCAGATACACTTGCCAGAATGGGGTCTGAACGCAAAAAGGTACCAAAAGATGTTTTCCTGGAACACCTACACAAGCCGTCAATTAAAGGAGCAGACCTCCTTGACCCAGAGTCGGCAGAACCAGTTGATAGTGCTAGCTATGCCGTCTACTTGGTAAAGCCGGATTGGACGACGCCATATTTGGACTTCCTGATCAATCAGGAGTTACCGGATGATGAGGTTTTGAAAAGGCAAATAATAAGAAGAGCCAAGGCATTTACAATAATCAAAGGTGAATTGTACAAGCGTAGCACCACTGGTGTTTACCAACGCTGCATTTCGCCCGAAGAAGGCAGAGAATGTTGGATGAGATACATGCCGGCGTATGTGGACATCATGCTTCTCACGCGCCCTTGTTTCAAAAGCCTTCCGACAAGGTTTCTATTGGTTGACAGCCAAGCAAGATGCAGAAGACATTGTTAAAAGGTGCAGGGGCTGCCAACTTTATGCCAGACAATCACACATGCCGGCTCAAGAGCTTAAAACAATACCCATCACATGGCCTTTCGCAGTCTGGGGCTTGGACATGGTTGGTCCGTTTAAAACGGCGCCTGGTGGCTACACACATTTACTTGTGGCTGTAGACAAGTTTACCAAATGGGTTGAAGCTAAGCCTATCAAAAAGCTAGACGGCGCCACAGCCGCAAACTTTCTGTGGGGAATAATCTCTCGGTTCGGGGTGCCTCATAGCATTATCACCGACAATGGCACTAACTTGTCGCAAGGCGAAGTCGAGGAATACTGTTATAAGCATGGTATCCGCCTAGATCTAGCCTCCGTAGCGCATCCGCAGCAAACGGTCAAGTAGAGCGTACAAATGGTTTAGTCTACAAGGAATCAAACCACGTCTCGAAGTACCATTGCACAGAGCGGCTGGGGCTTGGGTGGATGAATTGCAGTCTGTCCTTTGGAGTTTACGCACAACTCCAAACAGATCAACCAAGTTTACTCCTTTCTTCTTAGTCTATGGCGCAGAAGCAGTGTTGCCAACCGACATGATGTACGATTCTCCCAGAATCCAAGCCTACGTCCAGGAGACGCAGAAGATGCAAGACAGGATGGCCTTGACCTACTTGATGAAGAACGAGATGTTGCCCTTGCGCGATCCGCCATCTATCAGCAAAGTTTGAGGCGTTATCACAGCAGAAGGGTGAGGCGAAGTTTTAGAGTGGTGACCTGGTTCTCCGCCTAATCCAAGATAGAAAGGGCTTGCATAAGTTATCCCCGCCTTGGGAAGGACCTTTTGTGGTCAGTAAGGTGTTGCTCAATGGTTCTTATTACTTGGTCGATGCACGTGACGGATACAAGAAGAAGCGAGGTCGCAAGCGCAAAAGGAAGGTTGACGACAAGTACGAAGAAACCAAGCGACCCTGGAACATTGAGCAGCTACGTCCTTTTTACACTTAGCAATTTCCACATTGTAATAAGTACTATATGATTATGAAATAAAAGTCTGTGGTTTGCTCATTCAGTTTTGGGATCATGCCATCTTTTGTCTTTTCTCGCAATCATATATCTGTTGTCATAAAAGTTACCAAACAAAATAAGTTTTGCTCCGTGCTAAGGTCCAAACTTTTTGACATTTGCCGTCTGCCGGCTAAAAACGCAAACAATCTTTGCACCGCCTAATATGCTTATCTGTCTGTTTGTGTGTGGGTCGCCTAGTAGTATGTCGTTGGCACCAACATGCTGGCTTTGGTCTCTGAGTCTAAATTAGTTGGTATTGCACCTGGTTGGCTCAGCTAAAGTAACTAAGATGAGGTTCCGCCAACATATGAAAAAGCTAAACATGCAGGCGAGATACATATTAAGGCGGGCCACTTAAGTAAGCCTACCGCCAAGTGTAGCATAAAAGTTGGCCCATAAATATTTACAACCCAAAATAAAGTTTTATGCGTTAACAGATTAACGCAGTGTTTTGTGCTGCCTTTGCAGGAGGAAGTCTAAGGGATTGCCGCCTTGTAGAGCTGGTGGAGAGATCCTGGGGGCTGACGCCGGCATTCTTGGGGCTGGCTCCGCCATCCTTGGGGCTGCGCTTGTCGGTCCGGCTTCGCCTTCTTCGCCTCGGGAAGCTTCAGGATCCGCCAAGGAGGGATCGCAACGGCAACATGCGGGTCCGGGTGTTCCTTGTAGAACTTGCGGATGTCAACCATGTTGGCAACCCGGGTCGCATAGCCGCGAACAGACCGCAGCACGTCCTGCATCACGATGGCTTGGCTGTTTTCGTCTTCGGTGGGGAAGTACTCGGTGACTTGATGAATATCAGCCTCCGGGTACCACGCCGCCGTCATTGCCAATGCCAACTTGGCGCCGCCTCGTGCTGCTGAGCGTAGGTGTTGTCGTGTTCAGCTGCGCCTTCTCCAGCATCCGGCAGAGCATCGAAGATGACGGGATCGCCGTCTTCCCCAGGGTAGAACTTGGCGGCAAATGCTTTGCCTGCGCCGACAATCTGGTTGACGATTTCGCCAATTTCAAGATCGGGCAAGGCGCGGCGTTGTGCCAGGTCATCTCCCAAGCTAGCCGGCACTGCACAAACACAAAGTTACACACTGCAGCTTCAAGTTTCAAGAAAGCAAGGTGACAAAATGAAGGATGGAGGCATACCCAAGACATGGTCGTGGATGGCGTTGACCTCATCCAGATGGTTCTCAAGCGTTTCTTGGCTAGCTGGACCGCCTTTGACAGTTGGTCCTGCTGCTCCTTGGCGTTCTTGTTCACCTGGTCAAGGTTGTTGCTCATGGCCTCAAGTTGTCCAGTCAACTTGCTAACTTCGGCAGCATGGCCAACGCACGATCATCCAGCTCCTTGGCGTGATCCGCCTTCAGCTTGGTCACCAGCCCGGCAAGATCTGCAGCTTCGTTCATCAAAGCTTGCATGTCAGTGGAGTTCTTGAGAATATCTTGCGCAGTGTTTAGTAATTCTACAAATAAAAAGAAAAGACGACTAAAATACTTGTCGGAAAAGGAAAAGAAGTCGGACGAAAAGAAGGCAAAGAAAGCTTTGTCACCTTCATCCTTCTTGCGAGCTTCTTCCAAACTCGCAATTTGGGCGTTCTTCAACTCCACGTCCTGCTGCAGTTCCTCGCATTCCTTCTTCTTCATCTCTTGAGCACGAAATAGCTCAAGATTGGAAGCAAGAACGGCCTGCATGCACGAAAACAACATTATGGTTAGCACTATTTAGTCAACGAGACCACTTTGCCGGCTAAATTTTTCAGCCGCCAAAGTGCTCGGGGGCTGGGACCATAGGCTATTTTACCTCAAGTTGTCCGTGCAGGGTGTCGTGGAGTTCGTCCATGTGTGCGTACCAGTTGCGGGTACCGTCACGCATGGTCTTCAGTGTTTGCCGGGGGTCTTGCAACCCTTTGCCAGGTTGGGAGCCAGGATGAGGACGATCCGCCTTGTTCGGCCGCCATCTGGTCATCCATCTCCTGCTTCATGGCAATAAATCGAGCGGCATCACTAGCCGAAGCTTCAGCCGTCTTGGAAAAAGTTATGCCGGCAACTGATTTCTTGCCCGCCATCTTCTCTGTAGCCGCCTCTGCGGTACCGGCAGCTGTGTACGTTCCCTGGCACACAACCACGGGAACGCCAACTGTGGGCGTTGTCGGCGCAGGCTGGAGAAGAACGTGGTGGCTTGCCCCTGCCGGCAGCAATCTTCAAGTTGGAGCGGAGTTGGGCATGGCAGGCTTGCCTCTGTAAGCAGAAACATGCAAGTTTGTCAGCACAAATATTAAAATATCCAAGTCAGGGAAGCCAAAGTTTGCTACCGCTTGAAGGGACATTCCCCACGGTCTCATCCTCTGCATCGACAGAGGTGGCCGCCTTCTTCCTCTTCTCCAAATCCTTGGTGGAGGAGCTCAGCTTGCGCTTCTTCGATTGCTGGCACCTGTATCGTACCAGTTTGGAGCCAACTCGTCCTCTCCCAAGGTTTGCAGCTGAAAAGGAAACAAGACAATATTAATCAGTACCTAGTGGGCAAGGATGTTAGTGAAATAACAAAGTAGCTTTGACTTACCGCTGGGGCTGGGTTGTCATGGTGAACATGGCGACGCCTTCAGCCGCCTTCACCGACAGAGGCTTGATAAGCTCTCTAAGCCGGTATTCCAAGGCATCCTGATCAAGGGTGCTGTTGCCGGCGTCGTCCGCCTTGTACTCGCACATCTTCAGTGGGCGATGGCGGAGTGGCATAATCTTCCTCGACACCCAGCAATGACGGTGTCAACTCCGTCAAGTCGTGGAGCCAACATCGTCTTCGTCAAGAACTCGATCCGCCTAACGGCAACTCGAAGTTCCGCCGCAAGCTGCTGAGCGGCACCTTTGCCGTCCAGCAAGCCTTGTGGGTTGGCGGACCGTTGACGAAGGCTGGCATCCCTTGTGCTGCCAGGTGTCGGGATGTCCTTGCAGTAGAAGAAAGTGCTGGTCCAGTGCTTCACCGACTCGATGTATGGTATTTTTGGGTACCAGTCGGGTTGGCGGCAGTTGAACGTAACACTACCGCAGGTTGCTAGGTGGCCGCCTGGTATGGTTTGCCGGCGGCACAGGAAGCAGTACTTAAACAGCTCTATGGACGCAGCTATGCCTAAGTACCCTTCGCACAAAGCCTGGAAGCCGGCTAGCACTAGAATACTATTGGGCGCTATGTTGTGTGGCTGCAGCCCATAAAAACTAAGCACCGCCAAGAAGAAGGCGGAAAGCGGCAGAGACATACCGCGAAGGCTATGCGACGCCAACATGACGCGCTCGCCGTCTTGGGGGTCAGGCACCGCCTCGTCGCCTGGAACCCTCCAGGAGCATTCCGTCTTTGGCGGAATGTATCCGCCTTCCTCCAGTCCTTCAGATATGCTGACGTCATAACTGACGGCAGCCAGTACCTGGAACCCAGGTCTCCAGCCTCTTCCTCTTCCTCGGCGTCGTCATCCTCGTCGGCGGCAGATTCCGCCGCAGCCTCGAGCTGGCCGCGAGGGATGGGAGGGGAAAGGTTGGAGCGGCGGTTGCAGGCGCCGCCGGAGCTGGGGAAGAAGTAGAAACCCCGCCCGTGGCCACGGTGGCCGCGGGAGAGGTCATCGATGCGCCTGCGGGCACCGCCGCCGCCGCTGGGACAGATCCAGATCCGGCGGGGGTCGAGAAGCCGCAGCCAGTGCCGCCGTCGCCGCCGCATCCTGCTGAGTGCTCGCCATTTGGGGAGAGCGCTGCTCGTGCTCGCCGGAGTTGAGTACGAGGAGGAGTTGAGCTCGGGAAGGTGAGGAGGCCACGGTGGGTGTGCGAATGAGAAGAAGTGCATCGATGTGCCCTTTGGGGTATTTATCCCCACGCGCCAAGATCCGTGCCTAGATTGGGGGACGCGAGATTTCCGCCACGTGCCCACGATTTGCACGTCGTGGCAACGGCGTCTGCGGCCTCGCTCCGATTTCTGTGCGTAGTGGAGAAACCATCATGACGCATGCCCAAGTCCAAACTGTCGTGGACTGCATGGCGTCATCCGTCAACATTTGACGGTCCAGTCAATTGACAAGACTGGTGCCAGGAAGATTCCTGACAATGGTCAGGCCGTCTTTCCCATGATGGCGGCAAGTTGTCCGACTACTTTAGGCGGACCGCCGCTTACTTTCAACTTTGGAATGCTTCAAGCTCTTCAGACGCTTACAAGACAAGGCGGACGTTGCCGACAAAGAAGACGGCGCCTGAAGAACTCGAACCCTCCCAGGGGCTAATGTTGGGGATATACCTACTAGGGGTATCACCAGCATGGATCAATCCGGCTAGTCCAGGGTGGCCCGCAGTGGTGGTGAAGGCTTTGCCTACCGGGCGGCCCAGATAGCTGACGACCAAGGAAGGCGGATGCCGGCAAGGAGGAGGCCCAAGACTGAAGCCCATGAAGCCACCAAGACCAAGACGGAAGGCGGCATACTTGCCGGCTAGGTTTAGGACTCCGTATACTTGCTGGATACGTATCACCTTGTAACCCTAGGTCCAGCCGCCTATATAAGCTGGACCTCGGGACGCCTTTAGGGCAATCTCAACTTACAACCAACTCATTGTAACCTGTTCACGGCGATATTGCCTTATAGTGAGTTATAGCAGCACGTAGGGCACCGCCACCGCCGTGGTGCCTGAAGCTGGGTAAACCGCCGTGTACAATCCCGACCTTGACGACGTCCACCTTCTTGCCCTACGTTCACCCTCGGCTAGCAGGACCCCGTCTCCTATCCAAGATGCCGATACGACGACACTACCCATGCCTCTCTACATGTTGCTCAGGAAAAGAAACTGGAACCTGCTTTTGATATGCCTCTACACTGGAGCTGCACTGTCAGGATACTCAGAAAGAAAAAAGATGTTTCCTTACAGTCAAAACAAGGCCAGTCGAGGCAAGGCTCTTCTTTTGAGCCAATGCAGTCTGAGGTTCAGACAAGTTACTCCCACCCGCTTCTCAAGCTACTCCCAACCATAGTAAAGAAAAAAAAAGGGAAAGAAGGTGGTGACGGCAGACCAAGATATGATGTGAGAAGAGCACAAGGAAGAGATGCGAAAACGAATGGGTTTAGGCATTCTTCACTTCCTTACACTCCAACAAAAAAGAAACCACACTATGCAGCCGGAGGCTTAATGAGGAAACTCACATGGAATAGGAGGAACAGAGCAAGAACGCTGAGCAGGATATGCCAACCACACCATACACCGCCTATTCAGGTTCTGCAACGTGTTGGCATGATGCTCCAGATTCCTGAGACAGAGCTGACTGAGGACAAGCTTGAGGCAGGTCCCTGAGGAGGAGGTGCCCAAAAAGAACTCCGTCCATGATAGTACAACCCATGTTCACTAAGCTCATTGTTTGAGCCAACCCAAGCCCTGCTTGGTTTTACAGCACCCTTCTATTCTAGCAACCTGTTGATGCTTTTGTTACTTGATGATCAAGTGTCAGCTATATGCCTGTATCCGTCCTTTTGGATCTATAAGTACTAAGTTTATGTGTCCAGACTGAATGGATTATGCCTCTCTCACCTCTGCATCTTCCAGTGCATACACTGGTCCCTTTGAGGTTTGGTTTACATATTGTCAATACCTACATCCAGTGCATATACTTGTCCTATGGTGTGCTTCCAATGAAAATCTTGAAAGTACAAGTGCTGGCTTCATTGAGTCTGCAATATTTTGTGATACTGTCATCTTCACCATTATGATGTCTTCTGGCTGGTTGTGCCTGTCAGAGCTGACTTATTTCCACTAGTTTCCAATGA
>CAMZMU010000048.1:57390910-57691028 GCA_947311845.1 Poa pratensis | reverse complement strand
TCTTCAGTGGGCGATGGCGGAGTGGCTAATCTTCCTCTACACCCAGCAAATGACGTGTCAACTCCGTCAAGACGTGGAGCCAACATCGTCTTCGTCAAGAACTCGATCCGCCTAACGGCAACTCGAAGTTCCGCCGGAAGCTGCTGAGTGGCACCTTTGCCGTCCAGCAGGCCTTGTGGGTTGGCTGACCGTTGACGAAGGCTGGCAACCCTTGTGTGCTGCCAGGTGTCGGGATGTCCTTGCAGTAGAAGAAAGTGCTGGTCCAGTGCTTCACCGACTCGATGTATGGTATTTTTGGGTACCAGTCGGTTGGCGGCAGTTGAACGTAACACTACCGCAGGTTGCTAGGTGGCCGCCTGGTATGGTTTGCCGGCGGCACAGGAAGCAGTACTTAAATAGCTCTATGGACGCAGCTATGCCTAAGTACCCTTCGCACAAAGCCTGGAAGCCGGCTAGCACTAGAATACTATTGGGCGCTATGTTGTGTGGCTGCAGCCCATAAAAACTAAGCACCGCCAAGAAGAAGGCGGAAAGCGGCAGAGACATACCGCGAAGGCCTGTGCGACGCCAGCATGACGCGCTCGCCGTCTTGGGGTCAGGCACCGCCTCGTCGCCTGGAACTCTCCAGGAGCATTCAGTCTTTGGCGAATGTTCCGCCTTCCTCCAGCTCCTTCAGGTATGCTGACGTCATAACTGACGGCAGCCAGTACCTGGAACCCAGGTCTCCAGCCTCTTCCTCTTCCTCGGCGTCGTCATCCTCGTCGGCGGCAGATTCCGCCGCAGCCTCCGAGCTGGCCGCCGTGAGGGATGGGAGGGGAAAGGCTGGAGCGGCGGTTGCAGGCGCCGCCGGAGCTGGGGAAGAAGTAGAAACCCCGCCCGTGGCCACGGTGGCCGCGGGAGAGGTCATCGATGCGCCTGCGGGCACCGCCGCCGCCGCTGGGACAGATCCAGATCCGGCGGGGGTCGAAGAAGCCGTAGCCAGTGCCGCCGTCGCCGCCGCATCCTGCTGAACGCTCGCCATTTGGGGGAGAGTGCGCCGCTCGTGCTCGCCGGAGTTGAGTACGAGGAGGAGGTGAGCTCGGGAAGGTGAGGAGGCCACGGTGGTGTGCGAATGAAGAAGAAGTGCATCGATGTGCCCTTTGGGGGTATTATCCCCACGCGCCAAGATCCGTGCCCGAGATTGGGGGGACGCGAGATTTTCCGCCACGTGCCCACGATTTGCACGTCGTGGCAACGGCGTCTGCGGCCTCGCTCCGATTTCTGTGCGTAGTGGAGAAACCATCATGACGCATGCCCAAGTTCAAACTGTCGTGGACTGCATGGCGTCATCCGTCAACATTTGACGGGTCCAGTCAATTGACAAGACTGGTGCCAGGAAGATACCTGACAATGGTCAGGCCGTCTTTCCCATGATGGCGGCAAGTTGTCCGACTACTTTAGGCGGACCGCCGCTTACTTTCAACTTTGGAATGCTTCAAGCTCTTCAGGCGCTTACAAGACAAGGCGGACGTTGCCGACAAAAGAAGACGGCGCTTGAAGAACTCGAACCCTTCCAGGGGCTAATGTTGGGGATATACCTAATAGGGGTATCACCAGCATGGATCAATCCGGCTAGTCCAGGGTGGCCCGCAGTGGTGGTGAAGGCTTTGCCTACCGGGCGGCCCAGATAGCTGACGACCAAGGAAGGCGGATGCCGGCAAGGAGGAGGCCAAGACTGAAGCCCACGAAGCCACCAGGACCCAGATGGAAGGCGGCATACTTGCCGGCTAGGTTTAGGACTCCGTATACTTGCTGAATACGTAATCACCTTGTAACCCTAGGTCCAGCCGCCTATATAAGCTGGACCTCGGGACGCCTTTAGGGCAGATACTCTCATACGATTGAAGACAACCAACTCATTGTAACCTGTTCACGGCGATATTGCCTTATAGTGAGTTATAGCAGCACGTAGGGCACCGCCACCGCCGTGGTGCCTGAAGCTGGGTAAACCGCCGTGTACAATCCCGACCTTGACGACGTCCACCTTCTTGCCCTACGTTCACCCTCGGCTAGCAGGACCCCGTCTCCTATCCAAATGCCGATACGACGACACTACCCATGCCTCTCTACATGTTGCTCAGGAAAAGAAACTGGAACCTTGCTTTTGATATGCCTCTTCAGCTGGAGCTGCATGTCAGGATACTCAGAAAGAAAAAAGATGTTTCCTTACAGTCAAAACAAGGCCAGTCGCAAGGGCTCTTTCTTTTGAGCCAATGCAGTCTGAGGGTTCAGACAAGTTACTCCCCCCGCCTTCTCAGCTACTCCAACCATAGTAAAGAAAAAAAAAGGGGAAAGAAGGTGGTGACGGCAGACCAAGATATGAGTGTGAGAAGGAGCACAAGGAAGAGTGCGAAAACGAATGGGTTTAGGCATTCTTCACTTCCTTACACTCCAACAAAAAAGAAACCACGATGCAGCCGGAGGCTTAATGAGGAAACTCACATGGAAGAGGAGGAACAGAGCAAGAACGCTGAGCAGGATATGCCAACACACCATACACGCCTATTCAGGTTCTGCAACGTGTTGGCATGATGCTCCAGATTCCTGAGACAGAGCTGACTGAGGACAAGCTTGAGGCAGGTCCTGAGGAGGAGGTGCCCAAAAAGAACTCCGATGATTAGTACAACCCCATGTTCACTAAGCTCTTGTTTGAGCCAACCCAAGCCCTGCTTGGTTTTACTGCACCCTTCTATGTCTAGCAACCTGTTGAGCTTTTGTTACTTGATGATCAAGTGTCAGCTATTCATGCCTGTATCCAGTCCTTTTGGATCTATAAGTACTATGTTTATGTGTCAGACTGAATGGATTATGCCTCTCTCACCTCTGCATTCTTCCAGTGCATACACTGGTCCCTTTGAGGTTTGGTTTACATATTGTCAATACCTACATCCAGTGCATACTTGTCCTATGGTGTGCTTCCAATGAAATCTGTGAAAGTACTAGTGCTGGCTTCATTGAGTCTGCAATATTTTGTGATACTGTCATCTTCACCATTATGATGTCTTCTGGCTGTGTTGTGCCTGTCAGAGCTGATCTTATTTCCACTAGTTTCCAATGGATAGTACAGTCTCGTGGATGTTAGATTGGAAGGTTCTAGATTGGAATGTTAGAGGGCTCAATGACAAAGACAAAAGGCTGATAGTATATAACAAGATGATGAGAGTCAATGTGCAATAATATGCCTACAGGAGACAAATGTGAGAGTTTTGATCATTCATTTATCCGAACTTTCTGCCCGAAAAGATTTGATCGGTTTGTGTTCTCGCCTTCTGTGGGTGCTTCTGGAGGAATCATTGTTCTCTAGAACAGTTCTATATTCGAAGGAGTCTTAGAGGAAATTCATAGGTCTGCCATACGGATCAGTTTCACTTCCAAACATAATCAGGAAAAATGGACCCTGGTCACGGTCTATGGACCTTGTAGGGGACAGAAAGAGATGAATTTGTCCAATGGCTACATGATCTAATTATCCCCTTTCAGGAAAACTGGTTGTTACTTGGGGATTTAATTTCATCAGATCTGTTGAAAACAGAAACAGGGAAGGGGCAGACATGAACGATATATTCATTTTCAACGAAATAATCAGTTATCTGGGACTGATTGAATTGCCTCTGAAAGGTAGGGCATTTACATGGTCAAATATGCAGGACCAACTGCTCCTTGAGCAGCTTGATTGGTTCTTCACTAGTTGTCAGTGGACATTGAAATATCCCAACACAATGGTTCACCCCCTAGCCAAGTTTACATCAGATCGTGTTCCATGTGTGGTCAGCATCTCAACTGCAATACCAAAAGCACAAATATTTAGATTTGAAAATCATTGGGTTTTTAGCCTGGGTTTACTGATTTAGTTCAGAAAGTGTGGGCATGGCCTGTCCGTGCTGCAAATATTGCGGGAATCATCACTGCAAAGCTTAAAAATCTCAGATATGAACTAAAACGATGGGGAAGAACACTGTCTCAGATAAAGCTACTAATTGAAAAATGCAATAAAGTTATCCTGATTCTGGACCAGCTAGAGGATGAAAGATTGCTCAGTAGGCCGGAATTCAACTTCCGGAACATTGTCAAAACTCATTTGAAGCAACTCCTATATGTGCAGTCTGAATACTGGAAGAAAAGGTGCACGATAAGATGGGTTCAATTAGGGGGCGAA
The DNA here is from genome assembly GCA_947311845.1 of Poa pratensis. NCBI lineage: Eukaryota > Viridiplantae > Streptophyta > Magnoliopsida > Poales > Poaceae > Poa > Poa pratensis. The sequence continues at coordinate 57,686,833 of CAMZMU010000048.1, read as the reverse complement.
AATACAAAGTTCTTTCACGCCAAAGCTACGGAACGCTATAGGCATAATACCATTGCAGAGATAAAAAACGATGGCGGTGTCACTCTCACTGATCATCAACAGAAGGCGGCTGCCTTTTGGCTGAGTTTCAAAGGAAGGATGGGGGTCACAATTCCAACTGCTCGACCCTTTGATTTGGGAAATCTATTGCCTGTCATTGATGATCTAGGCACATTGGTTGAACCATTCACAGCTGAGGAGATTGACGGCATAGTGAAACACATGAAAACTGATAAAGCACCCGGGCCTGATGGGTTTAATGGACTATTCTTGAAAAAGTGCTGGCATATTATCAAAGAAGATTTCACAAAACTATGCAATGAGTTCTATTCTGGGAAGCTAAACTTGGAAAGCATCAATGGGTCTTTCATTACCTTAATTCCCAAGAGTCAGAGCCCCGAGACCGTTAGTGATTTCCGACCAATCTCCCTGACTAACACCTGCTTGAAATTTGTCACAAAGCTCCTTGCTAACAGGTTGCAGACAGTAATCACCAGAACCATTCATGATAATCAATATGGGTTTATAAAAGGGAGAACGATACAGGACTGCCTGGCATGGGCCTTTGAATTTATCTTTCAATGCAAACAGTCAAAGAGAAAAGTGCTAATTCTAAAAATAGATTTTGAAAAAGCCTTTGACACTCTGGATCATGAGGCTATAATTTTGGTCCTAAAGGCAAAGGGCTTCCCTGAACTTTTCCTAGTATGGATTAGAGAGATTTTGTCATCTGGTACATCCTCAGTTCTGTTAAATGGAGTACCCGGGAAACCATTTGTTTGCAAGAGAGGAGTTCGTCAAGGCGATCCCTTATCACCACTTCTTTTTGTGGAGGGGGCAGATTTGCTTCAGAGTTTGGTCAACAAAGCATACAGAGATGGTAAACTGTCAGCTCCAATTCCGGTAAGAAGAGATTTCCCCATAATACAATATGCTGACGACACTATAGTTATCTTGCCTGCGAACAAAGATGACCTGAAGGTATTTAAGGAAATCTTGAACCTTTATGCTGCTTTCACTGGTTTAAGAGTAAACTTCCACAAGTCTTCAATGATGCCCATTAATGTTACACAAGAAGAATTAGTTGATCTGGCAGGTTACTTTGAATGCAAACCTGGCACAATGCCTTTCACCTATTTGGGCCTACCAATGGGTACAACCAGACCAACTATAAGGGATATGTCACCCTTGACAGATAGAGTCGAGAAGAATGAGTGCCACTACCTGTTTTTTGTCCTATGGAGATAGACTGGTTCTGGTTAACTCAGTTCTTTCTTCTTTGCCCACCTTCTACATGCTTAGCCTGCAGTTGTCAGTGGAGTTGTACAAGTAATTGACAGAGGTAGAAGACATTGCTTGTGGAGGAAGAAAGACAAAGACAGAGTCAATTCCCTAGCTGCTTGGGATATGGTGTGCTTACCCAAGAATAAAGGTGGTCTTGGGATCATCAATCTGAAAACTCAGAACACTGCTCTGTTGTTAAAGCATCTTCACAAATTTTATAATGATGATACTACCCATGGGTCCAGTTGGTGAAGGATGCTTATTATTTCAATACCGTCCTCATGCTATTGTAACATCAGGCTCTCATTGGTGGAGGACAGTTTTTGCTCTTTCTGACGCTTATAGAGCAATAACAAGGTGTGTTGTAGGCAATGGAGTCTCAGTTCTATTCTGGTCTGATAACTGGATGCGAGGCAAATTGGAGGATAGGTTCCCTCGGCTGTTCTCTTATGTCATTGATAAACTGCAATCAGTTGCTGAATTCATGCGAACAGATAATACCTTACAATGGTTTCACCTTCCTCTGTCGTTGGAAGCTCATGGGGAATATGCACAACTGCAGACCTTTTTACGGAACTGCAGCCTGGATGAGAACAAGAAAGATGAGTGGGTCTCCACGCTGGGAAATGGGGTGTTCAAACCAAGCAAAGTGTACAAGCTCAGTTTCAATCACATGCCGACCGATGCTCCTTCCTGCTGGATATGGAGGAGTAAATGCCAGTCCAAGCATAAATTTTTTGCTTGGTTAATTTTACATGACAGAATAAATACTCAAGACATGCTAATTTGAAGACACTGGTGTTGGGGATATACCTACTAGGGGTATCACCAGCATGGATCAATCCGGCTAGTCCAGGGTGGCCCGCAGTGGTGGTGAAGGCTTTGCCTACCGGGCGGCCCAGATAGCTGACGACCAAGGAAGGCGGATGCCGGCAAGGAGGAGGCCCAAGACTGAAGCCCATGAAGCCACCAAGACCAAGACGGAAGGCGGCATACTTGCCGGCTAGGTTTAGGACTCCGTATACTTGCTGGATACGTATTCACCTTGTAACCCTAGGTCCAGCCGCCTATATAAGCTGGACCTCGGGACGCCTTTAGGGCAACTCTTTAAACAACCAACTCATTGTAACCTGTTCACGGCGATATTGCCTTATAGTGAGTTATAGCAGCACGTAGGGCACCGCCACCGCCGTGGTGCCTGAAGCTGGGTAAACCGCCGTGTACAATCCCGACCTTGACGACGTCCACCTTCTTGCCCTACGTTCACCCTCGGCTAGCAGGACCCCGTCTCCTATCCAAGATGCCGATACGACGACAGTTGGCGCCCACCGTGGGGCCTAAGGCGTCAGGCGTCACGTTCCAGGCGGGAACTCTTGGCGGCATCGGCGAAACAATCGCCGTCGGCCGCGCTGTTCGCTACGGCGACATCACTACATCAGCTGCGACGAGTCCTACATCCCCGCAGACGACTACATTGTCGGATGCGGAGTTGTGCCGTTTGGCGGCGTCGATGTGTTCATCGGCTACACTTCTGAGGCGTATGGGTTGCCGCGAATTTATTCGCCATCCCACCCGCCCTACAATCAAGACGGATCTGAGTTTGCCTCCTCTGAGGAGTCCGCAGATTCAGATCTACACTTTGTCGGCATGACGGGACTGGGATCAGACTCCCAGCCCAACAGTCAAGATCCCGAATCTATTCTTCCTGCACTCCAGGATGATGTGATGTCGGATGCCGGATCCAGATCTACCGTTCACGTCAACGTAGACTCTGATTCCGAAGAAGATTCTGCCAGCATGTTTGAGCAACGGGTCAAGAAGTGTTTTATTACACCTGATCCTCCGCCATCTGAGGCGGCTACGGGCTCTTCCGTCAACATGCAGCAGATCTTTGTGGCGGATGTCACCGGCGCAGCTTCAGAGAAGGCGGCAACTGACGCCGCCAACCTGGGGACCCCGGCAACCGATCCACAGTTTCCAGAGCCTCCTGGGGCTCCAAAGAAGAAAATCTGGAGAAGGGCGAGCCCAGCAAGATAGGAAGCATGGCGGCTCTGGCGGAAGTTCTTCACACGCCGGTAAACGACAAAACCAATCCGGCTGATTTGGAGAAACTTCGGAACACCTTGGTGGAGCAAACTGAGTACCTCAAAAGCAAGCAAGCAGAGGTCCAGAGCCTCCTCGACGAAGCCAAGGAGGAAAACGCCAAGATAACTGCCAAGTGCGACCCCAAGCGTAATCTTTTCACCACCACCCCATTGCCCAAGCCGGCAGGACAAGTGGCGGAGAAGAGAGGTAGGAAAGGCAGGGATCATGACACCTTCAAATCCCCTGCCCAAAAGCTTGGTTTCGAGTGGGCTACAGCGCCGCAGCGTAAGGACAAGAACGGGGACGTCATCCTCGCAACACCTGTCCTCAACACTGCGGCCGCCTTGGACATCCTCAACAATGATGACTATGACAAGGACGAGAAGATCTACTACGCATCGATCCTTGCTCGCAAAGCTCTAGAGCAGCAGGCCCGTGCTGATTCTCGCGCCGACATGGCGGACGCAAGGGGAGGAAAGTTGGAATCAAAATCCAACGCTTGCAAAGCTGCGGCCGGTGGCAACCCAGAAGATCCGTCCGGTTCCAGTAGCCACGGAAAAGGGAAGGACAAGGAGAAAGACCCACGCAAATCACCACCTCCAAAAAGGCAGCGTGATGAGGCATCCAGGACCGGCAACAGGCGCAAGGCCTCACCTCCTCCGCCTAGGCGGGATGAAGGCGGAAGCAGGGGCAGCAAGCAGCCGCCAAGGGTGGCGGCAACCGCGACGATGCCCCGCCGCCAAGAAGAAGCAGGGACCGCACACAGTCCCCACCACCAGTGCCCAGGCACGAAGGCGGAAGCCGGGGACACAACAATGAGCCTAGGCACAGCCGGGCAGCGCAGGACGAGCCACATGCTGATAGATCTGGCAAACAGCTCAGTCCGCAAGACGCGAGACATCGTCTCAATGACATCAAGGCTGGAAAGCAAGATGCCTATCTAGGACCTGAGTGCTTTGGCCCAGCCATCCGCAACGTTCAAGTACCCAGAGACATGACGTCAGTGTCAAAAACTCATCAAAGGTACAATGGAGCGGACAAGCCAAACTCATGGTTGTCGGACTACGCGCTGGCAGTTGAAATTGCTGGAGGCAATGGCCTCGTCGCGCACGCTTCCTTCCCCTCATGTTGGAGGGGACAGCCCGAAGCTGGATCGAAAACTTGCCGGAGAAAAGCATTCATAGCTGGCATGACATGGAAAAGGTGTTCACGCAGCACTTCCAAGGCACGTACAAGCGACCCAATACATACACAGATTTGGTTCGTTGCGTGCAAAAGCCAGATGAAACAGCTACAAGCTTCTTGGCAAGGTGGATTCAAACAAAGGCAAGCTGCGAGAACGTAGACGACAATCAAGCAATCCATGCCTTCACCACGGGCCTCCTGAAGGGCTCAAGTCTCAGACATAAGCTCGTACGCATGCAAGTCAAGGATCTCGGAGTCATGCTCGAAGTAGCAGCCATGTACGCACAGGCGGATGACGATGCACGCGATGGAGATGGCGCACATGATATGGCGCCAAACAGGCGAGCAAGTCACAAACGCAAGGCTCCCCAGGATGACAAAGCCGGACCATCAAACGAGGTCGCCGCCGCCTTCGAAGGCAAAGGCAGCAACCGCAAGTGGAAAGGAAAGGGTAAAGATGGCGGCTCCAGCAAGCAGCGCCTGACGTATGATCAGGCGAAAGCCTTGCCTTGCCCAATCCACGCGTCCTTAGGCAAAGTCAACCACACATTAGGGGAATGCCGGTTCATGGAGGACTTCAAGAAAGACCCCGAGGTTGGCTGGAAATCAAAAAAGAGCAAAAAGGCTGAGAAGACAAAGAAGGAAGACGATGATGGGGCTATGTCCATGTCAGAGGATGAGGAACCCAAGCTGATGCGTAAAGAAAGGAAATATCCCAAGGTACATGGCCAATTGGTGTGCTTCCTGGGCACTCCTTCGGCAAAAGAAGAAAAGGCGGAGATGCGCGAGCTAAACGCCACAGTACCAGACGTTCCCCAGTATCTAGACTGGTCAGAGGAGCCAATAACCTGGGATAGAGATGATCATCCAGATCACGTTCCTCACCCCGGCAAATACGCCCTTGTCGTCGACCCTATTGTCGATAACTTCAGGCTCACCAAGGTGTTGATGGATGGCGGCAGTAGCCTCAACATCATCTACGCGGACACTCTGAAGCGCATGAACTTGTCGGAAAGCCAGCTTGACTATAGCAAAGTCAAGTTTCATGGCATTGTTCCGGGAAAGCAAGGCAAGTCAATGGGAAGCATCAGATTGGAGGTTACTTTTGGGCCTGAGACAAACTACCGCTCGGAGTATCTCAGGTTCGAAGTAGTCCCCTTCAAAAGTGCCTACCACGCCATTTTTGGACGGCCAGCTTTCGCCAAATTCATGGCTCGCCCGTGTTACATATACAGCAAGCTGAAGATGCCGGGACCCAATGGTACAATTACCATCAGTGGCAACTTCAAGAAAGCAAAGGAGTGTGAGCGTGGCAATGCCGCCTTCGCTGAGGCAGTCCTCCACGCAGAGGAGTTAGCCATGTTGAAGAAAGAGCTCGATACATCACAGTTGCCGGAGCATGTAAAGACCGCTGAGCAAAAGAACACTTTCAAGGCGTCCGAAGACACAAAGAAGGCGGATCTGGTCCCAGGTGACAGCTCCAAGCAAGTCACCATAGGGGCTGGCTTGGACGACAAATAGGAAAGCGCGCTCGTCAGGTTCCTCCGTGAGAATCAGGACATCTTTGCATGGTCGTCAGCCGACATGCCAGGTGTCCCGAGGGAACTTGCCGAGCATTCTCTTAACGTCTACGAAGGAGCCAAACCAGTGAAGCAAGGAATAAGACGCTACGGTGAGAAGAAGCGGACAGCAATAGGCAAGGAGATCATCAAGTTGCAAGAAGCCAAGTTCATTAGGGAGGTAGTACACACTGATTGGTTGGCAAATCCTGTAATGGTTCCAAAACCTAATAAGGAAATGAGAATGTGCATTGATTATACCGGTTTGAACAAGTGCTGTCCTAAGGACCACTTTGCTTTGCCTCGTATAGATCAGGTCATAGACTCCACAGCCGGCTCCGAGCTGCTGTGCTTTTTGGATGCGTACTCCGGGTACCACCAAATCAAAATGCGAGAATCCGACCAAATCAAAACAGCGTTCACTACACCCTATGGGACCTTCTGCTACATCACGATGCCCTTCGGTCTAAAAAATGCCGGCGCAACGTATCAGCGGTGTATGCAAAGATGCCTTCACGAGCAAATTGGCCGCAATGTTCACGTCTATGTTGACGACATTGCCGTCATGTCAAGAAAGAAGGCAGATTTGCTTGATGATTTGAGAGAAACCTTTGATAGCCTCCGGGTATACAGGATGAAACTCAACCCGAAAAAATGCGTCTTCGGGGTTCCTGCCGGCAAATTGCTTGGCTTTATCGTTTCCGAACGAGGGATAGAGGTGAATCCAGAAAAAATCAAAGCGATCCTCAACATATCCAGGCCCAAGGACCTGAAGGACGTGCAGCGACTTGCCGGATCGGCGGCTGCCGTCAGTCGTTTCATTAGCCGTCTTGGTGAGAAGGCGCTGCCTCTCTACCGGCTTCTGAAGAAATCCGACAACTTCGAGTGGACAGACGAAGCAGACGCCGCCTTGCAGCAACTCAAGGACGCGTTAACGTCTGCTCCAATTTTGGCAGCTCCTCGTTCGCAGGAACCAATGCTGCTCTATATTGCCGCAACTAACTTAGTTGTTAGTGTGGTACTGGTTGTGGAACGCAAGACGGAAATTTCAGACTTGCCGGAACAACGTCCGGTTTACTTCATCAGTGAAGTATTTTCCGCCTCAAAACAGCGTTATCCGCATTACCAGAAATTGGTCTACGGTGTTTTTTACGCCGCCAGGAAGTTAAGGCACTACTTCCAGGAACATTCAATAACCGTGGTGAGCAAGGCACCTCTGGGGGATATCATCAATAATACAGATGCAACAGGCCGCGTTGCCAAATGGGGCATTGAACTTGCCGCCTTCGACATCTCGTATAAGCCCAGAACGGCCATTAAGTCTCAAGCCTTAGCAGATTTCGTAGCTGATTGGACGGAGGCCATGGACGAAGTACCTCTCCCTGAAGATGCATACTGGATCATGCACTTTGATGGATCAAAAATGCTCCAGGGCTCGGGGGCTGGCATTGTTTTAAGAAACCCTCAAGGAGACAAGCTTAGTTATGTGTTACAAATACACTTCAAGGCAACTAATAATGTTGCTGATACGAAGCTCTCCTTCATGGTTTACACATTGCCAAGGAACTTGGCGTCCAACGTGTCCTCTGCTACGGAGATTCAGATTTGGTGGCGCAACAGATACGTGGTACTTGGGACACAAAGAGCGAAACAATGGCGGCATATCGAGCTACCGTTGACGAATTCGCCAAGTGTTTTCTAGGCTACGAGGTCCGCCATATCCCAAGAACTCAAAATGAGGCGGCAGATACACTTGCCAGAATGGGTCTGAACGCAAAAAGGTACCAAAAGATGTTTTCCTGGAACACCTACACAAGCCGTCAATTAAAGGAGCAGACCTCCTTGACCCAGAGTCGGCAGAACCAGTTGATAGTGCTAGCTATGCCGTCTACTTGGTAAAGCCGGATTGGACGACGCCATATTTGGACTTCCTGATCAATCAGGAGTTACCGGATGATGAGGTTTTGAAAAGGCAAATAATAAGAAGAGCCAAGGCATTTACAATAATCAAAGGTGAATTGTACAAGCGTAGCACCACTGGTGTTTACCAACGCTGCATTTCGCCCGAAGAAGGCAGAGATTGTTGGATGAGATACATGCCGGCGTATGTGGACATCATGCTTCTTCACGCGCCCTTGTTTCAAAAGCCTTCCGACAAGGTTTCTATTGGTTGACAGCCAAGCAAGATGCAGAAGACATTGTTAAAAGGTGCAGGGGCTGCCAACTTTATGCCAGACAATCACATATGCCGGCTCAAGAGCTTAAAACAATACCCATCACGTGGCCTTTCGCAGTCTGGGGCTTGGACATGGTTGGTCCGTTTAAAACGGCGCCTGGTGGCTACACACATTTACTTGTGGCTGTAGACAAGTTTACCAAATGGGTTGAAGCTAAGCCTATCAAAAAGCTAGACGGCGCCACAGCCGCAAACTTTCTGTGGGGAATAATCTCTCGGTTCGGGGTGCCTCATAGCATTATCACCGACAATGGCACTAACTTGTCGCAAGGCGAAGTCGAGGAATACTGTTATAAGCATGGTATCCGCCTAGATCTAGCCTCCGTCGCGCATCCGCAAGCAAACGGTCAAGTAGAGCGTACAAATGGTTTAGTCCTACAAGGAATCAAACCACGTCTCGAAGTACCATTGCACAGAGCGGCTGGGGCTTGGGTGGATGAATTGCAGTCTGTCCTTTGGAGTTTACGCACAACTCCAAACAGATCAACCAAGTTTACTCCTTTCTTCTTAGTCTATGGCGCAGAAGCAGTGTTGCCAACCGACATGATGTACGATTCTCCCAGAATCCAAGCCTACGTCCAGGAGGACGCAGAAGATGCAAGACAGGATGGCCTTGACCTACTTGATGAAGAACGAGATGTTGCCCTTGCGCGATCCGCCATCTATCAGCAAAGTTTGAGGCGTTATCACAGCAGAAGGGTGAGGCAAAGAAGTTTTAGAGTGGGTGACCTGGTTCTCCGCCTAATCCAAGATAGAAAGGGCTTGCATAAGTTATCCCCGCCTTGGGAAGGACCTTTTGTGGTCAGTAAGGTGTTGCTCAATGGTTCTTATTACTTGGTCGATGCACGTGACGGATACAAGAAGAAGCGAGGTCGCAAGCGCAAAAGGAAGGTTGACGACAAGTACGAAGAAACCAAGCGACCCTGGAACATTGAGCAGCTACGTCCTTTTTACACTTAGCAATTTCCACATTGTAATAAGTACTATATGATTATGAAATAAAAGTCTGTGGTTTGCTCATTCAGTTTTGGGATCATGCCATCTTTTGTCTTTTCTCGCAATCATATATCTGTTGTCATAAAAGTTACCAAATAAAATAAGTTTTGCTCCGTGCTAAGGTCCAAACTTTTTTGACATTTGCCGTCTGCCGGCTAAAAAACGCAAACAATCTTTGCACCGCCTAATATGCTTATCTGTCTGTTTGTATGTGGGTCGCCTAGTAGTATGTCGTTGGCACCAACATGCTGGCTTTGGTCTCTGAGTCTAAATTAGTTGGTATTGCACCTGGTTGGCTCAGCTAAAGTAACTAAGATGAGGTTCCGCCAACATATGAAAAAGCTAAACATGCAGGCGAGATACATATTAAGGCGGGCCACTTAAGTAAGCCTACCGCCAAGTGTAGCATAAAAGTTGGCCCATAAATATTTACAACCCAAAATAAAGTTTTATGCGTTAACAGATTAACGCAGTGTTTTGTGCTGCCTTTGCAGGAGGAAGTCTAAGGGATTGCCGCCTTCGTAGAGCTGGTGGAGAGATCCTGGGGGCTAACGCCGGCATTCTTGGGGCTGGCTCCGCCATCCTTGGGGCTGCGCTTGTCGGTTCCGGCTTCGCCTTCTTCGCCGCGGGAAGCTTCAGGATCTGCCAAGGAGGGATCAGCAACGGCAACATGCGGGTCCGGGTGTTCCTTGTAGAACTTGCGGATGTCAACCATGTTGGCAACCCGGGTCGCATAGCCGCGAACAGACCGCAGCACGTCCTGCATCACGATGGCTTGGCTGTTTTCGTCTTCGGTGGGGAAGTACTCGGTGACTTGATGAATATCAGCCTCCGGGTACCACGCCGCCGTCATCGCCAATGCCAACTTGGCACCGCCTCGTGCTGCTGAGCGTAGTGTGTTGTCGTGTTCAGCTGTCGCCTTCTCCAGCAACTCCGGCAGAGCATCGAAGATGACGGGATCGCCGTCTTCCCCAGGGTAGAACTTGGCGGCAAATGATTTGCCGGCGCCGACAATCTGGTTGACGATTTCGCCAATTTTCAAGATCCGAGCAAGGCGCGGCGTTGTGGCCAGGTCATCTCCCAGCTAGCCGGCACTGCACAAACACAAAGTTACACACTGCAGCTTCAAGTATCAAGAAAGCAAGGTGACAAAAATGAAGGACTGGAGGCATACCCAAGACATGGTCGTGGATGGCGTTGACCTCATCCAGATGGTTCTCAAGCGTTTCTTGGGCTAGCTGGACCGCCTTTGACAGTTGGTCCTGCTGCTCCTTGGCGTTCTTGTTCACCTGGTCAAGGTTGTTGCTCATGGCCTCAAGTTGTCCAGTCAACTTGCTAACTTCGGCAGCATGAGCCAACGCACGATCATCCAGCTCCTTGGCGTGATCCGCCTTCAGCTTGGTCACCAGCCCGGCAAGATCTGCAGCTTCGTTCATCAAAGCTTGCATGTCAGTGGAGTTCTTGAGAATATCTTGCGCAGTGTTTAATAATTCTACAAATAAAAAGAAAAGACGACTAAAATACTTGTCGGAAAAGGAAAAGAAGTCGGACGAAAAGAAGGCAAAGAAAGCTTTGTCACCTTCATCCTTCTTGCGAGCTTCTTCCAAACTCGCAATTTGGGCGTTCTTCAACTCCACGTCCTGCTGCAGTTCCTCGCATTCCTTCTTCTTCATCTCTTGAGCACGAAATAGCTCAAGATTGGAAGCAAGAACGGCCTGCATGCACGAAAGCAACATTATGGTTAGCGCTATTTAGTCAACGAGACCACTTTGCCGGCTAAATTTTTCAGCCGCCAAAGTGCTCGGGGGCTGGGACCATAGGCTATTTTACCTCAAGTTGTCCGTGCAGGGTGTCGTGGAGTTCGTCCATGTGTGCGTACCAGTTGCGGGTACCGTCACGCATGGTCTTCAGTGTTTGCCGGGGGTCTTGCAACCCTTTGCCAGGTTGGGAGCCAGGATGAGTGGACGATCCGCCTTGTTCGGCCGCCATCTGGTCATCCATCTCCTGCTTCATGGCGATAAATCGAGCGGCATCACTAGCCGAAGCTTCAGCCGTCTTGGAAAAAGTTATGCCGGCAACTGATTTCTTGCCCGCCATCTTCTCTGTAGCCGCCTCTGCGGTACCGGCAGCTGTGTACGTTCCCTGGCACACAACCACGGGAACGCCAACTGTGGGCGTTGTCGGCGCAGCAGCTGGAGAAGAACGTGGTGGCTTGCCCCTGCCGGCAGCAATCTTCAAGTTGGAGCGGAGTTTGGGCATGGTAGGCTTGCCTCTGTAAGCAGAAACATGCAAGTTTGTCAGCACAAACATATTAAAATATCCAAGTCAGGGAAGCCAAAGTTTGCTAACCGCTTCAAGGGAACGTTCCCCACGGTCTCATCCTCTGCGTCGGCAGAGGTGGCCGCCTTCTTCCTCTTCTCCAAATCCTTGGTGGAGGAGCTCAGCTTGCGCTTCTTCGACTTGCTGGCACCTGTATCATACCAGTTTGGGGCCAGCTCGTCCTCTCCCAAGGTTTGTAGCTGAAAAGGAAGCAAGACAATATTAATTCAGTACCTAGTGGGCAAGGATGTTAGTGAAATAACAAAGTAGCTTTCACTTACCGCTGGGGCTGGGTTGTTATGAGTGAACATGGCGACGCCTTCAGCCGCCTTCACCGACAGAGGCTTGATAAGCTCTCTAAGCCGGTACTCCAAGGCATCCTGATCAAGGGTGCTGTTGCCGGCGTCGTCCGCCTTGTACTCGCACATCTTCAGTGGGCGATGGCGGAGAGGCATAATCTTCCTCGACACCCAGCAGATGACGGTGTCAACTCCGTCAAGTCGTGGAGCCAACATCGTCTTCGTCAAGAATTCGATCCGCCTAACGGCAACACGAAGTTCTTCCGGCAAGCTGCTGAGCGGCACTTTTGCTGTCCAGCAAGCCTTGTGGGTTGGCGGACCGTTGACGAAGGCTGGCATCCCTTGCGTGCTGCCAGGTGTCGGGATGTCCTTGCAGTAAAAGAAAGTGCTGGTCCAGTGCTTCACCGACTCGATGTATGGTATTTTTGGGTACCAGTCGGGTTGGCGGCAGTTGAACGTAACACTACCGCAGGTTGCTAGGTGGCCGCCTGGTATGGTTTGCCGGCGGCACAGGAAGCAGTACTTAAACAGCTCTATGGACGCAGCTATGCCTAAGTACCCTTCGCACAAAGCCTGGAAGCCGGCTAGCACTAGAATACTGTTGGGCGCTATGTTGTGTGGCTGCAGCCCATAAAAACTAAGCACCGCCAAGAAGAAGGCGGAAAGCGGCAGAGACATACCGCGAAGGCTATGCGAAGCCAACATGACACGCTCGCCGTCTTGGGGGTCAGGCACCGCCTCGTCGCCTGGAACCCTCCAGGAGCATTCCGTCTTTGGCGGAATGTATCCGCCTTCCTCCAGTTCCTTCAGATATGCTGACGTCATAACTGACGGCAGCCAGTACCTGGAACCCAGGTCTCCAGCCTCTTCCTCTTCCTCGACGTCGTCATCCTCGTCGGCGGCAGATTCCGCCGCGGCCTCTGAGCTGGCCGCGAGGGATGGGAGGGGAAAGTTGGAGCGGCGGTGCAGGCGCCGTCGGAGCTGGGGAAGAAGTAGAAACCCCGCCCGTGGCCACGGTGGCCGCGGGAGAGGTCATCGATGCGCCTGCAGGCACCGCCGCCGCCGCTGGGACAGATCCAGATCCGGCGGGGGTCGAAGAGCCGCAGCCAGTGCCGCCGTCGCCGCCGCATCCTGCTGAGTGCTCGCCATTTGGGGAGAGGGCGCTGCTCGTGCTCGCCGGAGTTGAGTTCGAGGAGGAGTTGAGCTCGGGAAGGTGAGGAGGCCACGGTGGGTGTGCGAATGAGGAAGAAGTGCATCGATGTGCCCTTTGGAGGTATTTATCCCCACGCGCCAAGATCCGTGCCTAAAATTAGGGGGACGCGAGATTTCCGCCACGTGCCCACGATTTGCACGTCGTGGCAACGGCGTCTGCGGCCTCGCTCCGATTTCTGTGCGTGGTGGAGAAACCATCATGACGCATGCCCAAGTCCAAACTGTCGTGGACTGCATGGCGTCATCCGTCAACATTTGACGAGCCTAGTCAATTGACAAGACTGGTGCCAGGAAGATTCCTGACAATGGTCAGGCCGTCTTTCCCATGATGGCGGCAAGTTGTCCGACTACTTTAGGCGGACCGCCGCTTACTTTCAACTATGGAATGCTTCAAGCTCTTCAGACGCTTACAAGACAAGGCGGACGTTGCCGACAAAGAAGACGGCGCCTGAAGAACTCGAACCCTCCCAGGGGCTAATGTTGGGGATATACCTACTAGGGGTATCACCAGCATGGATCAATCCGGCTAGTCCAGGGTGGCCCGCAGTGGTGGTGAAGGCTTTGCCTACCGGGCGGCCCAGATAGCTGACGACCAAGGAAGGCGGATGCCGGCAAGGAGGAGGCCCAAGACTGAAGCCCATGAAGCCACCAAGACCAAGACGGAAGGCGGCATACTTGCCGGCTAGGTTTAGGACTCCGTATACTTGCTGGATACGTATTCACCTTGTAACCCTAGGTCCAGCCGCCTATATAAGCTGGACCTCGGGACGCCTTTAGGGCAACTCTTTGAAGACAACCAACTCATTGTAACCTGTTCACGGCGATATTGCCTTATAGTGAGTTATAGCAGCACGTAGGGCACCGCCACCGCCGTGGTGCCTGAAGCTGGGTAAACCGCCGTGTACAATCCCGACCTTGACGACGTCCACCTTCTTGCCCTACGTTCACCCTCGGCTAGCAGGACCCCGTCTCCTATCCAAAATGCCGATACGACGACAACTGGTCGGTTTCAAATTCATCTGAATGTGTTCTATGTGTTTCTCATCAACTAGAGGATTGGCGACACTTATTCTTCAATTGTCAATTCAGCACACGAGTGTGGAACTATATTCAGATTAACTGGGGACAGGGTGATACTGCTTCTCAGGTTCTTCTCTCAGCCAAGAGAAATTTCTCTGGTCCCTGCTTTATTGAGATAGTGATCCTGGCATGTTGGGCGATTTGGAAGCAACGAAACGGTTGGATCTTCAAAAACATCAGGCCAACATTTCGAGGATGGAAATCGTGTTTTGTACATGAAGTTACTTTGCTTAAATATCGTGCAAAGAGTGTAGATATTCCCTTACTGTCTTCATGGCTTGACAACATTCAGTAGTACTAGCTTTAGTATTAGTCTTACTGCTAACTTTGTTGTAATATGCTACTGTTCTTTTTTTAATAAAGGGAGAAAATGAGGTTGTGGGGGTTTCCGCTGCAGTAGAAAGTTTCAAAAAAAATATCGTGAGCCTTCTTGTTTTGAGGTCCATTTGAAAAGGTGTGTGTGTATATAACCAATCACAACCCAAAACTATGTCATAATTCTGCAGCTGCAAGATTTTGAATGTGTTCCAAAATTCATGGCCTTGAATAGTGTATGGTGTGTCTGCCACATGTGAGCCAGACTGCAGTTCACCACCGCCTGCAATGTGAATTGCCTCCATTGAGTTCAGAACAGTTTTGCATGATGTCTTTGTTACAAACTTCAAGTCCATGAATGTATGAGTGCTTCCCGAATCTACTAACGCCAAAGCAACTTTCCCTCCTATTCTAATCTTCAGAGTGAAGGTTGATATGGTGGACTGCCCCTGAACAGCTTGGGATGATATCTGCATCACGTTTATTGTTGCTTTTGGACTAGTAGGTGAGCTATTTCCTTGTTCAGGTTCTTCTGGGTGTTGCATTTCCTCTTCACTTTGTTCTTCTTGCCCTTCAGCTGTCATCAGATTTAGCCTCTTGTACTGTTGGCATCTATGGCCAAAGAACCATTTTACACCGCAATATTTGCAAAGCCCTGGTTCTGTGAATTTCACCTCTGGTTTATGTGCAGGACGTGTTTCACTGTCCTTCTTCTGTGGCATTTGCTCAGATGGCTTGTTCTTATTGTATGTAGGAGAGTAGGTGTTACTCTTCTGATAGGAGCTGTATGTGGAAATTCTCCTACTGTTTTGCTGAGCTTGGACTCCCATTTCCATGTCTCTAGCAAATTCAACAGCATCATACAAATTTTGTGGTTTCAGCGGTTTCAAGTAGTGCTTTATTTCACCACGCAACCCATTGATGTAGCATTTTACATAATAGCTTTCATTGACACTAGGGTTCTCTTTCTTGTAAGAGGACATCTTCTCCTCAAACTTATCTGTATATTCAGCCACAGAATTGTTGCCTTGTTTAATGGAATTAAAGTTCTCCACCACATCATATGAGCTGTCGCCAGAAAATCGTTTCACTATTACTTCACAGAATTCTTTCCAAGAAAGGTTCTGCTCTAGTACTCCAGAGTTTCAGAGCCAAACATCCGCTCTGCCAGTCAAGTACATTTGAGCATAATCAAATTTTGCTTCTTCAGGGACATAGACCATTGCGAAATACTTTTCAGTTGTTCGCAGCCACTCCATTGGATTACTGCCATCAAATCTTGGAAAGTCAAGCTTTGGTGGCTTGGCTATAGACCTGTAAAATTGAGCATCTCTGTCCTGAGGATTGTGTCTTTCTTGTCTATCAGGCCTGTATTGTTGCTGATGTCCTTGTTGGTTATCACCATGGTACTGATGTTGCACTTGTTGCTGTGCTGGAGGGTAGTACTGTGTGTGTTCATAAGCATTGGGGCCTTGCAACTGATATTGTTGCTGATTTGGGTACTGCTGGTATTGCATAGGAGGAGGGTAAAACTGAACTTGCTGCTGTACCGGAAATTGGTTGTAATACTGTTGCGGTTGTGCATACAGAAAATACCCGTGGGGTTGCTGAGGAGGCCCCCATCCATAGCCATTGTGCTGGTACTGCATTCCCTGATTGCTGTTAGCATAGTATTGGCCTCCCTGATACTGCTCAGGCTGGTATGTATCACGAACAGTTCCAGCATTCTCGTAGTGGTTCTGATTGTGAGTATCTTGTGTGTTACCCTCAGGATTGGTGAAAAAGTCTTGATTTTCTTGATGTTGCTCCCTGGACGTTCCCCACGGCGCCAAACAGGTGTGCCACGGTCAAGTAATGGGTCTTGCTTATCAGCTTCTTGTTGTATCTGACGAACATTGCCTTGACTCGTGCTTGCTGCATTTTTCTCCAGCAGAGGTGGAGTGTGGGTGATGGTCGTGACCGTGCCCTCAGTTGTTTTCTCTGCAGGACTCTTTTCTAGCATTGTTTCCATCCGCAGCATCATTTCCTCCATACGAGTGAGCTGAGATTTGATATCTGTTACCTCAGTTTGGAGACCGTCAACCTTTGTTCCCATTGCATCGACATCCAGACGCATCGCTGCAACCTCAGCTGCGTCGGCCTTGTCGTCGTTCTTGGACTTCGGCATCCTAGGTGAGAGAACGACTCCGGAATTTTACCCAAGGACTGGCCTTGAACCCTTGCCAATTCTCACACCTCTACCGCCACCAGCGTTCCTCTTCTCCGATGGTGTACAGATCGAGCTCTCTCCACGGAATTTTACCACTAGAGAAGTATTCTCCAGCAACCGCGAGAAACCACTCGATCTACACCCGAGCTGTGCCGCCGCCGCCAAGCCGCCACCGTCGACCGTCAAATTGACGCACCGCCGCCAACGCCTCCGTCGACCACGCACCGCCGCCGCGAGATGGGTGAGGAGGGTGGGATTTTACAGGAGAGCCAAACCACCCTGACACGCCAAATCGATTCGCCACCAGATCTGAAGCTCGCAGATTCCTTGAATTGTAATGGAAAAAATTTGTGGCCGGAGAACCGACTGCTCTGGATACCAATTGTCAGATCCCGATTAGGATTCAGACATGAAAACTACTCCCGATATGGAGACCCATCGATCAGTTTGGGGATTTCTACTAGATAAACTAAGGAAAGGAAAGTAAAGCAAACATAGAGCTAGGATAGCTTTTGCATATATCTTCGATAGCACTGTCTCGCCTGGACATGGGACTTATATATTCAGTACAACAACTAATGGAACAAGTTTAACTGAAGATAGAAGATAAACAGTAAAGTAACTGCGTCGGACGGACAGTAGTGGAGAATGCATCTTGGCCGTCCGATCCTCTGGCTTCATCCGCACCGTCCATTCTTCATAACTCCAGTGAACAGTTATCTGAATGTTCTGAACTTGTTCTTCAGGTTCTGACACGACGGGCCTCCGGACTGAGCTCATCACGCGAACCGGACCCAGCGGAGTTGCCGGTGATGTAGTCATAGTTACGCCGGGCGCCGGGGCTGAGGTCGTCCTTGGTAGCCGGCCTGGAGATGTGTGTTGATGTCGAGGCGGAAGCAGTCGCTGGGGTCGTGGTGGAGATGGAGCTGCTCGGGCGTGCAGGGACGCGGTCGAAGGCGCCGTTGACGAAGCCGACGACGGCGACACCACTGTGTGGCTGCGCTTGGGGTTGAGGAAGTCGGCGAGGTCAGGGGCGAGCGCTACATACTCAGCCCACTTCCGGTCGGAATCGTGTGGGCTCGCCGCTAGGTAGTCGCTCAACGCCTTCATCCTCGGGCTCTCTTCAAACATGGCTCGGATCGAAGTCATGGTGGTGGGGATTTTGGAGGAGGAATTTGGGGCGAATTTCGGGGAGGATCGACTGGCTCTGATACCAAATGTAAGAGTCTCACTACTTATCACTCAATTAGACATCAGATTCGAATTGTAGAGGAAGATCCGAAGGAAATTGAGGGATTCTAGAGGAAGAAGATGAACACAGAGAACCCTACACACGACACTAGCCTATCCTCGCCTTCCGGCCGAGGCCGTCCGTTCTGTCCGTTCCAAGCCTCCTCTCCTGTGAGTATGTCCCAGTGTATTTGTAGCACGTCTCAGGTGCAGGCTAGGCCCAAGAGCGATGGCTCACTCGTCCAGCCCAACGGAAGTGTACGAGGTCGTTGACAATTTGCGACATGGAGCTCTGCAGGCAGAGATGCGGAGACCGTGGAGGGCCGACGTGCAGCCGTGCAGGGTGGTGAACCTAAACCAATATACTTGTTGCTGCAGTGGACTCCGCCATTGCCTACCAGCCGGGAAGCTTCCTGGATGCACTACCGACCAGTGCATGCAGAGATTCTGCCCTGGCAACATCAACGCACACTGCACCGGCGACGACTACTGCTGCTGCCCCTTCCCCTAAAATAAGATTTTGTTCCGTCGAGATTATACATCCAGATTTTGTGCCGTCGAGATTATACATCCAGCTCTCGCGCCTAACGATTGATCGTTATAATTGTTGTGGAGTTGATGAATAAGATTTCGACTACCGTTAAGGAACACACCCCTCCGACCCTTTCCTCTCGCTACAGTAGCGGAGGCGATTTGTTGGTCCTCTCCCGCGAAACCACAGTGTGCGGCGGCGATCCGCGGGATTTCCTCGTCTCCGGCGGCTGCTTCGGCAGCGGGAGGCGGGGGAATCCCCGGATCCCGTCTTGTATATAGTAGGTTTGGTAGGAGGCCTAGCCGGCGGCGCCCTGGAGGTGGAGGTGCGGTCGGTGGTGGTTTTGGCGGCGGCGTGCTTCCCCTTTGTTGCAGGTGTTCTTCGGAGGCCGCGACGGCGCGCTCGTCTAGCTGGAGCTCGCGGATCTTCGGATCTCTCGAGGTTCCAGGCCCCTGCGTCCGGATAGCGGGTCGGCGCCGCGGATCTGGTGCGCGGGGATTTTGGTCCCTGGGCGTTTTCGCCGCTGCGTCGCCGCTCGCTCCGGCGGTGGTGCAGAGCCCGGGTGGCGGTGTGTTGGAGCTTGAAGCGTGGGAGTGTGCAAGGACGGCGCTCTTCTTCGTCGACGACCTTGGTGGGATTGCGGAAGATGGATGGAGCCGTCTTCTTCGTCTCCGGCGTGAGGTGATGATGGTGGCCTGGCGGCGGCTCAGTGCCGATACTCCTTCAGCGGCTAGATTCCGGCGCCTGCGTCGGATGGTTCTTGCGGCATATCAACTGGTTTGGCTGAGCTTCTTCCTCGGGTGTGTGGTGTGCGTGGTGGTGCCAAGCTCGCCGTGCGTGGTGTGCTCTGTTCTTGAGTTCGTGCGTGTGTGTTCTTCCTCTCTTTGATCATGTACACGGCTCCCTTTCAAAAAAAAAAAAGATTTCGACTACCGTTGTGCTGTGAAAATATGAGACAATGCATGGTTCATTTTTATTACAGTACACGTTGCATCAATGGAGGTGGGAATGATAGTTCAAACTATAGCATGAGCTTGACCAAAAAGATTTTCTGTGATGCACTCAATCAGTTTTGAAGAGCGTAGAAACCACCGCAAAAATGGTCGAGGGTGAAGAGGTAAACATAACTAATACACTGAATGAATAGAATTAGAACTCCATATGCATGGAGCTATTTCAAAGAAAAAAATGACATTTATTTCGAAAAAATTAATAAAGAGCCGTATGCATCTATTGATGCAGAGGCTGGGGCATCCCCATTTCGAAAAAAATATGCATGGAGCTAGGATGGTTCATGATGCAACTCACCATCTTTCTCACTCGGTAGCTCTTTCATCCCATGAATCCAACTCAGAACCTAAGAGTGGACAGTTTTCCTGTAAATTGTTTTGCGTTACCAATGCTGTGGATGTCATCCGAATGGGGGAAAAAATATAGCCTCACCGAATGAAACAACTGATAAATATTGCACCATTAAGCCATGTAACAGAAACAGTGACATTGTTCATCCATCAATATTCAGTGGAAACCCCAGCAACACAATGAAGTCCATCATATTACCGACGAGCACAAAATAGAAGATTGTCTAAGAGAAACAAGAAACAGATATACGCTTGTAAAAAAAATGTCGGTGAGCATGAAACATCTGGCCATATTGAGGAAATGTTTTTGTCATTCTCTTGATTAAATCATCTGGCAGACTCTGCGCTTGGAGGAGTGTGATATGTCAGGAATGTGAGGCAGAACTTTTTCTTGGCCAGCCTCGATACTGTTCTCAGAAGCTGCAAACAAAAGAGCGGACTCATTTTCATCTTCAGCACCTATCCTTTCGCATCGGTGCATCTTCCATGCTCAACGCCTTCATTGAGGAATTATAAACATCCGTGCTCATAGCCTGTAGATAAGCAAAAGGGAAATGTAAATTAAATATACGATGGTGCAAGAAATATAGCGCTTCCTGTCTGTCGAGTCGGCTGCATTGAACCAAGACCTGTCAGACAGTCAGAGTGTGTGTCGAGCCTTTGTGCTTCCCCGGCCGCCTCACGTGGCCCACTGAGTCATGTCGTACTTGGGGTTGGGACGGCAAGCCCGCTTTGCTGGTGCTGCTGCAACATGAACAGCATCGCCTTTCTCTTCTTCTGGTTCAGCTTCCTGCCTCCTCTTCTGGCCTCCTCTGGTTACATCTGTCAGCAAGTCGGTGGCATCAATGCAGATTATCTTAGTTCTTCTCCTTTCTTCCTCACCTTCGCAGAAGCTGCAGGGCCTCCTGGCTGCCGACTTCCCTCATCATGTCAGCTGCACCATATCTACATAACTTCGCAGAAGCTACAGGGCCTCTTGGCTGCCGGCTTTGCCTCGTGCCCTCGTCAGGTCAGCTGCACCATATATACATAACAGAGGACGGTCTATGTCTTTTCATTTACAATTTTTTATTTGTTCTGCAAATGATGATTTTGTGCCTCTTTGGCAAACAATGCATGCCACTATGTGTATCAGCAAGAATAAGTTCTATTTACCAATGATTTCCTCCCTGTTCTAAATGATTACCAGTCCAAATCTCCCTCTCCCATTCGAGGCAAGATACCAGAATCGACATAAGAAACACATGAGGAAAACTGTACCTGGTTCTGTGTTCAGAATCACCGAGGAAATGTGCCCTTCAGTGTCATCGTTCTGAGTCGATGATTCTGCTGACCAGTGCCTGCATTTTGTATTCATAAGGAAGGAATCATGATCACACACTGAACACGGCGCAACTGCAACTTTCCAATACACTGTGCAAACACACTGCAAAGTTACAGCTGTGCGTGAAGTATGCTCCAGTAAATTCAGTATTATTGTTTTTTCAAAACCACAACTCATAGACATTGGCCTTGAACTATAAGCAGTTTTGCAACAGGTGTTTTTGGACTACCAGGTATCACTTAAGGCATTCATAGTCAGACGAGCCAACGACTTAAGTTTGCTCAAGAGTATCATATACCATTTTCATCACGCTAAGGGCCAAGGTATCACAGGTTACCTTCCTAGTTGGCTCTAGTGTATTGACCTTTTGATTTGACGCCTCTTCCTGTTTAGGTGCCAGCAAGTAGCTTGAACCAACCAATTGAGCTCCTTTTACGTTTTCCTGCTTTACATTAGGCTTTAGATCTTCCGCCCTTGTGGATAAATGAAAGGTGCAGGGAGGCTGGCGTCAACAAGCAAGCCTTGTCAGAATCCAAAATCTAAGGAGGAAAGAGAGACAAAACAATGAAGAAATATGTATCATATGCAAAGGATCATTTGCAATAAAATCAAAAGTCGTGATGTCCAGTTAATCATAGGGCTTCCATTTGCCACTGGTGTTCAGTTCATCATGTGTCGTCCATTTGTTACTGGTGTGCGGTTCATCATTAGGCTTTTGTTTGCTACAGGGATTTGGTTCATCAGGGATTTCCATTTGCTACTCTCTGTTGTCTTTCATTGGAGGAGCAGCTCTGGTCCTTTAACCAAGACACAAAAAACCATGAGACATCGATAATGAAAGACTGATGGATTCAGTTAATCAATTAATGAGTACACTTACTTCCAGCATTTGCATCGCAGCAGTCTTACTATTAATATACCTGATGGCTCTAACAACCCCCCTGCATAAAGAAACAAATATCAGGTAATCGTAGAGCAAATATCAGGTAATGCGACACCTCCTTTTGGAATGTCCATTCACCAGGCAAATCTGGCACGAGATCCTTGCCTGGCTACGCGTGCCGATCGCGGCGCCATATCAGGAGAACTCCCTGGCAGAGTGGTGGACCAAGACCAACACGCCCAAGCCAATGTGCAAGGGCCTGGCCTCCATCGCCCTCCTTACGCCTTGGATGATCTGGAAACTTCGCAATGACTGTGTCTTCGAAGGAGTGCAGCCTCTCGTGCACAATCTGGTGTCCAAGATCAAGGAGGAGGCTCGGTTGTGGGCAAGGGCAGGCGCTTTAGGCCTGAGAGTTCTGCTGCCACCCACCTGGGATGTGCACTAAGCCATGTAATTTGAGAATTCGCCTCCTAGGAGGATTGTAAACAAACACTCTACCTTTTCTATAAAATGAAACGCAAAGGTCCTTTGCGTTTTCGCTAAAAAAAAAGTACGCAAAGTAAGAACACGCCCATTATAGACAGAGGACTGTGTTTGCTTTCTCCAAACTAAGTAAGAGAGGGTAAACACTATCACCCACTGAGATAGTTGAATGTTTCTTGTCACGAATATACAAGAAAAGGATGTTTTTTCATGAAACTAGATATACATAAAAATGTATGAACCAACTTATACATTTCTATGTAACTGAACCCAGACAATATGGAGATAACGGAGAATTTGAGATACTGGTAAATCAGAAAAATAATTACATATGTGTGCATGCCGATCATCAGGATAAGTCATAAAGACAAGAAAATAGATCAACACTGTATCAGAACTAGTGGTGGGTCACAACAGCAGAAGAAGTACCTCCATCTCATTTGTAAAAGTTCTGAAGATGTCACCCTGCAGTTGCGTTAAATCTGCCCGCACTTGTTCTGGCCAGAATGAAAGAGTCGAAGATATCTCATTCAATTTGTCGGTGTGAGAGTTTAAAATACCCAGATGAGCAGGACTGTGATTCTACCTTCATGAAATACTTTGAGATCGTTTTGTCCCTTAAGCTGTGATAACATGTTGCATATATCAAACTTTGTTGTCTGTGCAAAAAACAAAATAATAGAAGAACAAAGCCATCAATTATCCTTACAATTTGCTGAAGTGAATTCTCAAGAAGATCAACCTTTTTCTGTATCCTACCAGCTGCACATAACTGATAAATGCAATTCAATTATTTGATGCATCAGTTATCGAAGAAGAAAATAATTGGGGCGCAGAAGTTCATGAACAAAACAGGAGCTGCTGCGATTTCTATTGTGATTAACTGTACCAATTTTTTAGGACTTACAATCTAGCGATGTCTCCTTCATGTCTCTGTTTAACCGAATAGCATCATTTTGTACCGAGTCCAGTACAATCTCCAGTTCTCCACCTTATGTACTGAACTTGCCAGTTGCTGAAATCTGCGCTCAGCGTCCTCATTAACCTGACATGTTGAACTACTACCAGTCATTACACCGAACAAAATATACTATGACAATGTGACAGCTAAATGATAGAAGAGTTCCAACAGGGAACGGATACCGGTGCATTATACTAGTTTACGCTCAGTAAAAGCGATAAAAGAAAGGAGGTGAACTAAACAACTGTTCCTGAAGTTGATGCCAAACGTCAAATGTATCAGGTAAAATAGATTGGAGATTGCATCAGCAGATAGTTTTGTTTGAACTTGGACTAAGTGTGGTACTGCGGCCAAATCAAGTGAACCAGTTTACGGATCCACGCACTGAATCAGCACAAGGGGATTCATCAGAAGCGACTACCAGCAAACACTGCTAAAATCAACCACTAGTTACTCCTGATCAGCCTCGGGGAATCGGACGAACGGAGACACCGGCCAATCCGGCAGAAACGAAGGGCTCGAATCACCAAGCGGTGGCAACAACGAAGAGGAGGAGGGAGCGAGACCTCACTTGATGGCGAGCGGGCGTGGGGACGTGGAGGCCGCCGGGGGAGGCCTTGGGGATCTTCGGGTGCAGGAGCGACCGCCGCCGGGGGAGGCCTTGGGGATCTTCGGGTGCAGAGCCTGTGCGAGAAGGTCTGCGGTTTCTGGGGCCGATCTCCGTACACTGCCACCGCCGCCGCGGAAGTAACAGGCGTGCTCGTCCTCCCGCTTCCGCCGGGCCTCCTGTTCCGAAACTATTCAGCGCGCGTCTCAGCTACGGAAGGGAAGGGAGGGAGGAAGGGGACTTGGGAGCAGGGAGGTGGCGCGGAGGTCCCAGGCGCCGTTGATCTGAAGCTTCATCGTCTCTTCGCTGAGGAGGAGGAGGAGATCGACGAGGAATAGGCCGCGGCAAATCGCCCTACCGCCGGCGAGAGAAAGGAGCTGAACTGGAGGAGAAAAAAGAGCGCTGCAGAGAGTGTGCTCGGTTGCTCGCTGAGTCGTCTCGTCCACGTGTGACGTCACGTGGACGGATGGATCGCATATTCGCATGGTGGACGGACGACGAAATCAAGCCGAAATTCGAATTTGAAAGAATTTCATAACACAGCATTTTTCTTTTGCGGGTAGCAAACAAAAAAAAGGCCTGCGCGTACCTTTGCAGGGTTGCAGCAACTTATTATATATACTTCCTATGACATTATTCAGTATTGCGATTTGCAGTTACACGTCATCATCCAACCAGAATGCCGGCAGCTACCCTAGCAGGCTCCTCAAAAAAATCTGAGATGACTGAGTTTTGTTTTTTCAAGACCACCAAGAGAATTGCGTGCCTTTTGTACTAAGATAGAGAGCAAGATTTACATCC
This sequence comes from Poa pratensis, assembly GCA_947311845.1. Lineage (NCBI taxonomy): Eukaryota > Viridiplantae > Streptophyta > Magnoliopsida > Poales > Poaceae > Poa > Poa pratensis. Next base: position 57,661,833 of record CAMZMU010000048.1, on the reverse strand, counting down.
AGAACTTTACAAAGGCTGCTCACAGACGAGCAAAACCCTCCACGACAGGAACTCACACTCTAGCTAGGTGACTCCTCGCGGCACTCCCCACAATTTTGCCACCTTCCACAAATCGAACTCAGTTCTTGTACGCCGGGAGAGTTCAGCAATTTTCTCAAAAACTCTGTTGTTCCTCTCGAGCCACAGGGAGCGAGCTACTAGGAGGACTACAACATGGACCTCTTTTCTGCGTGGCTTCGGAACAACAGCACTCAGCGTCCTCAATGGTGGCTTCGGCATCTAGCGTCAGATGGGCCAAGCCATACGAGCATGGAACCAGATCTCTCGGGAGTATGAACATTGCACTGTCAGGTGTTCTCGTCTTCCTGGCAGCAGAGCGGGCATTGGTCAGGCCGATCCAGTCCTCTTCGCGCCAATATGTCCGCGGTCCATAGCCTATCCTTGAGAGCAAACCACATAAGTAGTTTGTGCTTCAGCGGCGCACCCGCAGCCCACAGCTCCTTTGCGCATGGTGTGAGTTGTCTGCTCAGGAAGAACACCCCATAAGCAGTCTTGGCCGAGAACCTGGCGTTTGCAAATAGCCTCCACCTGAAACCATCATCATCATCGCTTAACTCCACATTGCGCAGCCGTTCCCACAGCGTCACAAATTCCACAATTGCCTGGATTGGTAGGGTGCCATGTAGTGCACGAACCCACCGGTTGTTGTCCAAAGCCTCAGCGACAGTGATCCGGCGCTCCGTGGCCTTGATGACTGAGTTTCGGCGTCCCTCTTTTCTAGTGGACAATATTCTGGAAATTGTGATATGTTACCAATGTTGTGGTTGTTCTCCAAAAGTAGATGAACAACTAGTAAATGAGGGACAAAAATATACAGCCACACCGGATGAAATAATTGATAAATATTGCACCATTAAGTCATGGAACCGAAAGAATGACATTGTACTTGTACAGCCACCAAAATTTGGTGGAAACCCAGTAACACATCATAGTACATCATCTTAGCCTCGTTTCAAAAAAAAAAAAAATACATCATCTTATCTTACCAGCACAAATAAGCAGTGTCTGTAACAGAAACAGCAAACAGAATCAAGCAAATGAGCTCAAAACAAAAAATTGAAAACATATTTGGACAAGCAAATCTGCACAAGTCTAACACTAAGTCTGTCGGTGAGCATGAAACATTTGCTCAGATTCAGGGAATGTTTCTGCCATTCTCTCGATTAGATCATCTGGCAGACTCTGCGCTTGGAGGAGCGTGATATGTTTCTGCATCAGTGAAAGAACCACCTGTTTTATGTCCACTTCGTCCAGGTAACCTGCATTAGCACCAGAAGCAAATGTTCACAAAACAACTTTTTGAGGTAAATATCACAAGACAAAATATTTTGAGGTAAATACAAGACAAAAAAAATGATTCGAGAAGCTTACCTAGTTCAATGTCTTGGGTTTCATCATCTATGTCTCCTTCCTCGACCTCGATCGACTCACCAGCAGAAGCAGCAGCTGCTGCATATCTTGCAAGGAATTCCTCTTCTGTCTCTTCTCGCACATCGTCATCCTCCGAATCCTGATTGCATGTTGTTCTTGACCATCAAGCAATACGTTTTGAGCATTCATAGAGAACATAATAACACAATCCAATGGTCCATTACCTCATCATCGTCATCGGTGTCTTCCTCCTCGTCATCATCATCGTCATCTTCTGCTCCATCATCATCATCCCCATCCTCTTGAACGTCCTTGAGATGTATGCAGGACTCCATCAATGATATATAGCAGTCTTTCAGCACCTTGGTGCCACCCATGGAGAGGGCCAGCAGTCGCTCAATCACAGTTGCTAATGTTAGTACTGCATGATGATAGCAAGCGGTAATAAGACGACATATCTTTCCAAGTCGACAAAGCAAACATCAACAAGAATAAAATATTTTTTTGCAGGGGGGGGAAGACTAAATCATAGTGATCAATAGATATATACTCCCTCCGTTCCAAATTAATTGACTTCCATGTGTCCACATGTAGATGTATCTATACGCGTAACATGTCTAGATACATCCATGTGTGGACAAATGGAAGTCAATTAATTTGGAACGGAGGGAGTAGTTACTTACCAGCCAGTTTGATCTCAGATTCAGATGACAGCGCAGGAGTAAACAAGCTACTTGAGACTTGTGCCAGTGCAGATGCCCATATTGTATAACCATTACCATCATCCTTGCATAAAACTTGCTCAATAGCATCTGGATAGCAAATGTAGCATGAAGAAATGGCCAAGACCAGTGGCTTCCATATTCCAGCAGGGCTGTCAGATAAACCCTTGAAATGGGAAAATGTTGCTTCCCCAAAGGTTACAGCAAGAGTCGTTCTAGCATCTCCTGGTCCCAAGGAGAAATCTGGAGCATGCAATAGTGTATGGATGCATGAGCATGCCCTCCATGTTGCAGAAGGGTAAGCTGCAATGGCACTGGTCACAAAACTAGAAACCCGACCAATGACTGAACTTTGTGAACCATTTGTAGACTGGGAAGGGAGCAACTTCATAAAGAAACCAGAGGAGTCAAATCTTTGATGGAAATTGACAGATTCTTTGATTGCGTTGAAAATCCCCTGATCCTCCATCTCCTCCCAAGATTCCCAACAGGCAATGATGTCAGCCCATATAGCTACTAGCTCAAAGACCTTCATATGTGCGATTTCTTCCATGGAAGTTACGGACTTCATGATGAATTCGAGCAACAAAGAAGCATCGTTTACACACGACGGTGGTGGCAATGCAGAATCTAATGTCAACTCCTGAAATAGACATCAACAGTCAGACAGACTTTTTGCATGGGTACCTACAACAAACAAACTTGACACCCAATCTGGCAACATACCATCTGTTCAACTGGCAACAGCCAAGCTTTTTGTAATACTGTTGAAAAAGATTGAGCAATAGCTGTCTGGCCTAATTGCCACTCTCTCTTCTCATGTTCTTTGTCTTCATCTGGTGCAGAGCTATCCCAAGCTTGAACCATCGCTACCAGTGCAGCAAAACCCTGTTCAACAACCTGAAACAATATACAAATGTAAGCCCAGTTAGAGCTATTAGGATTTTTTTTCTCTAGCAAATAGATAATAAGGATATTGGAGGCAAAGCAGGGTCGTTAAAAGAATAAATGTCCAATGGCAACATGTATTTCCTTAAGAAGAAAACGGTAGTTCCACGTAAAGTTTCTAGAGTCTTAGTTTATATGTACATTGTATTAGAAGAATGCCACAGGGTGGACTTAGTTTCCAATTTTTGGGATTCACTATTTCAACAAATATATAATAACGTTGACCAATGGGGGGTGGATCCCTCCCTTGGCTATACTTTGTTGGGTAGATAAGACCTCTCCAGCATTTTTTCACGCGGATAGCGTCCGTTTAGTCCGAAGGCTTCACCTGCGATTCGCACCTCGGTGGGCGAGCTCATCACCATGAGCTCTAGCCACCAAGCCAGCGCTTGGTTCTCGTTTCGACAAATATATGGAAGTAATAATTGTGGATAGTATGAAACACGTGCAATAGTGACCTGTACTGTCTGCGGACAGCATGGAAGTATTGACCACAAAAGAGAATGATGAAATATTACCTGAGGCCATGGATCCGGTACAGGGGGCAGAAGATTCATTATGGTATTGGCAATGTTAGACACGGTTCCAGGAATGTGAGGCAGAACTTCTTCTTGGCCAGCCTCGACTACTGTTCCCAGAAGCTGAAACAAAAGAGCGGACTCATTTTCATCTTCAGCACTTATCCTTTTCACAACAACTTGCAAAAGGGCAACCCAGTCAGGCAAAGCATAACCGTTCTGCAAAAGCCACAAAATAATGTCAGTGGCATAATTACAGGCGGCAAATACATTCCGTTCATAATACCACGTCAAATCTTACCTCAATGAGTTCAGCAATAGCACCAGAAGCAGAAGCACGAACCGGATAACAAGTTAAATCCTCAGCATCTTCCATGCTCAATGCCTTCATTAAGGAATTATATATATCCGTGCTCATAGCCTGCAAATAAGCAAAAAGGGATCAGAAATTAAATGTATGATGGTACCATAAAATATACAGTGGTGAAACGTTATGTGTTGACTAGTCTGTCCTACAACATGATAAAATTATGGAAGCAAAGAGGAGGATGTACCTCTGGCAGGCACGGCGCAAGCTGTCCAATAATCCAGTTTGCTGTAGATATCAAATATGGATTGCACGGATCTAAATAATACAAGGGAAGAATTCGATTCCTGATCAATGTAGCCGTCAAATCTTTCTTCTCAGTCAAAAACTGCAAAACGGTTAATGAATCAGCAACTACTCTAATATAAGTTCAAAAAATAAGGGAACCCCTAGGTGTGTCCCTCATATGGAAAAAAAAGTTCAGAAATCTTGTGAGGGATGTAACAAGCTTACATCTTGAAGGCCTCCATATGCCATTAGAACGCCAAAATAACTGAAATGAATGACAGTAAAGTGACTATTTTGTAATTATGAAACAATGGCGAATCAATTAGTCTTTCATATGTATGCATGAAGCACATGTATGTCTGGAAACAGTCAAAATAAATATCTGTGAGATCTTATCTTACTTCTGCACTGCCTTTGATGACGCATTTTCTCCATGAGAAGGTACAGGAAATTTTGACAGGAATGGAATGACCAATAGGTCCCCAATAGAGCTTCCTCCTTTTCCTTTGCTTTTTTCACCCTTCTTGCGTTTGGAAGCAGCAGATACAACTGGTGGGCCCTGAAACAAGAAAAATATGATAGTAAATGAGTAAGCACCTATGCAAGTCTCGTTTTAATCCAATTAGTTCCCTGGATCAATAGGAAATAGAAAAATGTGCGTAAACTTGGTACTTGTGCATGCAAATGCTAAAAGCATTTAAAATTTGTAAGTATGCAGGAAATGATAGTTGAAAATACTGAACTGCCTTGTAATTATCTATTGCAGGGAATTATAAAAGGGATCAACATAACAATAGAAACTCATGAACGCTGATATAACGATATAATGTAAAAATAGCCTGGTGCGCCTAACTTTGAAATTATGTGCATCGCTGCAGTATGAAAGAAAATTGCAACCTTTGAGAGGGCTATAACACCAAGTAAATTGATTGCACTTTTCCTAGCAGTAAATAAATCCTCAGTCCATCCTGAAATGTCATCCTGCCAACAGCTTTATCAGCCAAACGACCATAACACAAGAGATAAACTAGCATTATGAAATCATGTACTTACAAGTTCAGAGGGGAGATTCTTTCGCATATACTCATCAGTATCATCCTCCCAGTCATCTATGTCCTAAGTACATACATAAAGTTTGACCAAAATGAGAACATGTTATGAAGGTGTTATTTATTGACAAAAAGATAGGGAGCCAACCTTCTCATTTAATGTCAATGCTGGAAGAATTGCTGAATCCAGAAGTGCGGAAAAATGGGGTGAAACAAGCCGCCATCCCTGCAAACAAGAGAGCACATGGCCATCAAGTTCAAACATTTCAATTCAGATTATCCATCAAACAACTTGGCGTATACTTACAGGGCCTGTCTCCAATATACGAGAAATTACGTCAAATGATAATGAAAAAATGCGGTCTGAGAGAGAATTGAGTTTCTGCAATCATTATCAGTCAAAATCTTAGCAAATAACAATTAATAATGATTATAATGCCCACAGCATTCAATAATCAAGCATAAGTCAGTATGTATAGGTCCATAATGCCTGAGTTTCAACAATTGTACAAATAACATGACTTCATAAACTATAGAACTTACACTTAAATGAATGCTTTGTTTTGATATTCTGGTTACGCAGTTCACAATATGTGGCATCTCTCTGAGAACAATGGAGAGTAAGCAACTAAGCATGCAGGAAACTATAATAGAAAAGAAAAACAGGAGAGAATAAAGTACATACTTATCAGCATGTTTCCGGTGACGAGTAACAAGTGTGCAAAATATAATGAGACATCTTTTTGCGATCTTGAGCCTTGTTGTAGCTGAATCTTCAGGAGGACTGGTGAAATCCAATGAATCTAGTAGACGGAACATGTCTTCGCAAAAGGAAGGTAAAATCTGCTTCACACTAGATGGCATGTATGACCTTACCTGTAAGAGTACCATAATTAGACACAAATTACAGGAAGTTAACAACAATGATTGCCAAAAAAGTCTATATTCCGCAGACAATGTAAAAATATACAGAAAGGCAAAGCATCATTGGAAAGCAAACGAATAACTCGGTATGTATGGCATTCTAAATTGCCTACACAAACAAACAAAAAAAGAATTGCTTTGAGCTTTGTTTAACAAAATATATGTTACTAGACGATTCCTCAGCCCAGTCCTTCATTTCATATGTTTTGAGTATGTGATATCTATACTGTTAATACATGACAAAGGCTTACAGTGAAATACATGCATTTGCATGTAATAAGTAGGAGCTGCTCGTATTCCAATTTATTCCCATCGTGTGATGACAGAACCTGTTACATAGACCATAAATTCTTCAGCAAAGATCAAGATGTGTATAATCTTTGGACAAATCAAAGTACATTAGCACAGTACCTTGTCAACAAAGTGGTGGAATGTCACTTGTAGTGGTACAAGAATCTCAGCTGCTATTTGCTCCAACTGCTCCGGAACAGGCTCATTTACAACTTGCGGGTTCAAGAAATACTGCAAAATATAATACAGTTAGAAAAGAAACATATGTTCATTGAATATTGTTGTATTAGCGGTTGTTATATTAAATTGCATTACAAATATTCAAACTAAAATAGATCTGTATGGGACTCAACTCTCAAGAAAAACCTCATACATTCATGCTGATGAGTATAGAAACTGATACAGTAGAAATACAAGTATTCGCTAATAAATTGGAATATTAAACAGTGAGTGTATGCAACTTGAACGGTGTATCACAGAGAAAATAAGTTCTTTAAAGAAGTTAACACTAGAGAATGGTTAACTTTATGCTTTTAATTATTTACTCGGATAAGCTAGGCACGGAAATCAGTAGTTCTGAAACAAGAAAGTTTTAATTGTTTAGGACGCAAGGGCCGGTATATTCTGAACTAGGAGTCAATGTGCATTCTTCTGGAGAGGAACACAGAGGGTAAAAAATTGGTTTTCAGAAACATGTCAGATGTATCCAAGCCTATGTAAATGTGTAACATTAGTCCTTGAAAGTGAAATATACCTGGAACGGTCGAACAATGGACTGAAGTACCGTGAGAGCATTAATGGTTTTCCACTCAGGATGGTGGCCTGGACTAATTGCGTCGCTGCTCTGGATCACTAGCTTTAATTGAGGCACAAGCTGAGGCCATGAATTCTCCTTCGCAAAATCTTTCTCCACGACTTGGCGAAACTGCCAGTAACAAACGGTAGCAACATAAGTAACCAAAAATAACCTTACTGATGAATGATGATGCAGCATGTAATATTTAGCGATGCTGTGCACAACTGGGCATACAATTTCAATCAGCACTCGAAGAATTGCACGTTCAACTCGAAGCAGAGCCTGTGCGAGCTGGTCGCGAAACTCCACATAGAGCTCTGAAGACGATAGCCCCCCTTCCATGTTGCGCCGGGCGAAATTCTTCAAGTATGTCGCCGCAGCGATTCTTGTCCCTTGATCACCATCCCCTACAGCCACAATTAGAATAATCTGAATAGAGTCAATTAACTCGCTCCGCAGCTAAAGCAAGCTTATTGCATCAGTACTGTGACAAACGTGCGGCACTAATTCCTCAAGGGAGGAAATTCTGTATCGTTTCCACGAAATTCCGCTGGGCCAACACTATCCCTGCACCAAGCGCCTAGAAATGGATGCTGCCACTAAATTGCCATGAGATCGCGCGCAAGCTACTGGAATTAGTTCCTTCGAAAAAAAAACTAGCTTGCAGGAGCGCACAGGAGCGACTGGAGTGGTAAGAGGCAGGGTACCTGCGGCGATGGCGAGGACGGCGATGGCGAAGCGGGGGTCGCCGGCAGCAGAGATTCCATCAAGACCGGCGGTGGCGGCATCCACGGACGCTTTGTCAGCGCTGAGGGTGGCGGCGAGGAGCCGCCGGAGCTGTTCACCGGTGCGGCGGCGGGGTGGGCGGCGTCGACCTCCATTGAGCAAAGCAAACCCTAGGAAGTTTTTTGTCCTCCTTCTTTAGGCTCTTCCCGCCTTTTGACCAAGGGATATCAAGAGGAGAGAAAGGAATATGGCGGGAAAAAGTCCTTGTGCAGAAACGAACACAACACCACTCTGTCTAAAAGACAAACAAAATATAGACACTCTTGTTTGGGTTTTTTTTCTGGCAAAGTCGAACAACATTTTTTAGACAGCAAAAACCTAACAACTTCATTAGCGAGCCAAACTTATTCTGATTTAGTTATAGTGTGTGTTGGATAGTTTGTATCTCTCGACAGGGTTTGTGTGTGGTCCCACGTGGTGAATGGCGTTCTACCATGGAGGCCTGGTGTTCAGGGGCGGACCCAAGTGCAGTTGTGTGGGGGCCTTGGCCCCCACTCAAAATTTTGAATTCCTATAGTATTTGTTCATAATTTACATAATTTTTTTCAGATTTTGCAAATTTATACTAAGACTGCCACCACTCACGTGATTTGCCCCCACTCCTAATTGTTTCTGGGTCCGCCCATGCTGGTGTTACGGCATGTCGCAGCGGCGAGCATGTCCTAGTGATGCACTCTCGTGTGCCTTCGAGGTGGAGGGGCGGTGGCGGACCAAGGGGTGGCCTTCTTCAATAAGCACGGTGGCGTTGCGGCCCTTGCTCACCAGGTGGTGATTTCCTCCTCTCCCTGACGTCATGGTGGTGCAGATGAAGGAGGCGTCTTCACGAAGACTCGTGCCAAGATGCGTCAAGATCCTAAAGCCCTTGCTTCCAAGGTTGGTCGGTTGTTGTTGTTTATGGAATTCATCAACGGCGACGGCAATGCCTTGTTTTTACCTTACAACCAGAGTCACTCCAAGTCGGAGCACAGATGGTGCTCCTCGTGCTTCCTCCTTTAGTGGAGGTTGTTCGGGAGTTCCGCTACGGCGCTATTGGTTATATCTTTGTCAAGTGGTTCCGTCCCCAATGAGGGCGTTGACGATCGTAGAATCGAGCTCAGTTGTGCTGACGGCGGTCGAGGACCCGATGGCATTTCTTCGGAGCATCCCATGGTTCTAATTATAAAAAGTTTGGGCCTTATCTGTATTTTTCTTACTTTCGAGGGCATGTATGTAAGTTTGATCACAAGCTAATGCGGCAATGGGCCTTCAGGGTCTTTATCTTGTTAAAAAAAATCAAGTCCAAACAGCCTAAGCTGTAACTCATGCTCTCGTTGTATGTATAAGGAAAACTCTAAAGGTACCCCCAAAGTAGCACATATGCGTGTTTGAAGTCCGGACCAGCATCGCCGCCACCCATACACTCTATTGGTTTCGTCATTTCCCATCCACCCGACCAGCTACCTGACCATCCTCCTTTCATGGCGGTGCGACGTCATCTAAAGTCTAGCGCGGAAGAGTGACTCCTGATGCGGGGAGGCTCTCCCAAGGCGGAATGCGGGCTCGGGCGACGAGACGGTAAGGTAATTCAGTGACGAGGTCGGCCATGAGCGTGTGTACCTCGGTGTAGGTGACACTAGTACGAAACTATACTAATAAGGACAGCCCTCTATGGAGGCAGCGATCGAGCCCACAGTAAAAAGATTTTACATGTGGCAAATGAAGCATGCCTGGCCAAGCGGCTCGCGACCCGACTATCATCGGCAACAAACTTATCTCCCGACTCGTCTACCAATATACAGACATTTATTCATACTTGTATGTGTGGCTCAATGGAATCATATTAGGACAAAACAGTTGGCACTAAGGTTGGGAATATACATATTTCAAAAAAAAAGTTTGGGAATATACATTTCCTTTCTTTAGGATACACTTTCACCCACCTTGAAAATTATAAAAAACCAATATCTCGCCCTTCTTCCTCTGCTCCAGTTCATTTCTACTCCCCACTCGTGTACGCCATGGCCAGCATGAACTCGTTAGGGAGATCGATGACGTCCCTCTTCCTGTCCCGTCGGCGTCGGGACAACTCTGTAGCTTGTCTAAGTGCGTGTGATGCCGCTGTAGAAATGCGATTCGTCGAGTGTTGGGTTCGGATCTTAATCCAGCTTGGATCTACTTAAATTGTCTAGATCACAGGCTAATTTTGATGCCTCGACTAAAATTTATTTCTGAGCTACATTTTATTTTATCGAATATTATGTTGAGATGCTGCTTCCAATGGCGTTGAAGTCAAAACTGCAGAGCTGGACAATATAGTCAAGATTACCAGGGAGGAGAAGAAGGAGATGCATGATGCGCTCACTGAATCTCAGTTGCTGGTTTGGCACGGAGTAGAAGAGACAAAGGAACTTCATCGACTGAACCTGAACCTGTTGTAGTTGTGCGCAAGGAGCGGAAGAAAGGAATAGAATTAGCTCATTTAGATGCTCTTGTGAGCATTGCTACAATGGTTTTGTGTGTTTCTGTGCTATTTTTAGGTGTGAACTTATCAAAATCAGTACAATGTAGTTGAGATGTGTTTTGTGTGATGCTATATGATCACCCAGTTATAGAGTAACTTTTGGTGTCCCATCAGCTACACATACGGTGTCCGAGACTTCGATACTCTCATGGTCTAAGGATGTCTAGCAAATGTGAACATTAGAAGGCAGTGTTCCATTAGCATGTTTGTTGATGATAATATTGAAGAGTCTAGTACACGGCTCACAAAATTTGCACCATCTAACCATTTTTTTCCAAACATGAGTGCCCTCACCATTCTCGACCTTAAAAGAGCCAAACTAAATAAATATATCTTTTAACTCGCATTAAACCTTTATTCAAAAGTGAAAATCCCACGATGGGCAGTGCCCCACATATTATGGTTTTTATTCCTATTTTATGAATACATCCATTCTAGTAGCCCCCCCATTTCCGTACATCTCTTTCCGCAAAAGTAGCTCCCCACCAATAGGCTCGTACAACACTTCCCCATAATCGACCTTGAGGGGATACTCCCCCACCCCAAAATATCCTCGCCCTAAATAGGCCATCAAGCCCATGCACGCCCTCGCGGGCGGCAGCCCTCGATCTGCTATAGTCGAGCCCGCTGGCTGCCTGCACCTCCCCGCCCGTGCTTGTTCGTCTGAACATCTCGAGGCACGAGGCGTCTTTGATATCCAAAGTGAAGACGACGAGGGAGAAGGACGCGAACCTCACACTCCAGGAGCTAGCGCTAAACTGCATACTCGAGGGATGTTGTGGCAGGAGGAGAGAGCTAGAGAGGCGAAGAGACTCACAAGTTGGCCCCACTTGTAAGAATATGGCGGATGCTATTCTTTTAATCTGGAATGGTAGTTTTCCCCATTTACCCGTGAGGTCTCATTTGGCAGCAGTGTTTGTTGGTGTTTTGGTGTGTATTATCCCTAGTGTTTCTAGTGAAAACACCCGCCTCACCAAATACTCTTCCTTGGTGAAAACACTCGCCCCACATACCCCATGCCACTAAACCACGTTGTTTGGGGGGAGGGGGGCAGGGTTAGCACCCGCGTGTTTCATCAATTTGAGCACCAACAATACTTTTGATTCAACGTATGACCAATAAAAAAATAAATCTTTATAGCACTTTTGCACACAGTTTCAACATTACCTTTATCATGTCAAGCAGAATTGCAGGAATACGAACATCTCATCATTTTATTACAAAAATAATTTAGTTCATGAATATCACACGCAATATTACAAAAGTAAGAACAGCCCATTGATCACTTTATTACAAAAATGGTTTTGACCATTGTATTATGCAGAGTCTTAGTTTTATTGCCTAACCGAACAAAGCTTTGCCGCACAAACTGGAACTTGATCGTCGATGCAAACATTTAGCAAGTTGGGCATTTGAGAAGGGAAGGTAGGCATATAGTTATCAACAATTAAACAAGACCATAATAAGACAGTAAGCTGGAAAGAAGACTACAAAACAAAAATCACATACGGGTAGTAAGAGAAACCATAACGTGGTAGCTACTACTCTACTCTGTTATTTCTCGAAACAGGCTTTCGCCCCGCTTTATAAATAAAGCAACAACCACAATACAACCAGCGATACAACCGCAACACCACAAATGATGGGGCAGCAGCACACACAAACCCAAAGGAAAGAAAATAAGAAATAAAAAGGAGACATTGGCGGATCGACTAAACTATGGTGACCCGCGACCGCTGCGCCCTCCGAAGAAGTACCACCACGCTCCTAGCGCCGAATCGTCGAGTACCAAGCAACACCTTCAAGAAGGAGAGCACTGTTGCCCAGACCATAGGTTCTAGGGTTTCCCCCGGCATACGGATGGAAGCGGACAACGGGTAGCCACGACGCCCTTCAGGAAGAGGAGATGCCACCCAGAGGTGGCACCGCGTCGGTGTCAGGCGAGCTGACAAGGATTTCTCCGAAAAAACCCCAATCCACACCCCCGGACGATCTGTTGCACAGGAGCCCCACGAAGACGAAGCCTCGATGCCACCAGGCTCTCCACCCACCAACTTGCGCCACCACGGTCACGAAGCCGCCATCGTCGTCTCACCGAAGCTGCCGTCACGAGGTCTCCAAGACGACTGCAAGGAGTAGCAAGAAGCGGGGATAGCAGTACCGCGGCCGCGCAGGAGGGAACAACCTCCACCGCCGAAGGCGGTAGTCGACCGGCCTCGTCCGCAGGACACACCAGTCCCAGTTAGGTTCGGTCGGGCCCATCGGGCCCGTAAAAGACCCCGCAGGGCACACCAATCCCAATCGGGTCCGGCCGGGCCCAGGTTGGGCCCGTAAAGCCCGCCGTCATGCTGCAACAGGCAGGCTGCCGTCGCCGCTGCACCCTGCACGAGCTACACCTGCTGCCATATGTAGAAGGGTCCCCTCGCAAGGCCAGGTTGCCCGCCCCAACTTAGATGGGCCCCGCAGGGCCCAGATCTGGGCCGAGGGGTGCCGCCATGCGCCGCCCGTCGTGCTGCCGTGCCGCGCCGCCCCACTGCACCACGAGCACACCGCCGCCCGAACCGCACCGCCGCCATGCCGGAGGAGCCCCGCCTCCACCTTCACAGCGCGGGGAAGGACAAGCCCCCGCCGCCGACCGGGCCAAGCCCGGTGGCCTCTGCCGACGGCGGCGGCGCGGGGGAGGTGGGGAGAGGAGCTCGGAACGGGCGCGCGCCGCCACCACAGGGTCGGCGGGCACGCGCGCGAGGGGAGAGAGGAGATGGGAGGGAAGGGGCGGCACGCGCGCCGGCGGCGGCGGCCGAAACCCTAGGGGACGGGGGAGGATAGTCGCGAGAGAGGTCCTCTACTCTGTTATTTCTGCTCCGCGTTCTGACAGCCAAGAGTTTATTAACTGAACCTTCACCTCGAACTGCATATACTTCTTGATTCGCTAGGAGTAAAATGTACACCAAAATTATAACTGGACACTGACTTCACTTAAACCAAAAAAATGTTAGACTTTGAGAGAATTGCTATGAACTAAAATAAGTACTAGGAGTTTAAGTTCAGATGAGATATTTAAATTTGTGACTAGTATAAATGAGCAGTGATACAATATATACAAAAGCAAAATCTACTACTGTATATAAGTCCAAATATATTCAGTGATACATGGTAGGTAGACAAGTTTATACGTGTAAGGAATTATTCCTCCCCTGTACACTAGCTGCTAGCATTTCATTTGTTACCTCTGAAAAAATTACAACTGTACATCTATAAAGATACAGTAGACACTTGCTCCTCATTAGAATTGATACGCCGTAGTCATGTAAATCAGTGCCATAATTACTTGCTTTTTTAACGAGGAGTGAAGCAAGGAGCAGTGTTACCACCGTCACGAAAACAACATCTGCAGGCAACAAACCATCAGGCTAGCAGTGCTACCGCTGATTTATCTACTATACTATCTCCGTTTCGTAAAGTAAGGCGTATATTTTTTAGTTAAAAGTCAACATAGTCTAACTTTAATTAATATCTGTTATATACTAAAAGCAAAATGGGAGAGTTATTCGAGCCACCACGTTAATCCACATCATCTTAATTAATTTTGGTAGTTAGATCTAAAATATACGGCTGAGATTTTATTAGAGATTAGTACCAGGTAACAGTTTTACACGACTTACGTGGAGAACATCAGGTCCGCTCGGACGTGAACTCCAAGCACGTAGTCCGTTTAAAAAAAAATCAGCCCAAACTAATCTTGGCTGGAAAATAAAAAGAACACGTCCTTCCAAAGGACTGTACTTAAATAGCTGCATCCATTTAATGAACGATGGTGTACAACGAGAGTAACTACCTTGGCTACTACAAAACGTACGGAAAGTTATTTCCAAAACTGATCGTTGTTGAGACAAAAAAAACAAAAGCTGATCAATACGTACGGCCGGACCGCTAGCTCCAAACTTGGAAAAAAAATGCAAAAGCTGATCGATGCGTACACTAGAACATGGCAGCAGCCTAGCAGTAAAATTTTGAAAAAACCAAATAAGTAAGATGATTTCACGACGACTCTCGGGCGTGGACCCCAAACACATAGTCCGTTTAAAAAAAATCTGCTAAGAAGAACATGTACGTCTGTGGCCCTCGCAGATGCAAGGACATTATCTATAGTTGGTTGAAAGTGTTCAAGAAATAGAAAATATGGTTTCACTGATATCACATTATTTCAACAATGTGACAATAAGTAAAATATCACGTATACACAAATATTCTGACGTAATGAGACACAAAGCTTCAAGTGTTTAAACTTTATGAAAATATAACAATCGACAGTATCGACGGGAGCGTCCATCACACTATCAAACTAGATCATTTAGGCGCGCGTTGCCACGCCCTTCCATTAGGACCGTAGAATGTCAAGAATTGATGAAATCTATTTGAATTTAACAAACATGTTTGATATATTCGTAACAATCTGAATGTGTATTTCGGTAAATTTAATTACTGTTATGAAGTATATTGGCCATTACTCTTTAATTATAGTCAATACATGTAAGCAAAAATTGAGCAGGTGTGATGACACGTGTTATCGTTTCCGTCTGTTGGTACAGTAGTACCACATCTTTGCTTGCTAGAGGGCATGATGTGACATACTAACAATATTGCTCTCAAAGTTGCGACATATCATAGGCATGCTTATTTAGAGTTAACGTGTTCCATTCACAATAAGTTAACATGCCAAATGCTGTCAAAAAGAATGTGGTACCCCGAGAATCCAGTAAGTTAACATATGTCATCTATTGACATATGTTTTACTTGCAGTCATAAAAGTGACACGCACAATAAGCTGTGGTACCACAAGGCATACATCTAAAATAACAATTCACATACAAATTTAAAAACTGAAATAGTCTGGTTTGGGATTTCCTTAAGAGCAGTAGATAACAGAACTTCATACAAAAATGTTAACAACGACAATGATCTTAGATACCAATGAAAGCACCGAAATTTCATTAAAGATGCTCCTTTCAAACTTTTCTTTGGAGTTCCCAGAAAATATATTAACAGGGCAACTTTGTCAGCTAAATGTACCAAAGGACACAATTAGCTTTGGTCCAAGTATATACAGTGGGCTTACTATAAACTTACCACTGTATCGACCCATTAGCTTTTACCAGTCCTATACCATTCTCAGCAATTCCAGCTTCCACATGAGCAACAGATACTGCACGTTGAGCCTCCGCGACTGTACTGTATCAATTACCTGAATCAAGGCCATCAATGGATTCAGATAAACACATGGAAATATGTGATTTTTCACCATAATATTACTATTACATGGAACTGAGTATTACAGGGATGTAGTTATTAACAGTCTTAGGAATTAATGCCAGCAACAACAACTTTCTTATTCTAAGCTCCTGAATTGAGATTCCGTGAACAGTACACTTACAAGCATGTTTCAGCAAAATTTTACAACAATATACAGTCGATTCAATATCAATATACCATTTAATTTAAACTGTAAGATGTAGATGATATTATAAACCGGCCAAATATTGACACGTGTGAAACTCATCTTTGCATCAATCACAGATTAGAAAATCAAAATCAAGAGCATGCGAATATAATGTCATGTAAAGCTTGAAGGATTTCAGAGAAATTCTTTAGCAAACAAAAGCATGCATGAACAAACAGCTACAACAAACAGAAAGAAAAATTAAGTCTCAAATTCCAATTCCCGTAATGGTAATGAAAGATTGGATCTCGGGAATGAATTACCTTCAGTGCTTCTTGTGGTGTTCCTGGTCATCCTCATGCAGTCTTGCCGGAATACTAATTTTCTACTAATTGTTAAAAACCAATATGAAGTGAGTAGTGTTGAAATGCCTTCTCTGTTTCCACTCTCAGTCTTGCTAGTAATTTCAATATATACTGCAATTTCTCCCCCCAAATAGCTCAATTCAGTATTGGAATTTCCCATATAAGCAATAAGAGGATGCATACTTTAGAAAACCAATGTATTGTCAAGCCTGCTTGTTCGGTGAGATTTCCAAGCGCTGCAATCTGTAGCTAATATGGAGCATCAACGTCAGTAAATAACAGCCCTTGAATGCTTCTCAAGTGTTTTCCATAACAAATCATGAACCTGCTACAGCAACATGAACAATCAGTACATCTTATTAGTACACATACTGCGTACTATTGCCGAACGTCTCACACTTGATATTCACATATTGTTACCTTTGATGGCACATAGTCCTCTCTCTCAAAGTCAAAGAGATGCACCACTAAGATTCAGTAGGATATACATAATAGGTGCAACGTTATGGGATTGAAGACTGTTGCGTAATCCATATCGACCTTGCAACTCTCGTACAAAATAGAACCGAACTTTGCTTATGTAGGAATTTCATTGAGCACCTAGTGAAACAAATTCAGAGTAAAACATCAGAACAGAATACCACCTAATCAACTGCTACATGGTATCAATAATTTAAGGCAACATTGATAGCTGCAAGATGAAACGTAGTTGGGGAATTCAGTAGTAAGAAAGAAATTAACCTGCTAGAAATAATTAATACTTTGTACTCGTAATCAGCTCATGTGGTGCTATGCAATTAGAATAATCAAATGAGAGGAGACAATGGCAACAACAGGGGTTGCGAGCGGTGGTGGTGGCGCACCTTGGGCTTGCGAGAGGAGAGTGATAGCGGAGACGGATGCATGCCGGTGGCAAGGAGCGATAGGGCAAACGAGGGAGGCACCTCAGCGCCACCACTTTGCCTGAGCACGGCGACCCTGCTCGTCGGGAGGAGGGGCGCCGGAGGGAGCTATGAGGCATGGGTAGCGGCGGAGGGTGGCTAGGGTGACCGGAGGGTAGGAGGGGCAGCGCGAACGGCAGCCAGCGCGAGGGGCGGCGCCCCTACAAGCCGGTCGGGATGGGGATGGGGAGAGACGATCCCCATCATCGCGCAGCGCTCCTCCGTACATCATCTCCTCCCATGTGCCGCCATCACAGTGAAGGGGTGGCTCGCCAGGGTGGGTGTGGCTTGTGAGTCGAAGAGATGGATGAGGCGAACCATCCGTGGGTAGAGAGTTCATCCATGGGGGTTGTGAGACACTGGCGGTGGTTGCAGTGGCGGCGCCGGCGGTGATGGATTTGAGGTCGCGTCGTCGCGGGGACGAGGGGAGAGAGACGAAAGGTCGGGAAGGGAAAAAAATTCTATGGGAACGGTGTCGTCCCGTTTTTTCTGCCTCAAGTAGATGTGCTTTAGTGGGTTTTCGGGCCCAATCAACCAGAGCGGCCGAATTTGACGCCCAGAATAGCGTCTCCTAGGGACAGGATGAGCCGACGAAATAGGCGGTAGCCCCGCTATATAAACTAGATGATGCCCCGCGCGTTGCTACGGCAAATTACAACTATGCACATGAGTATAATATACAATAAAGAAGATGATTATTTCGAAGTTCTACGGTAGTGTACACACATGGCATGAGTTAAAAGTTCAGAATGTAAAAGATTGTGCATACATGTATCTGATAACACATGCGTGGCTTTGAAGTGAGAACAAAAAGTGCAGATTGAATAAACATCTTTGTAATGCAAATTAAATTGGGAAGATATTGGCAAGACATTGGAATATGATTTTGCATTGTAACCACAGGAGCATCAGAAAATTTGAGTACATGCGTGCAGCAATGAGCTAAAAGATGTGAACTGGATTTGTCTTCAATACCGGCTGGCAGTGCTTTAGGTGAGTGGGCTATTTTTCCATTTGTACCTGAAAATGTAGCGCATAATTTATCAAAATCAATTATAAGATAAATAAATAGATAAAGTAGTTAATTTTAGATAGTGACTGTGAGATTGAATATGATTTTTCAACCATAAACCATTCAGTGATTAAATAGAATGAACAGTGTGTTCGACAGATTCACTGCACAACCAGTCTTGATAAAGTAGACTCAAGACAACGACAAACCTTTGAATGAAGCCTAGTCGCAAGTGGCAATCATGGAAGCAGAATTGCTCCCCTACCGCAGGATTTGCAGTGTGACCCATATCCATGGAAACTTGAAACATGTCCACTGATGGTTAAACCATAAAAGGCAATCTTCCTTGATCTGATGTACTGGGAGAAAAACCACTGCCAACAAAATATGTAAATCGTGTGAGCATAGAGAGAGAGGGATTACAAATTGGGCATGGGAAACGGCTACGGCAACACTGCTAATTGATATTTAATCTTGACCTGGAGTTTATTAGTGGAGAGCACAGACGCATGATCTTCCTCTACTGTTCTCCCTTGGATAGAAGCTGATGCAGGAGCGCGCATAGTAGATCGATTCGGCTGGACTCGGCCAAAACTGCACCAGTTTCAAACCAAGAGGCGCATCCTCCACCTCCAACTACATGAGCGTATGTGCATGATTGCGTGGAGGTGGGCAAGCGGAGGAAATATATATAGCTGCAGCCGGCCGCTCGCCTGCCTACAGGGAGGTGTTAATTCTACGGGGAGAAGAAGCAAATTGGGGAGACGAAACAGAGAGGCGTAGTGGAAACTTTATTTTTAACTGGCGTAGTGGAAACTGAAAATCCTAAACTCTGACACATTGAATAATTGATGAGGAGGCATGAACGAAGGCTGAACAGTTGAGGCTGATGTGGCAAGTTGTTAATGTGGCATAGCTGGATGAAAATGATGAGGTGGCATGTTTGTGATGTGGCATGCTTGCATGTTGAGAGAATTCTTTGTAGTGGGCTTTTCCTATTTAGATATAGAAGATATAGCAACCAACCGATACAACCGACAAACACGAAGTGCTGGTGCGCCAGCACACAAGCACCCAAAGATAAGAAAAGAGAAAATAAAAAGGAGACATAGGTGGATTGACTAAGACGGTGACCCGCAAACGCTGCACCCTCTCCGAAGAAGAACCACCACGCTCGTAGCTAGCACAAATCGACGAGTACCAAACAGCACCTTCAAGAAGGAAAGTAACGCTGCTGCCCGGACCAACATGTCCTAGGGTTTCCCCCGGCACAGTGAAGCGGACGAAGGCAGCCACGATGCCCTTCAGGAAGGAAGATGCCACCCGAGGTGGCACCGCGCCGGTGTCAGACGAACCGACAAGGATTTCTCCGAGAAACCCCATCCACAACCCGGTCGATCTGTAGCACAGGAGCCCCGCGAGGACGAGCCTCGACACCAGCAAACTAGCCGCCCACCACCATGCGCCAACGAATCTGAAGCCACCGTCGTCGTCTCACCGAAGTAGCCGTCACGAGGTCTGCAAGACGGAGGTGAGGAGTATGACCCGGGGTCAGCAGTACCTCAGCCGATCGGGAGGGAACAACCTCCACCGCCAAAGACGGTAGTCGACCGGACGCGGCAGCAGAGCACACCAGTCTCTGTCAGGTCCGGCCGAGCCCAGCGGGCCCGTAAAGCCCCCACGGGGACAGGATGAGCCAGTGCGGGGGAAAAAGCATCTGACGGCCAGGAACATCCAGAATGGCTGATCCGACGGTCACAAAGTCTGATGGCGTGAGAAAGCTCCCTCTTGTCTTAGTTTTAATGTCCCTAATATTTTGACTTAGATACACAAGGTTAAGTCACCACAAATTGCCGCTTGATATATTTCATACTCATGTTATGTCAATGAATATTAATCAGAGGATTTGAACAGCATACACTTAATTCATATGAATTGCTTTTGCGGATATTGCTTGGTTTGCATGGTAGACAAATATATGTACTGTTGTATGTTTCTTTATATCGGGTAACAAATTCAACATAAAACACACATGTCATTCCAATTGCATATTAAAGCCGGCGACCAATTAAGAGTCTTGAACTATGCTATCCAAGCCGAGAAATCATTTTGCATAACTCAAAAAATACACATGTCTCCGGGTGTGTG
Source organism: Poa pratensis (assembly GCA_947311845.1). Taxonomy (NCBI): domain Eukaryota; kingdom Viridiplantae; phylum Streptophyta; class Magnoliopsida; order Poales; family Poaceae; genus Poa; species Poa pratensis. The sequence continues at coordinate 57,641,370 of CAMZMU010000048.1, read as the reverse complement.
GAACCATTGAATGAAGATCCGAATAACTCAAGAGTCTAAAAAACATAGAGTCGTACTTCTCTAAGTTTGACTATTGATTATTGATGTATAAATATGTTAAAAATATGCCAAGGAGAAAATATCTTTAGCAATATATATTCATATAAAAAAGTAATGGGCAAAGTTTCACCACATTCATATTTGTAAAACTTTGCACATTGTGACATGCAGTGAGTAAATGAGTCGAAGAAACATCATAACAAGATATTCTCACTATTTAATGTGGCCTATCTATTAAGGAGGATAAACCGTTTTATCATAGTTCAATGATTTTTTATCGAAGATAACTAATCTCGAATAATGATCTAACATCATGTAAAAACTATAGTTCACTTTACAAATCCAACATCGCTTACATTTGTGTTCCAAAATATGACATGATAATCATTTTCTCACAAATTTTAGATTGGCAAAGATATTACGCGTATACTGATATTTTACTTATTGTCAAATTATTGAAATAATGTGATATCAGTGAACCATATTTTCTATTTCTTGAATACTTTCAACCAACTACAGATGATGCCCTCGCATTTGCGAGGGACACCATGCTAGTTATAGAAAAATATAAACGTTTATAAAAATTGATAAACATACAATGAAATATAAACTATGGTGAGTATATTGATGCTGATTTGATATTCCGAACGTTCATATTTTTATCAATAAAATTGGTCAAAGTTAAACTATGTTGACTTTTGGCTAAACATATATGCCTTATTTTAAGGAACGAACGGAAAACTAAACTGCAACCATCAATCCATTCGAAAACACAAGCAGGGAGCAACACCGACAACAACATGCAAACTCGAGGCATCAAGAACTCTAGGACCTAGGAAATTGATTTTCTATATACCAGTACAAGAGAAGAGGAGGGTACGAGGTATACAAGGACTCACAGGAGAAAAGTTCTGCTTTGCCAGAGAAGAGAGGCGGCGAAAGTTGCTCGGCATCAACGGCCACGCAGTTGTTAGATGTGGAAACTAGGCTCGACAGATGGAAGAAGTCGTCATTGCTTCCGACTGGTTGGTTATCCCTAATAGCCAAATTACGCCGAATCTATACTAGGAATGCCCTTTCTCCCCTCTCACCCTCCCTCCTACTTCCTCCGTTCCAAATTAATTGACTTATTTTTGTCCAAATATGAATGTATCTATATTTGTTAGGTGTCTAGATCATCTTGTGTAACCAAGTGTGAGTCAATTAAATCTGAACGGTGGAGTAACTTTTTAATTTTTTTATTCAAGAACTAGCCGCCTCTGCCATCACAAGTTAACTTTTTAATTTTTTTATTCAAGAACTAGCCGCCTCTGCCATCACAAGTCCCATGCAAGCAGGTCTGGTCAACAATTTGCAGTCCATCTTCTACCAATGTTCCACCCTCGTGGCACGACGATATGCACATTGGTTGGCTACTTGGATCTCATCTACTCCTCCGTCGCACAATTCCTCCTTATATATTCCACCCTCGTGCTTCGACCTCGGAACCACTACCGTTCCACTCCGCCTTTGAGTCCACTGCACGTCGCGCGTCTCTCCCCCATAGCTCCAGGACCCTTCCGGCAGCCCAAGCCATGGCGCGCAAGAAGATCCGGGAGTACGACTCCAAGCGCCTCCTCAAGGAACACCTCAAGCGCCTCGCCGCCATCGACCTCCACATCCTCTCCGCCCAGGTCAGGCGCCACCTACCTTACCCTGATCCCGAATTAAAAAAAAATCCATTTTGAGTTGTACCTGGCTGGATCTCTGCATTTTCTCGCGTGATTCGGGTGGCCTCGAAGAGTGCGAGGGTCCGGTTATGATGGAGATCTAGCTCGAGATCCTGCCAAGAGGCAATTCATCTGGTAGTAGGCATTGGTGATTCATAGGATTATCACTGGAACTGCTCTTCGCTAGCGATTTTACGAGTAACCAGTAATATTAAAGGTGCAGTTTTTTCATTGGAAGTATGCGCAATTGCTGCTGAAATTTGGTACTGGCGGTTGTGTTAGGTGCAGCAAATCTTGCACAAACTATTGCTGTCTTACTTAGATCTGAAGCTGTCTTGTACTATTGTGTAATTTTTCGTGTTGAGGTATTTGTGAACAGTTAGTTATGTCATCACCTCGATCCTACACTCAAGTCCATTTCTTTTGGTGTCATCAGAGTAGGCAGCAATCCAAATCGACTGGTTTGATTATACAAATTGTACCCTTAGCGACTTCACCGTAGTTCTGTTTTGAGATACTGCACCAATGTTTGACATCTGACAATATAAGTTTCACTGATTTCGCAAATTTTTGATTGAAAGGTCACGGAATCCACAGACTTCACAGAGCTTGTGAATGAGCAGCCATGGCTGTCAACCATGAAGCTGGTCGTCAAGCCCGACATGCTGTTCGGGAAGCGTGGGAAGAGTGGCCTTGTGGCCCTCAACCTAGATATTGCTCAAGTCAAGGAGTTTGTGAAGGAGCGGCTGGGAGTCGAGGTAATTTAAGGCCACCAAACTGATCCTTTTATGCGCTTGAGGGTGAAGTTATTTCTGATTCTGTATAAATGTTTGATATATCCAGGTTGAGATGGGCGGCTGCAAGGCTCCGATTACAACCTTCATAGTTGAGCCATTTGTGCCCCACGACCAAGAGTACTATCTTTCAATTGTGTCTGAGAGGTTGGGTAGCACCATTAGCTTCTCAGAGTGTGGAGGAATTGAAATCGAAGAGAACTGGGACAAGGTTAAGACAGTATTTCTTCCAACTGAGAAACCAATGACACCTGAGACATGTGCTCCCTTGATTGCAACCCTTCCACTGGAGGTACCTATATTGTAACATTACCTGCCTTTCATTAGAAAAGAGTTTGCTCTCGGTGAAATGCTCATAATTAATTTACTCTCTTTTTCGGCATCAGGCACGTGGAAAAATTGGTGATTTCATTATGGGAGTGTTTGCTGTCTTCCTAGGTACTGTGGACTATACTACTAATGTTATTTGTCATTAGCTTTCTTGACATGCCACATTTACAAGAAATCTGCTCCTTTTCGCAGACTTGGATTTCTCATTTATTGAGATGAACCCATTTACCATGGTGAATGGGGAGCCATATCCCCTGGACATGAGAGGAGAATTGGATGACACAGCAGCTTTCAAGAACTTCAAAAAGTGAGTGTCTTTCTTCACAGGAACTTGATTCTCCTTGAAAGTGTTGTATTAAATGGTACTGATGAATGTGCAGGTGGGGAAATCTAGAATTCCCTTTACCATTCGGCAGAGTTCTCAGCTCTACAGAAAGTTTTATCCAAGAGCTGGACGACAAGGTATCCAAATCTGAAACCACACCTTTTCTCTCTCTCCACATGAAGTATGAATTACCATTTCCCAATGTAGTAATCACTTAGGTTTGCACATGAATATAAATTACAAATGCTGGCACTGAACGTAAATTAACATCGTCATTCTTTCAGACGAGCGCATCCCTGAAGTTCACAGTTTTGAATCCAAAGGGACGCATTTGGACAATGGTTGCAGGAGGCGGTGCCAGTGTCATATACGCTGACACGGTAAGAAAGAGCTCTTGCCTGCTTTCGTGTTAGCTGTTAAACTTTTTCATGTTAGCAGCTGTTGAGCAGATTTGGCTTGTGCATACATGATTAAGGTTTTCTGTCGTTTTACCAGGTTGGAGATTTGGGATATGCTTCGGAGTTAGGAAATTATGCAGAGTACAGTGGTGCCCCCAAGGAGGAGGAGGTTCTGCAGTATGCTAGAGTAGTACTTGACGTAAGCATTCAAGATCCATTCATCACACTGCTCTTCACTGCATGTTGGTACTACCGCTTAACCATATTATTCAATGCAGTGTGCGACTGCTGATCCTGATGGCCGCAAGAGAGCCCTTCTCATTGGAGGTGGTATAGCCAACTTCACTGATGTTGCTGCCACATTTAGTGGCATCATTCGGGCGTTAAGAGAGAAGGTATGTAGGACCACCCAGTCTGGAATCTCCTTTGCACCATTGCCACTCATCTGATTATCAGCTCACTCTAATAACTTTCAGGAATCCAAGTTAAAGGCATCTAGGATGCACCTATATGTTCGACGAGGCGGTCCAAATTACCAAACTGGACTAGCAAAGATGCGCAAGCTTGGTGCAGAAATCGGCGTTCCGATTGAGGTACTGGTCTAGTTAGTATCTCCTATTTATCTTATGCATCCTCTGCTATGAAAAAGTATCCATCGACTTGTTCAACAGTTTTCAATCCCCGAACAAAGTTTATGGGAATACGAAAATCCATCTGTTTCTTGTTGGTGGTTCCGAGTCGCTATCCTGGCGCAGATGAGCTGATTCTGTCTTGAACAATCCACTGCAGGTCTATGGACCCGAAGCGACAATGACAGGCATCTGCAAGCAAGCAATTGAATGCATCACGGCTGCAGCATAAATCAGTATACAGTTGAGTAGTAGTTTGGGATCTATAAACAAGAAACTGGATGCGCATAAATGAGAGCATCGTTGCAGTAGTTCACATCACATGGTCGATCATTTTTATAAGTTATTTGAACAAACACATAGATTGTTATCACAAAGAAACCTCTACGTTGTAACGTAAAAAGCAAAAGATTTATCATTTCTTATTTTTTGTTTGCTCGTTGAGCTGCATTTCGACCACCCGCTCTCACCAAACTGTAATGTTCTTTATACGACTGCCTCATATACAAAGTTTCATGTTCCTATGCCTTGTTGCCGGCAAAGTGCATATCTTCAGCTTAATGTCCAAGTTCAACTGGTATGACTTTGCATCTTTTGTGCAGAAGGGTTCTATTACCATGCCACCTGTATGAATCTGTAGCCTGTTAAAAGCACAAAATTGCAATGGCGTTCTTGGTTCGACCGCCTCATACACAACCTGAGGTTTTTTGTAACCGTGTCGGCGAACTTGTTCAGAAGTTGTGAGCTGTAGCAACTCTGATGCACTGATGTAACGAATTCAGCAACTCTGATGCATTTCGACCAAACTACAACAATCGAGGAAAACAATTGAACTTTTCTTTGAAGGAACAAGGTAAAGGTCTATCTATCTGATGACTTCGATTATAGCCGTTGGCTGTTTTTGTTATAATTACAAAATTGACAAAAGAATAAAAGATGAAAGGCTAAAAAAAAGAGAGGGGAGACCAGCTCGAACTGGCGAACTGCATTGCCCAAAACTGCGTTCCTGGACTTTCCTTGATCGATCTTGTCGCCCAGGGCTGTATGCCATCTTAAATTCCGCGAAGCAGACCTGCTGATGTGTTCGTTGTTAAACACCAGGCCATTCCTGGCTTTCCATAGCTTCCAAAGGCAGGCAGCGCAACAGATGTACCAAAACTTAGATCCTGACTTGTTGACAGTATACACACAACAATTGAACTTTTTGAACTGAGACTGAAGTTTGTCGAATAATGCGAGACCAAAAACATATGGTGTAGCTGGATAGAGATTGTACTTCATAGATATTGTTGCAACTCTGGTGCAGCCCTTATTTCGTTTTTCTCAACAAACTGGTGCCGGAATCATCATAACGTGGTGGGGCAGAAGAGCCATGACCAAATACCGCTGAATGTACATGGTTTATTTATTAGAGGGCACTGGAATACGTACACTACAAATCACATCCTCAGGAGGATCGACAAGCAGCCTAACTGAATACAAATGACTCAAGATCAACAAGAAAGAAGCGGTTGAGGCCGACCTAAGTAAGTTCTACACCATTCTCCGGCTTCAACAAATATCTATTCACGCAAACAGCTCGGTCTCGGAGTAACCAAGAACATAACATACCATACAGGTTCCCATACCGGCTTTAGTTTTCGTCCAATAACTCGCACAGATTGATGGGGAAGGTTGGACCGGACATCCAGGGCTGTTAGGCAAAGCTACCACAAACTGTTTCTCTTTGACGTGTTAGCCGAGTAATATTTATAAGTTTCTTCATAGGAAGTGGTACTGATGTTGCTACTGTACATGCAACTTTGGTACAGTTCTGCTTCTCTTCTCACACAAGAAGGATGATTCTCTCACCATTCAACGTATGCTTGCCACGCACTTTTGGATGAGTACAAAACCTTGTACACAACCAAACTGCGGGCATGAAAGCACTTTGATCTACCACGTGATGCCCCGTCGCTGTTCTGATCCTACTCTAGTGGCATACACGGTATGTGTATTCAGTATCCAGTATCCATGAGTATTTGCTTTGATCCACACGGTAAGTATGTGAGTGAAAAGAATTTAGCATATTATACAGGTTTGCTCATTGATCTGAATTACAAGCAACGTGTCTCACCATACCGTAATCTTCTTGATTCGATTGCGTTCATATACAGAAATTCAGGCTCCTGTGTTATATGCTCGCAAAACCACATTTCTTCAGCTTTATGTCCAAATTCAACTCACACGACCTTAGAGCATCTCTACCAATACTACCAATAATGATCAAAAGGACACAATTCCAGGATCTTTCAAAACAATGTTGCTTCCATTCAGAGGATCCACGGTTGTATTATCGACGAAGCGAAGAACTGGAAAGATGCAGGGCGAAGGAAAGCGTTCGACTTGCTTCACAGACCAAGGGAACCTGATTAGTAGCCTCTTAGAGGCATTTTTTGCTGCCTTACTTGCAACCTAGTTTCCTTTTTTTAGTCACTTCTCTCCATTTTTAGCTCTTGTACATCTACCAATTGCAATAAAAAGCAGGCCAGGCTGCCTTTTCGTCAAAAAGAAATAAAGTTGCCGGACGAGGCTAGTAGAATGTCCGGCACTCCCATCGGGTGCCCTACGCTTCAAGAGACAATTGGGAGTGCCGAACAACAGCGGCAAAGGCCACCACGTAGGACCGACCGACATATCATGCAGTATAGCACGGGGGCGCGCGCCAAGCGATGCATTGGCCGGCAGAATTTTGGGTGGCTACACCCCCTGTTTCTGCATTTTGTGTGCCCTGTATGCACACACAAGTGGTGTGTGGCCACACCCACGATCTTCCGTGGCTACCGTGCACGCTAGCCACAAAAGATTCTGGAATTGGATCACTAGCCACTAGGCCCTGAATTGATCCATTGTCACGAACTTGTGTGACTTGTGACTCTACACACGGTGTACGTGCTAGCCACAGAAAATCTAGTGGCAGTTTTTCGTAAAACGTAAAAAGAAAACAAAAAGTACTGACCATCCTTTATAGGGAGCACAGCTGGGGCAGCCAGTCCCAGTAGGCCGGCAACGTGTGCGAACGCTCCCAATAGTAGTTTGCCGACACTGTTGTCGGTCACCCTATTGGGAGCGCCGGCGGAGATGCTCTTGTATATTTGCGATTGTTTTTACTGCATCTTGGGTTACGCACTGGGCAAAGAGACAATCGTTTTGTTGTTGAGATATATGAGCGGAACTGTCAAGATATTTTTCTATCGTAGGAAATACATTATCTATCCTAGGAAATACATCTGCACATGTTCATCTCCATGTCCATATAAACGATACATACACAGGTATGGTACAGTATAGTTGTAAACATAATACAACTACTATCCGTGTGTTTGACTTAAGTAAAAAGAATAATCTAAACCGTTCCTTTTATCATTGCTTATATCTAGCAAATCTGAGCCGTTTGTTGTCTTCTACTTTAATAATATAATAGATAGATAGATATATGGTAGTATCACTTACACCACAATTGGAGACCAACCCCCTCTCTTCAGCCATGCCCTATTTCCTGGAGTTAACCGTTCTGCGGCTTCCTTTTACTATCCTAGCTTGCAAGTTGCAACGACGCTGCCCCCTCTTATTCGCAAAGGAAAAGAAACCCACGAAGTTGAACTCCATTTCCATCTCCCAGACCCATCAGTACCCACACCCTCTATGTCACACAGCTATACACTGTTTTGAGCTCCAACGACAATCATAAGATAGTTGAGGGCCATGCACTGATGGCGACACATACCAAGCCAATCCTCTATGGTCGGGGGTTGAATCAGTCGAAGATCTTCATGCGGGACTCATCATGCGGGACGACAACGCATATTTTCACGGTTCAACACCCTAGGAGGTGCACACTGTGAAGTTTGTGCTCTGAATAGAACACAAATCACATCCGTAGGGACAAGCATCACATCCTCAGGGAGCACTGTCAGGGAGGATCGACAAGCAGCGTAGCTGAATACAAATGACACAAGGCAACAGACATAGTATATTTGAGGCCTACTTTAGTAAGTTCTGCACTAATTGTCGGCTTTAACAAAAATACTCCAGCACCAAGCGTCCTACTCGCTGAGGTTTTCCATACAAACCAATCGGTTCTTGATCGGTTAAGGGTACAACGTATCACATAGGTTGCCATACTGGCTTTAGTTTTCCTCCAGTATCTCACATGGATTGATGGGAGGATATAAAGGAAATTTAGGGCTGTTAGGCAAAAGCTACAAGTAAACTGTTTCTCTTATATTTGTCAGCCGATCAGTATTTATATGTTTGAGTGGAAGTGGTCTTGGTGTTTGCAAATTGCAACATGCAACTGTGATGAACTTGGTGAGAGTTGTGCATTTTCCTCTCACACAAAAAAGGTGACATTCAATTTGTATGAACGGGCCTAGGTACGTAGACTAGCCACACACTATTGCATGGACACGCCCGGAGTAAAGTCCCTCAAGACGCGGCAGTGTCGGCACTGCGGTTCGGTAGTGTGTACTGCCGGCCCTGAATTTATTTGAACAAACACAACATGTGGTTGATCAGTATTTTCAGAAGTTATTTGAACAAACACAAATCTCAAAGAAATATCTACCTTGTAACGTGAAAAGCGAAAGATTTATCATTTCCTATGGTTGCTCGTTGAGCTGCATCGCTAGTTCGCAACCACCAACACCTCATTTTAAGATTTCAGACTTCGGAGAAACACTCATTTATTTTAACATAAGATTACATTTGTGTTGGCGAACATAGAAACACCCATGTTAATACGTAGTCTGCACTTTACAAATATTAGGTAGCGTGCTATTTGTTTTCTTTGAGCACAATGTGCAATGCCATTTTTTGTTTTTGTTTTTAGCACACCATGCAATGGATCTAGGCAGTGGCGAAGCTAGCCCAACTTTGAAGCCTGGGCACATGGGCCAGGGAGGGGTGTGGCCCAGTAGAAAAATAACCCAAGAGAAGATAGGAGGCAAGGCCCAGGAAGCGAAATTAGCCCAAATCATTAACATAACGTCATCTTCTTCCTTTAGATCGGGATTTCATCTACCAAATCCTATACGCCATGGCTAGATTCCTTGGGGCATCGTTGATGGAGCCTGGGCACGTGCCCGAGGCGGAGGGATGGTAAAATCGCCACTGGATCTGGGTAATGGATCTTCGGCTAATCAGCACTAGGCGTGGCTATTTACTGGGCCGGCCCACACCCAAGGATCGATTGTGTGAAAAAAACCACAAGACGTCCACAAGGGATTAAAGAAGACCTTAAAGGTGTTCTTAATATCCCAGCTGAAGCTTTAAATGATAAGTATCTTAAAGATCGCGTATGGAAGAGGATAGTACTACATGGATGGCCGGAACAAATTAATAGCACAAGCTTTGCCAACCTACTCTATGTCATGTTTTAAACTACCAAGCGGGTTGTGCTCTCACCTCAATAGCCTAATTTGAAAATTGGTGGGGAAGTAAAGGAGGAAAGCAAAAGGTGGCATGTGGGTGTCATGGGAGGAGATGTGGGCTAATTTTTTTAATAATACATTTTTTTAATTAAATTCGAAAAATATTACGCAAAATAACGAAATTTCAAAAATAATACGGCCTCGGCCAGGGCTGGGCCGATTAGAGCCTGTCGGCCAGAGCTGGGCCGATAAGGCCTTATCGGCTCTGTCTAAGCCGACAAGGTCGCATGGTGGGCCAGGCCTGCGTCCGACAGTCCGTCACGCGTTACGGGTAGGTACTAATCGGCCAACTTTTAGCCGACAGGCCTGTCGGCCAGCACTGGGCCGATAGGGTGCTGGATAAGGCCAATCCTGGCCACATCTTCTTCCTCGCGTCCTCTCTCTCCTTTTCTTCTTCCTCTCGAAAACCAGGAGCTCCTTGCCGCGTTTCAGCGGCGATCTGTCCATCCAGCCACCAAATCTTCCTCCTAGAAATGTTAGAGAGTTAAGGCAGCTCAGATATACAGATGGGTTATGTTTTTGTGTGATTACGTGTTGTTTGGTTGGAGCAATGATGGAGTTTAGGTGGAGGTTCGTGTAGGGTGGTGGTGGTGCAGCGTGGTGGTGGTGGTGCAGTGGTGTTGCTGGTGGTGCAGCGGTGGTGGTGACGGTGCTGGTCCATTGAATCGGCACGCTTCAAGGGTATGCGTTTATCTGGCTAATTAGGGTTTACTGTTGCGCTAGTAATATTAAGTATATAGTTTTTCCCGGTTATAACAGTTAATTGGTGTCACATTTTTAGGTTGTTGAGATGAGTAATTTAGTGAAATGTTTGTTTTACTATGGTCCTGGCGAAGTTGTGGTAAATGAGCATGGAGCTGATTTGGGTGAGTTTCGATGGTCAGAGTTGGAACTGAGTGACCCAGAAACATGGTCTATAAGTCAGCTGAAAGATTGGTTGGCAGCGTGTTTAGGGCTTAATCCTCAAACAGACACTGTCGGTGTGCATGTACTGTGGACGAAGACAAGGTCCCCGTGTTTTTTTATTTGAGGCCGATAGAGCGGACCTCTCAGATGGTGCGATGGTTGCAAGGCTGCGAAAGCAGGGGATGTACCCCTATCGCGTTACTGATACCTGTCGCGAAGGAGGTGATTCCGCCTGAAGGCGAGGGAGGTCACGATCCTGGCCAGAGTAGTCAGGAGATGCAATTTTCTGGACATGATTATAATCAGGGAGATGTTGGAGGTGGTGGTTATGAATCTGGCCAAAATAGTCAGGCAGAGCAGATGGAAGAGGGAGATGAAGATGGTGCTGAGGCAGCTGCAGACGATGTATTCCAAGAAATGATGGAAGAGGAAGACGAAGATGGTGGTAGTGCTTATGGGCATGATTCCGACGAGTCAGATGACGAACATGTGGTGCCAAATCCTGCGTCATGGAGTCATGATTTCTCGTCGTCAATGACAGTGAACGATGGTCATGATTCTGCCTGGGAATACCATCACAACCAGGTTGCTGCGGTGCTCTATATACCGACAAGCAACATTTGCAAGACGCAATCATTAAGTGGGCAATGTCGACTTGCAAGACATTCAAAACCAAGGTGTCGAGTAAAAAATATCTGACAATGGAATGTGAGGTAGCAGGGTGTCCTGGAAGGGTGCACGGTTATCGTCCTCACTTCGGCATAAACTGGAAAGTGAGCGACGTAGTACAGCACGTAAAGGTGCTGCATCGTGTGTTCTTCTCTTTCGGTGTATGCATAGAAGCTTTCACTCACTGTCGACCAGTTATCTGTGTTGATGGTACATTTCTTACTGGGAAGTATAGGGGACAGATCTTGACTGCCATTGGTCAGGATGGCAACAATCAGATCGTGCCACTTGCATTTGCTTTTGTGGAGAGCGAGAACACTGAAAGTTGGACTTGGTTCTTCAGGCAGCTTAAAATAGCAGTAGTAAAAGATAAGCCGAACGTGTGCATCCTTCATGACCGCCATGCTGGTATACTGAACGCCGTCAAGGCACTCACAAACCCTGTGGCCGCGGAAGAAACGCCATGGCTAGACCTGCAGAGTCGTTGGTGCATGCGCCATTTGGGGCCAATTTTTTCTCACAGTTCCGAGATAAGGCTTTGATGAATCTATTCAAAAAACTATGCAAGCAGAACCAATTCTGGAAATACACATTCATACGTGGTAAGCTTGATGACTTCACTAACCAGCATGTTAGGCAGAGGAGAGCTGCACGAAATGTTGCAGTAGCAGCACATGTGCAACTTGTGGCGCAACAGCTAGCAACCGGACCTCCACCAGCTAAGGATGTACCTGTTGGGCTTTGTGACTTGCCAGGATTTGATCCGCCTGGTGTTAGGAGAAAGACTGGGAGGTTGATTAAAAACTTTCAGCAGTGGATAGAGCACGAGCCTCTTGAGAGGTGGTCTTTGCTGCACGACACTTATGGAGCCAGGTATGGTGTTATGACTACCAACCTGGCTGAAACATACAACTTTGTTCTGAGAGGAAATAGAGCATTGCCACTTACAGCCATTGTGGAGGGTATTTTTGAGGGCACAGTCAAATACTTCAGAGAAAGACGCCAGAAAGCTCACTTGCATATCGTAAACAACCCGAACACACCTTTTTGTGAGAAGATTACGGAGTACATGGATAGGAAGATGGCAAAAGCTCGTACTCATGCTGTGCAGGCCATAGGAAATCAAGAAAGGAGGTTCGAGGTACGCTTACCTTCTGACAAATTTGGTTGCGGAAATCAGCTCAGAACGCATGAGGTGAGAATTGGAAATGAAGCCCGACCAACATGTGACTGCACATGCAATAAACCAAAATTGCTTCACCTGCCATGCTCCCATGTATTGGCTGCGTGTGGGCAACTCGGACTGTCAGCCAGCTCGTTCGTTTCACCATATTATTTTAACGAGTCTGTTCTTAATACCTGGACCAGTGAAATGGTGGGATTTCGAGCTGTGGGTAATTTCAACACGGTTGACCCTAATGAAAGGCAGTACATCCCCGACCCAAGGCTACTGCGTCCCGGTAGAGGTAGACGACTGTGCAAGCGTATCAGAAATGGTATGGATGAATCTGAAGCCGGAGGCCCAACAGTGCAATGTTTCTTGTGCAATGATTTTGGTCACAGTGACACTGGTTGTACCAAATTCCCACCTACGAATGCTGCTCCGGCAACTAGAGCAGCTGCTCCACGTGGACGAGGCAGGCGAGGACCAAGAGGAAGGGGAAGAAACTAGGATATGTTTTAAATTTGGACTGTGCTTTTATTTGTAATAAATGTGGATCAATGTTTTAAATTTGGACTATGTTTTTATCTGTAATATGTGTGGATCAGTGTTTTAAATTTAGAGTTTAATTTCATCTGTAATTAGTCTCCATCTATGTTTTAAATTTAGACTTACATTTTATCTATAATTTGTATGCATTTTTGTTTAAAAAAGGAGGTGAGTGGAGGGAAAAACGGAGGAAGCCGTAGGCCTTATCGGCCCAGCTAAGGACGACAGCACCCTATCGGCCCAGTCTTGGCCGATATGGCCTAGTCGGCTTAGCCCTGGCCGATAAGCTTCTCTGACACGCGCGGGCGTCGGCCGAAGGCCTTATCGGCCCAGCTCTGGCCGACAGGCTCTAATCGGCCCAGCCCTGGCCGATGCCGTATTATTTTTGAAATTTCGTTATTTTGCGTAATATTTTTCGAATTTAATTAAAAAATGTATTATTAAAAAAAAATTAACGGAGATGTGTACATAGCCGATAAGGATGCGAAAACGGGACCCATTTGTCCCACTTCTTCTCCATTTTGTGCATGACTAGTACAAAATTTTGATCCAAAACTTTGTACTAGTCATGTATAAAATGGGGAGGAAGTGGGACAAATGGGTCCCGTATTCGCATCCCTAATAGCCGAAGCATTTGGGAGGGATGGGTTTCCGCGATATGGATTTTTTTCCTAAAACTTAGCCTTGCTTCCTAAGCAGGGGTGGAGAATCTTATATTTACTAATTGGAGGCACCGTACGAGGCTCCACGTTAATCCTAGAGATTAACAATTTTTATCCGTACGATCAAAATATAATTTATCTAAAGCCGTCGGATTTAATCTGTTGCCCAACGCGTCACGCACGACCCTCCCGAACGATCTAAGGCTCGGATTTAATCTGTTTCCCAACGCGTCACGCACGACCCTCCCGAACGATCTAAGGCGATGAGTTCGAGTCCCGTAGCGCAAAACAGACGGAACCTTGGCCGTCTCCTTCCCTTCGTCTACCGTAGGGATAGGCGATTTGTGAGCTCTCCTTGGTCAACCCACCTCGCCGCCGCGGATCCGGCTGTTGCCTCCCCTCCGCCGGCTGCTTCGGCAGCGGGAGGGTGGGGGAACGCCGGATCCCGGTGTGTACATAGTGTAGGGTTAGCTAGGGGTTCGGCCGGCGGCGCTGGGAGGGTGGTGGCGCTGTCGGCGTGGTGTGTTCGTTTTGCAGGTGGAGATCTTCCCCCCCCGACGACGGCGCTCCAGTGGAGCTCTGGCGTGGATCTGCTACCTCCGCCGTCCTCGCAGCTCTGCGCAGCTGCCGTGGATGGCGTCCCCGTGCCGGCGATTGAAGACGACGATCCCGGCTTTTGATCTCGATGCAGCTCGAGTTGACGCAAGATCGCGACGCGACCGGTGGTGCAGGATGGAGGATCTTCGGATTCCGAGTTCCGGCGACTTCCCGTCCGCCTGGGGACATCAGCCGTTCCAAGGTCAAGGTGGCGATGCGGCGGCGGCGCGCCGTCGGTGCGTTCTGCGCCTCATCGGTGGCTTCGCATTGCAGATGATGGACTTGGTTGTAATTTTCTGCTTCGAGGAGGTCCTATCTGTAAATGTCTTGCTGTAAGCTCTGGTTGTATCTTCGCAAAAAAAAAGAGTTCGAGTCCCGTATCCATCATATTAATTAATTAGCCCTTAATTAACTAGGTACCTCCTCCGCCGCCCGCATGGGGTGCGTCTCCCCTTCTCCTGCCGTAAAAAACGCAAGAGAAAAAATGCGTCCAATAAAATCGTCGCGCCAAATCTCATGGCGGCGACAATTCTTGCGACACTCACCACGTTCTGTACCGTGTCGTCAAGTCGCTTCCGTCTTGCCGTGCGTGACGATCCTCCGCGGGCGGCAGCATAATTTGTGCCGTCCTCTACACACTATGATCGGATGGCACGATCGTAGATTCGTAGTATCCATTATGCACACTGATCTCTTTTTACTCCTATTTTCTAATCAGATTCAGAAGATGCTGCATATATAACCTCGGTAGCAGCGTCACCAAACTGCCTAGACCCATCGAATAAATCTCGGGTGTTTAAACTGCAGGCATGCTGGGAGGCTGCTGATCATCCCTTCATCCGGTATTTTCTTTTGCACATCATTGCTGCATGTCTGCATTCTCGGGCTTGGTTTTATCCCATCTTCGTGGCTAATTTCTAACACTGAGCAATTAATTCGTTACGTAGTACTTCCATTAATTTATGGTGGCAGATGCATGTGGCGCCATAGGACATGTGTGATGCTCCTAATATTCGCAAATAGTTATTCAGTAGATTTTTATGTATCTCTGTTAACTTCTTTGCAGCAATTTAGAAAAGATAATTATAATAGTACGCAACTATGTATCAGAGGAAATATTCGTGTGATATTGTACCTAAGATTATTACGTTCTTCACTCCGAAATAGGACCTATGTTTATTTGAACTAATTAGCATTTGTACCTGTGCAGGTGCGCATCATGTAAGTATGGAGAGGCAAGGAGGAACTCAACAATTACCAGTTCGACTGCATATTTCCTTTGAGAAGGTTAGATTTTTAATAGCTTCAAATGTTCAATTTAGACGTACGTATGTAACATTTTTATCTCACAATGCAGATTCTTTTGGTATGACCTATCTTATGATTATCCCCAAAATTTCACACCAAAAAATATCACATTCATTTAAAAATAAATGAACCATCCATATGACCAAGTTATAACACTTAGGATCAACTCCAAAGAATTATCAGCGCCTTATGCATCACTTGAGTTAGGGAAGTTGATGTACAACCCAGCCACCCAGATTCAAGTCCTCACGGACGTATATTTGGGTTCTTATTATTTAAAAAAACGCTGTAGGGGCTTCCCCTACCGCATTCCTTTCAAAAATTTGACGCCTACTGCACCATAGAATGAAACTACTATGGTGAACCATTAGATAAACAAGGTGCTGAAATATTGGAAGAATGCAATAACCATCGTCCAGTAAATATGAACAAGACATTAGTAAGAATATGAACTGTAGAACAACAACTTCATTGCTACACCATCATATAAAAGCAAAAAAAGAAATCCCATACCTAAAAAAAAAGAGTCTTCAAATTTCTCCAAATGTAAAAGCATGATGATAAAATAGCCCGAAGTGAGGGTGTCGGAGGGGCGCCCGTACCCGGCCCGCATGTAGTTAAAATATGAAAGGTTAGTGTAAACAGTCCTACTCAGATTTGGTCAGTTTTGAACTAAATACGTGCTCTGCGGGCCTATGCGGGACCGCCGCATGCAACCTTAGCCCGAAGCTTCCTAAGTGTTAGAAACTAATACCCTGATATTTCTTAATATTAGTAATTCTCCATCAAATTATTTTTGGCGCTCTCTTAGCCGTACCACACAAACACCAATGTCAATATAATGGTCACGAGAATGACAGTGCCAATGTGCAGCGGGTACACATGGTCCTTGCATAATGCATGTAGAAGGACATATTGATGCTTTTAAATAAAATGTTTGTGAAGCCGAGGACAGGCAAACAAACAATTGGTTGTGAAAAGGATTAACTGTGATGAAGAAATTTATCCAAAAGAACTTAGTGGCTTCGTGGGTTAAGTAGGTAACTCACGCATGCACGTAAACCTTGGTCAACAAAAAATATTGCATTACGCCCTGCCAAATTCATCAATCCATCTATCTTATGTGATATTATCCGAAATCCTATTTGTTGCAAAAATATTAGTTTATATATGGAAACAATTTATATATATATGGAAAAAGTTATTTGCATTTGGCCATCTCTTTTTTCTCTAATAAACTTATAAAGTTGTTCCTTCAGTTGCGTTCTCTACCATGTGATAAGAGAAACTAAGAGATATGTGAGCTATTGTAAATTTGTAATAATATGGTCATTTGCTAAAATTTACTATCATGTGAAATCGTGCCTCCAAGCATACAACCTAAACTTTTCCACAACTAAAAGATTTCGAATGTAAGCCCGTGCGGATGCACGGGTTGCTGACTAGTAATTGATAATCCTAATGCACGGATTCCAAAAGCAAGATACTTCCTAAATTCAGATTTTTTTGGAAGCAACCCTTGGATCTCGACCATCACAAAATATCGCGGTCAATTTTAGAAGGAAAGTTGTCCTTGTGCAAGGATCAATTCGGAGGATCGGAAATGGAAGCACAACTCATGTATGGACTCAGAATTGGATCCCTCGTGGCTCCAGTATGAGGCCGATAATGGCACCGAAGCCAAACTCTTGTGTTCGAGTTGAGCCTGTTGAGGAGCTTATTGAAAGAATGTCGGCCTGCTAGAATGATGCGAAGCTGAAAGCAATATTTCCTCCAATGGGTGTTGAGTGCATCAAGCCATTGGCGGAGCCAACGGGTGTGCCGGGTGTGCCCTAGCACACCCACAAATTGTGTGAATTTTTGGGAGTAGTTCAGCACTTGACAACCCGTCACGTAACAGCCAATAATTGTTTTTCAAAATTCGACTGAAAAGAAAAAGAAAAGACCACCCCCGTGCGCTCGCTCGCATCTGGTTGAAATAGCCACACAATTTTTGAGATGTTAGAGCTCAAAAAGTTTTGGAAGCACTAGAAATGGGTGAAATTGAAAGTGAGCGTGGATTGAACCAAGAGATGAGGTTGGCTAGACCCATTAATACAAGATGGGGTTCTCACTTTAGAAATATTGTGCATGTTATTTCTATGTATCCCAGAATTCTTGAGGTACTCGTAAAAAATGGAGAAGATCGTTCACAAAACGTAGCTGAATACAAATGACACAAGTGAGTGAATGAATCAAAATCAAATGGAGGCCTATTTTAGTAAGTTCTGGACCAATTGTCGTCTTTAACAAAGATCAGCATACTTTAGCACCTAGCGTCCTAGTCACTGCGGTTTTCAGCGCAAACGAATCCGTGCATCGGAGGCCAACAGTACAACGTAATACAAAGGTTGCCATACTGGCTTTAGTTTTCCTCCAATAACTCATATGGATTGATGGGAGGATTAGAAAGGAAATATAGGGCTGTTAGCCAAAAGCTACAAGTAAATTGTTTTTCTTATATTGTCAGCCGATCAGTATTTATATGTTCGAGAGGAAGTGGTCTTAGTGTTTGCAAATTGCAACATGCAACTGTGATGAACTTAGGGAGAGTTGTGCGTTTTCCTCTCACACCAAAAAGGTGACATTCAATTTGTATGAACGGGTCAACATGCAACTGTGATGAACTAGCCCGGAGTGAAGTCCCTCTGGAGGCGACCTGCCGGCACTACGGGTCGGGCGGTGTGTACGGCCGGTCATGAGATTTCAAGGCCAGAGCGTAGCTAAAGTTCAGAGCCAACTGGTTGAAGAGTGGCGATAAGAACACCAATTTATTTTCATGATTATGCAAATGTGAGGAAGAAGAATTTGTTTAGCTCAAAACTGAAGGTCAATGATCAGGGGAACATGGGCCGAAGGTGATCAGCTGAAGCCTCTTATTTTTTATTACTCCCTCCGTCCATAAATAGATGTCTCGAACATAAACCAAATTACATGTATCTGACATGATTTAGTGTGTACCTACATGTAAATTTGGTCTAGCTTGAGACATACTTTTGTGGACGGAGGGAGTACTTTTCTAACTTGTTTACCTCAGCAGTGAGCATGACAGATCCGGAATTTTTGGAGAATATAACGCAAAGAGTATCGCCTGCAACGAATGAGCAACTTACAGCTCCGTTTAGCCCGGATGATGTTTGCATGGCGTGTACTATAAAAAAATCTGATACCTTGTCGGCGAGGATACCACAACTGAAGTTCTGCAAGCTATTAACACAAGGAGTATCCCAAGTAAATGGAATGAAACCACTGTCGTTTTAATTCCAGAAGTGGACAGTCCATTGGTGGTACCACAATGTAGGCCTATAAGGCTTTGTAATGTGATATACAAGATCATTACGAAATTGTTGGCGAATAGACTAAAGCAAGTGTTACCTTAAATGATTTCCCCAACACAAAGTGTGTTTGTTCCCGGAAGGTTAATTTCGGATAATGTCTTGGCGGCCTATGGGTGTATTCATAAAATCAAGAACAAATGTGCTGGTAAGTCAGGCTTATGTGTTGTTAAAACTGGATATGCACAAGGCATACGACCGAGTCGAGTGGATATTTCTGATGAATATGATGATCAAGATGGGGTTTATGAAGAATGGGTGGATCTTATGATGGCATGCGTTACATCAGTTTCGTATAAAGTCGGATTTAATTCCCAATAGACGAACAATTTCAAGCTTTCAAAGTGCGGTGCTGCTGGTTACCGCCGCCTCAAACGTCGTTTGCTACGACCCGTCTTGGCCAATGTTTTCATAAAAAAGTGTTAGTGCTGCAGCGACGACTACTTCCTCTACAAATGATCAGTGCGTGCGTTGTACCTTTGGCTATGGTTAAACATGTTCTTTAGTTACATGTTCTGTGATATCATGTTTATGTTGTTTAGTACATCTAATATGTTTGAGTTACACGTAACAATAGGTTGTTTAATCATGATCTGTATTTTGGAACTATCGATTAACTTGCATAATTATCCAACAATAAAAAGCCTTATTGTAGAGAGGTTTTACCGATGCACTAAATCTGGAAAATTCACTGGTGTGCACTATAAGAGGTGGCAAGTTAAGTGACATCTCTGGCTTACTACTCTCAGTCTTTGAAGTTAGTAAACGCATTGCTGAAGGAAATATATCTGATGAAGATCAGAAAAGTTCGAGGATGCCAAGGATGTGTTTTGAGCGTTCTTGCTGATTCCGTGTGATGTGTATATGCATATAAAAGACGGGAAAGAGACATGAGATGCACTGAATGCTAATTTCGGTCATCCGATGCAGGAAGTGAACTGTACATCATGGAGAGTTTTCACGACTACATGTGGGTGAATAACCATTATGTACTTGAGCAGGCTCATGAGATAAACTGGAAGAGCTGGAGCTTTTCAAGTGCACCTTACCCGGTAAGTTTGTGGCTGGATGCCATTGCAAAATTGCCTCCTTCATGGAGGAACTTCGCCACAGCTCTCAAGCATAAGATACATAAACCTGATAGCATCTCTTAATATTGATAAGAACGTTTGGGCTAAGGACACTAATGACGGAGGAGGTGAGATATGTTGCTATAGGAGGTGAGATAGGTTTGGGCTAAGTCACATGGTGAAGAAAACTCACATGGTAAGAACAAAGGGAAGAACAAGCCCACCTAAAACAAGCATGTCAAGACTACTCCCTCCAACAAGTAGAAGATGAACAAAGCTGAGATAGGTTGCTATACTTGTCGAGAGCTCGACCACTTTTTCAAGGACTGCCCAGAGCATGCAGACCGTAGAGGAAAAAAATGGATAGAATCTAGATTTACTATGCAAGTGCACATACAAATGCGGTATTTGGGGATTAAATGAAATATTAATTTTTTTAGAACTGTACATATTAAATTATGAAAATGGATATATCCTTATCTGAATAAAATGTTAACCAAATTTAGCTTTTTTTATCCCTATATACTAGTTATCAAACCTAACAAGTGCCGATATGTGATTTCTTATCGAAGCTCTAAGTTATTAGTCATTCTAGTAGTAAATTTATCTATCTAACTTGTCTAGTCTTGTTTTGTTAGATGTCGTGTGTCCATTATGTCGTATCATGTAGTTACTGATACATTGATTTTACCAAATTTGTCGCTAAATTGCAAGGTATTCATATTTGTCCCTAGTCGAGTAAACATCCACCCATTCGTATTTGATAATTTTCGTATTTGTTCAGAAAATATGAAATATAAGTTGGAAGAGCACTATCCAATATGCATCAGATCCGTTTCCACCCGTAGTTCTCTGGTTTCGAGTGGATAGATTCAAATTTTCTTTTGCTTTGATTTTGAATCCTAACTCCGCCTATGTTGTCTCAACATAGCCGGTCCCAAGCCCGGATAAAGGAGGAGGGTTGTGATAGGCTTGGCAAGCCAACGGAAAAAAAACCCAGCCACTCTTATGGAGATGAAACCCAAAAGAACCTCGTTGTGGCGTAACCCTCTTAGCGACGCGCCATATCGGAACCCGGGTGTGGTGTCAAATGGGCAAGGGTCGGGCCGCCACCCCCTTGGTGGCGCGCCGTATCTTGATCTGGATACGGTGATAAGTGAGCAAGGATCGGGTCGTCGCATCCTTAGTGTCGCGCTGCATCGACGCCCGGGTGTAGTGAAAAATGAGCAAGGGTCTTCGCATTTGACTCGACGAGTGCGGAGGGTAAGGAAGTTAGCCGAGCCTAGGAGGATCCGCTTAGGTAGCTGGAACGTAGGGTCCCTGACGGGCAAGTTACGGGAGTTAGTTGATACGGCGATAAGGAGGCGTGTTGATGTCCTATGCGTCCAAGAGACCAAGTGGAAGGGACAAAAGGCGAAGGAGGTGGAGGATACCGGCTTTAAGCTGTGGTGCACGGGGACAACCTCAAACAAAAATGGGGTACGCATCTTGATCAACAAGAGCCTCAAGGATGGAGTAGTGGACGTCAAGAGGCAAGGAGACCGGATTATCGTAGTGAAGCTGGTTGTTGGGGACTTAGTTCTCAATGTTATCAGCGCGTATGCCCCGCAAGTAGGCCACAACGAGAGCACCAAGAGAGAGTTCTGGGAAGGTCTCGAGGACTTGGTTAGGAGAGTACCTACTGGTGAGAAGCTCTTCATAGGAGGAGATCTCAATGGCCATGTGGGTACATCTAACACATGTTTTAAAGGGGTGCATGGGGGCTTTGGCTATGGCATCAGGAATCAAAAAGGGGAGGATGTCTTAATTCGCCCTAGCCTACGACATGGTCGTAGCTAACACCCTCTTTAGAAAGAGAGAATCCCACCTAGTGACTTTCAGTAGTGGCCAACACTCTAGCCAGATTGATTTTGTCCTCCCTAGAAGAGAAGATAGACGCGCTTGCCTTGATTGTAAGACGATACCTGGAGAGAGTGTTGTCCATCAACATAAGCTGGTGGTGGCTGACTTCCGTTTTCGGATTCGTGTCCAGCGGGATAAGCGCCCAAAAGTTGTTAGAACAAAGTGGTGGAAGTTAAAGGAAGATGCAGCTCAAGCTTTTAAGGAGGGCCCTTGGGAGGAAGGAGGCGATGCAAAAAGTATGTGGATGAGGATGGCGACTTGCATTCGGAAGATTGCATCAGAGGAGTTTGGGGTGACCAGGGGAAGTAGAAGGGATGCTAAGGATACCTGGTGGTGGAACGTTGAGGTCCAAAAGGCTATTAAGGAGAAGAAGGACTGTTTCAGACGCCTATACCTGGACAGGAGCGCAACGAACATGGAGATATACAAGGGGGCAAAGAAGGCCGCAAAGCGAGCAGTGAGCGAGGCAAGGGGTCGGGCGTATGAGGACCTCTACCAGCGTCTAAACACGAAGGAGGGCGAAAGAGACTTCTATAAG
The DNA here is from genome assembly GCA_947311845.1 of Poa pratensis. NCBI lineage: Eukaryota > Viridiplantae > Streptophyta > Magnoliopsida > Poales > Poaceae > Poa > Poa pratensis. The sequence goes on along the minus strand of CAMZMU010000048.1, from coordinate 57,618,938 downwards.
ATGGCGAAGACGAGAGAAAGGAAGACGAGGGATGTCAACCAAGTCAAATGCATAAAGGACGAAGAGGATCAACTCCTCGTGAAGGACGAAGAGATCAAGCGTAGATGGCGAGAGTACTTCGACGACCTGTTCAATGGAGAGAATGAGAGCTTTACCATTGAGCTAGACGATTCCTCCGATGATACCAGCCGACGCTTTGTGCGGCGTATCCAGGAGGCTGAGGTTAGGGAGACTTTGAAGACGATGAAAGGAGGCAAGGCAATGGGCCCTGATGGTATCCCCATCGAGGTGTGGAGAGGCCTTGGAGACATAGCGATAGTATGGCTAACTAAACTTTTCAACCTCATTTTTGGTCAAACAAGATGCCCGAAGAATGAAGGCGGAGTACATTAGTGCCAATCTTGAAGAACAAGGGGGATGTTCAAAGTTGCACTAATTATCATGGAATCAAGTTGATGAGCCATACAATGAAGTTATGGGAGAGTGTCATTGAGCACCGTTTAAGAAGATTGACAAGCGTGACCAAAAATCAATTTGGTTTCATGCCTGGGAGGTCTACCATGGAAGCCATCTTCTTGGTACGACAACTTATGGAGAGATATAGAGAGAAGAAGAAGGATCTTCATATGGTGTTCATTGACTTGGAGAAGGCGTATGATAAGATACCACAGAATGTCATGTGGTGGGCCTTGGAGAAACACAAAGTCCCAACAAAGTACATTACCCTCATTAAGGATATGTATGATAATGTTGTGACAAGTGTTCGAACAAGTGATGGCGACACCGATGACTTTCCAATTAAAATAGGACTGCACCAGGGGTCAGCTTTGAGCCCTTATCTCTTTACTTTGGTGATGGATGAGGTCACAAGGGATATACAAGGAGATATCCCATGGTGTATGCTCTTTGCGGATGATGTGGTGCTAATTGGCGATAGTCGGGCGGGGGTTAATAGAAAGTTAGAGCTGTGGAGGCGGACTCTAGAATCAAAAGGTTTTAGGTTTAGTAGAACCAAAACTGAGTACATGAGGTGCAGTTTCAGTACTACTAGGCACGAGGAGGAAGAAGTTAGGCTTGATGGACAGGTGGTACCTGAGAAAGACACCTTCCGATATTTGGGGTCATCGAAGATGTGAGTCATCGAATCAAAGCTGGTTGGATGAAGTGGCGCCAAGCTTCTGGCGTCCTCTGTGATAGGAAAGTGCCACAAAAGCTAAAAGGCAAGTTCTATAGGACGGCGATTCGACCTGCGATGTTGTATGGCGCAGAATGTTGGCCGACCAAGAGACGACATATCCAACAGTTACGTGTAGCGGAGATGCACATGTTGAGATGGATATGTGGCCACACAAGAAAGGACCGGGTTAGGAATGATGATATACGTGAGAGAGTTGGGGTAGCACCAATTGAAGAGAAGGTTGTCCAACACCGTCTAAGATGATTTGGTCATATAGAACGTAGGCCTCCGGAAGCGCCTTTGCATACCGGACGGATAAAGCGGGATGAGAATGTTAAGAGGGGTCGTGGTAGGCCAAACTTGACATGGGAGGAGTCTGTTAAGAGAGATCTGAAGGATTGGAATATCATCAAAGAACTAGCCATGGATAGGGCTGCGTGGAAGTTAGCTATCCATGTGCCAGAACCATGACCTGGTTTCGAGATCTTATGGGTTTCAACTCTAGCCTACCCAACTTGTTTGGGAAAAAAGGTTTTGTTGTTGTTGTTGTTTGATTTTGAATCCTGCTTGAATTCAAAATTGAAGGTAATATGGCTCTATATATTCTAGCAATCTAGTAGAACCGTTTTTTCCAACCCTGAACAACGGTGACTCACATCCCACATAGGAAACCAACGAACTTGAGCACCGGAAAACCTCGAATTGCCCGTCGTAGATCGGTCTTGAAATGAAAGAAAGCAATGCAGATTTCGCGTGGTCTCGAAATCTAGAAATCGATCTCAGATCGCCCAACGTGATCTTGAAGGCAAAGAAAACCCAGATAATCGCTCATATTGCATATTTCATACTTAGTATGTTGGTACTAGTTTTCCTCCAGTACCCCACACAGATTGATGGGGAAGATCAAACTTTGGACACCGAGGACTGCTGGGCAATGCCACCACAAATTGTTTCGCTTGGATGTGTTAGACACTTAGCATTAGCCTATCAATATTTATATGCTTTAGAGGAGGTGGTCTTGATAACTGCAAAATGCAACCGTCATGAACACAAGAACAGTTCTGCATTCCCTTCTCACCACAAAAGGGTGATTCTCCTCCCACTCAATCTGTATGATCAGGGCCGGCCTAGGGGCAGGGACACTTGCAAAATCATGCAGACAACCAAACTGCAGGCATGAAATCATGCAGTATAGAGAGAACGAATATGATCGTTAGGCCTCGCTCCCGCGGCGCCCATGGCGACGGGTCCACGCCCGCGCCCACCGCTGACCGGCGCGTATCCACATCCTCCGCGCACTCGCTCAGGCTTCCGCCACCTCCTGCGACCCTGCCCGCCGGGTTCACGCCGGCTTTTTTCCGGGAAATCGGCTGCGTCACGCTCCTCCTACCCAAGATCTGGATCTGGCGACGTTGACCGGCGGCCGCTCTCCTCCCCTCCGGTGTGTGGGGGGCCACCTGCGACGCGGCTGCGGAGCACCATCCACGGACGCCTCGACCTCGACACGCCATCCCCGGAGGCCTGCCGCGCCATCAACGCAGCTCTGGCATCTTGGCGCCGTTCGGGCTGTGTCTCGACCTCCGCAGTTATGGCGCCTGCGCCTGGCATCCTGCACACGTCGCGGGACTTCAAAGCCCTTACTGCGCCTAGGCCAGGCCGCTCGGTGAGCTTGACGATCCCCTCTCCGGGCCTTCAAGCCGCACCAACCTCCTCTGCTCCACGCATTCATGGCAAGTCCCATCACCCGTCGCCTCCCACTCCGGCGACGCCCGCTGTTGGAGAGGAGGGGTGGACTAGGGTGCAGTCCCGCCACTCCCTACGCGCGCGGTGCGTGGTACGGCCTCCCCTTCTTCATCAATGTGACGCCGCTCCCTCACATGCCTTCTGCTCCACCGAATCGCCCAACCCCGCATTCCCCAGCACACAAGCATCCCGCTCACCTCTCTAAGAAAAGACGCTGCCACTGCTGCAGGCGCGGGATCACCTGCGCGTCAACTGCCGCGACCCGCTCCGGTGCGCTCTGTGTTGGCGCTGGGGCTACGGTGCTCTTGACTGCAAGCCTCCATCCACGGCCGCTTCGCCTGTCCCCGCTGCTGCCAAGCCCACGCCGCGCCCCGGCATGGCGGAATTCCTCGGCGACGCCGCCTCCCCGCCGTGGTGTTTGGGCGGGATCAATGGCACGGCGGCAGAATATGCCACGGCGGCCCCTGTCCCACTCCTGGTCGAGCTGCGGCATGAAGAGGGCGTGGGCTCTAGCCGGGCGAACCGCTCGCGCGCACGCGACGCACGCGAGGCGACGACGGAGCTGCGGGCCTGTGAGCGCGACAGCGACCCAAGCTCCAGGCCTATCATCGGGCGCGCGCATCGCCGCGTCGACCGCTTGGAGATGGCTGTGATCGCTCCAGGGAGCGTGACGAGCGGCAGCGCAGCCGTTCTCGCAGCGGACAAAGGTGCGATGACCGGCACCTCCCGCGACGCCATCGGGATGACGATCGCTATGACGGTGAGGATGATGACCGCTATGACGACCACGAAGCCACGCGCATCGGGCCATGTCCAGGGCCCCCAGCACCAGAAGCCGCAGTCGCCATGATGTTGGTCGCGGCGAGCACGGCCGTGGCCGATCTTCGAGGAACGACACCAGCCAGGGAGGCCGCCACGCCATGACACAGCCGGCCAGTGTTGTCGTCAGCGCGCTCCGGGTGCAGAGGCCTGCCGCGCCTCGTGCCTTCGTCGTCAATGAGCCTACTCTCTCCGACGAGCAGGCCACCAGCAACTCCAGGACCTGTACCGCGTCGGCGCGGCGAACATGCGTGCCGCGCTCCCAATCATCCTTGGTCTGGAGCATGTCCTTCAAGCTGCGCTCACCCATGTCTCTTCTAAGAGCTCGGTATGGTCGGATGGTGTCGAGGAGGACAAAGATGACGGCGTGCCGTCGCTCCTTGCCATGTTTGGCAACGACGGTGGACGCGTGGTTCCGGAGCAGTGGGACGAGACGGTGACGGAGTTTGAAGCCTGGTCCGATCGTGTCGAAGAGGGGGCGGTGGACGCTGCGACGCTGGGCATGACACCAGTGTCGTTTCTTGGTTCTGAAGGTGAGTTCGCACGGGTGACGGTGGACGATGCTCTGCAACGGGACATTGCTGCAGCGGGAGGCGACGAGGTAGTCGCGGCCTCCTTGCCGTGAATTGGGGACTCGCCGCTGCATGGCCATGACGACCTGGCCGGCGCCCTGGGTCTGGCAGCCATTGTCGACCTCGTCAACGGCAACGATGAGGGAGTCGCCATGCCTCTGCATGGGCCGGTGCGCAGCCTCTTTTCCAGACCTGAGGTGCCACTGCTTCCACGTCCGGATGCCCAGCCGCCGCCGTCTGTGAAAGGACATTGTCCACTAATCTTGTTTTTGTGTTTTATCACAACACTTGGAGTGTTTAACCATTCGCTAAGTGCTTACAGGAAATCTTAACCTTTTTGTTAAAGGGATAAATGTTATCTCTCTCTATACAAAAAGAAGAAAGTATAGCGATGGAAAAGCGTCTTTGGGAAACCCTGTGAGGCCGGCCTCCAAGCCGGCCAGGCCGGGCTGGCTTCCCTCTCAAGGCCGGGTGCCTCGGGTACCCTGCCGGCCTAGGCCGGGTCCAAGGCCGGCCTCTCCGCGTGTCTGCACATCTGGGAAGAGGCCGGCCTCCAGGCCTGGCCCAAGGCCGGCCTCCCATACCTCTTCAATCAGGCAGATATTTGGAGGAGCTATAAAAGCCCCTCCACCTACCTTTGGACAAGCAGCTCGCCTAACATTGAAAAACGCCATTATTGCAAGCTGAAGAATCACTAGATCTCTCAATCCCTCCACCCAAACTTATTGATCTTTGGAGGATTGAAGGAGAAGGCCTGGATTTACATCTTCACCAAGCCGATTTATATTTTCCCCTAATTCACTTGAGCGACCATTTGCTAGGGTTTCCATTGGGAAAACCTAGCCCCTTGTTGTACTCACTTGTTGTTCTTGTGACAGACTATAGCCGTTCGGGAGCCCCCAATCCAGTTGTGGGTTGTGCCCCGGATTGTTGCTGTAAAGGCTCCGGACACTTCCTTGAAGGTTTCCGATAGTTGAAGGTGAACCAAACCTTTGTGGTGCGGTTCATCGGAGAAGAAGGCGAAGCCTTTTTGGCTGTTGAGCCATTGTGTTGGCTCACACCTCTCCAATGACACTTACTCCACTAAAAAGGAGGAACTCGGGAATACATCCGTGTCTCCGCGTGCTTTCACTTCGGTTACCTCTATCCTTGTTTACCGTCTTTACCTTGTGTATCTTGTTTAGTTGCTAGCTTGTCATATAGGTAAATTCACCGTAGTTGTATATCTAGAGAATTTACCTTTCATGTCAAGCCTAATTTGAAAAAGAATTAAAATTGGAGTAGCACCTATTTACCCCCCTCTAGGTGTCATACGATCCTTTCAATTGGTATCAGAGGCTCGGCTCTCTTGTTGGGCTTAACCGCCTAAAAGAAGTATGACTAAGGGTGAGGTGCCCCCATGACGAGGTGTACCCTCATCAAATCCCATGGTTAAGGACCTAGGGTTGAGATTATGGGGAGAGAACGTGGTAGTACTGGTAGTTTCGTCGGCTGACAAGCAGAGGCAAAGATTTACCCAGGTTCAGGCCCCTCGGGTGGAGGTAAAGACCCTACTTCCTGCTTGTCTGGTATTGATTGTGGATTATGCGATTACAGGGGAGCTCCGACGAGTTGATGATCTCGCAAGAGCTTTGGTGGTTCGTGTATGGCTTGGTCCCAGATCGGTACCCCTCCCAGCCTTTAAATAGGCTGGGTCTCGGGAGTTTGTAACCGACCTAGTTTACACATAAGGAAAGCCTAAACCGACTATGCCTATGTCTAGTCTTGGAGGGTACTCCATCTTCTTGGGCCTCTTGTCTTGGGCTTCGAGTAGGCTCTTCGATATTGGGCCTTAGTCGTTACGTGCACCAGGTACCCTCATGGTAGGGTACCCGATATGTATACCCATGTCAGTAGCCCCCGAGTACTTGGCTGACTCGAAGAATCGGGCATGGACTCTTTCGTGAGTGCACGTCGTATGCTTTGTATTCTGTACATATAATTTGGAATTCCTGTATGAATAGCACACGTTTGGCTATGTCGAGTATCTCATCGACTGTGTTTTATGATGATCAAGGGATAACTTAGCAGGCCCAGTACACTCGACGGATCGGGACTGGTTAACTACACATTCGGGTAAAACCTTACTAGCTTTCAATCAAACTCGAGTCCCCGGACTCGAATCTGGAACAAACTGGTCAGATTCGACTAGGCCGCTTGGTCTTACTGAGTCGATCTGCAGTATAACTTTGAATTTTACCCAACGCGTCCGTCGGGATTTTTCATCATGTCTGCTGACACGGAAAGTGTAAGGATTAACGTTGCTGGAACGGTCCTTAGCCCAGCTCGAAAGTTCGGCGGGTCTTACCTTTGCACTATGCATGCAGCATCCGAGGTATTTGCGACTGACGCAACTCGGGAATGTTTCGAGTATGATTTCTGAACTTTGTTGGACGAGTCATGCCCTTTGTCGACTGATATTTGCCGTTATGCTATCGGGTGCGCGACAGCGCTCCCGATGGGAGTAGCCCCCGAGATTGTGCTTTATTGTTTTGCAATGGAGGATAATCTCAAAAACTCTGCATATGTTAATCGAAGAAATTTGTGCCATAATTCTATCGGGTGCACGACAGTGCTCCCGATGGGAGTAGCCCCCGAGATTATGCTGTATTACTTGTAAATGGAGGATAATCTCAATCATTATCCTAAGCATCTTCAGTCGAAGAATTTTTTGAACACGCTCCCGATGGGAGTAATATGACTTAGTCGAAGGAACGGTCGAGTGACCAATTTTGCCTTAAGAAAGTTTTGTCACACCCGAACTAATCAGGGCAATCGAGTGACCAATATGCGCTGAGCATACTCGAACATATTTTCTGAACAGATGCTTCAATGACGTCAGGGATGACGTTTATTGCGACTGCGATTTCTGACACGCGTGGCGTGCGTTATGCTGCGATTGATGGGACGTGACACGTAGTGGGCCCATTTGTGCAGAGCTGACCGAAGACGGTGCCGTTTGGACTTTGATTTGACCACACGGGCCCACTTTTTCCGCAAGCGTGATGATGGCTCCTCTTTTTGTGCGTAGTGGGCGGAGAGGCCGGCGACGGTTGCCCTCCGCGTTCGCCACGTGTACGGTGAGATCGCATGCGGAGCGCACGATTGTGATATGAATGGCTGTGATGGCGTTTGACTTGCGGTAAATAGGGACACGGCGCTGGCATCTGTTTTTACTTGCCATTTGCTCCCTGCGCCGCCCTGTTTCCTCATCTTCCTCCTTGCGCTGCGCCTCCATTGTTCGTTTCCCAAGCTCTTTGTGCTCTGTCCATCCATCCTAGCAATGGCCAAGGGTGGAGGCTCCAAGCGAAGCGCTGCGTCTGCCGCCACGACTGACGCAGCAGCAAAGGTCAAGAAGACCACAACGAGCGCGTCTGCTGCCGCCGCCGCTTTGAAGAAGAGCAGCGGGGACTGGGCGAAGTCCACCATCAAGGACGCCCATCTGACCAAGTTTCGCGAGCAGGGTCTGCTTCCTCCCACGGACCAGCTTGCTGTTCGCGCGCCATCACCGAAGGAGGTACTCCCTGAACCACGCGCCAATGAGCGTGTCTGTTTTGCGGAGTTTCTGCCTAGGGGTTTCTCGCTCCCCCTCCATGATTTTGTGCGAGGTTTGCTCTTTGCCTACGGGGTGCAGATCCATGATCTCACCCCGAACGGTATTCTGCACATTGCGTGTTTCATCACGCTGTGCGAGTGTTTTTGGGAGTTGCTCCAAGTTGGGCATTATGGAAGGCCATTTTATGGTGCGACCAAACAGGGGAGGCGGCCGCACCTACCCTGTGGGCGGCTGCGGGATCCAGGTGCGCGGTGACACCCGATATTTTCGACTGAAGACCGTCGACTCCGCACAAGGCTGGAGAAAGGGATGGTTTTATGCGAGTGTCGAGCAGGACGCAGCTGCCGCTTTTTCGACTGCTGCCTTTGCAAGGACCAAGGCCTGGGACCACCAACTTTCGGATGAAGAACTGGCAGAAGCAGAGCCTCTTCTGTCCCAGATTGGAGGTCTTCTCGATAAGGTGACGGGTGTGCATCTAATTGCCACTTTTGTAAAGAGGCGGGTGTGGCCGATCCGTGCCCGAGCGCACCCCATGTGGCAGTACGAGGGCCCAAGATGCCACACGGATGAGCCCAGAGGAACTGTCAAGGAATGAGTTGTTGGCGCATGTGCGATCAATCACCAACCTGACGGCAGCCGACCCGTGCAACGTCGACTGCCCCATTACGCCGTATGGGATGGAAAATCCTTTGCTTGAGGTATGTGTACTTTATGATTTGCTTGCAGTTTGGAGTTGCCACTCATATGCATTGCAGCCTCTAATTTTGCAGCCGTGATTATGACATGCAGGGTCACTCGACTGCTGCCTCTCTTCCTCCTTTGCCAGAGAATGGTGCAACTGAAGAAACTCAGGTGCAAGAGATGGAAGCGAAAGGGGATCACTCGCCAATTCCCTCCGCCACCACTTCGCGTGTGGAAGAAGTTGAAGAGGAAGCAGCAGAAGAGGTGCAGACTGAAGAAGTGGCCGATTCTGACCCTGAGATCGACATCGCGCCTCCAAAGCGTCGTCGATTGACCAAAAAGGTATCTTCGGCTGTGAGTTCACCCGCGAAGGAGCATGACTTGGAGGTTGACGAGGAAGCGGGCTCATCACCCGTTCCCAGCGCCGCTCCTTTGCGTGTATGCTTAACGAGCTCGACCCCTCTCCTCATTCGAGTGGCGCCCCTGTCTTTGGAGGCCCAAATTTTGATGACCTCGACTATGACGAAGAGGAAGAACACAGGTTTGTGTTTTACTTATGATATAAGTTTTTACTGCTGTTGCATACTTGTGCTGATGATGTCTTCATGCGTGCCACTCGCAGTGCTGAAACCAATCAGCCTTTATCTCCTCAAGCAGAGAAAGTTCCACGCCGGATCACCCGAACATTTCTCCCGCTGTGCATGAGATTGTCCACCCGATGGACACCACTGCTGTTGTGGAGGCTGCCAAAGCTACGGTTGTGGCTACTCCTGATGTCGGGACATCTGCTTCGACCCCTGAGCCTTGGACAAATCATGTGAGTACTTTTTGCCTTACCCGCGTAGTTTTGGGGCTATGTACGTTACAAATTATGCTAACTGCGTGTGTCTACAGCCCTTCTACCGCACACTGGCGGAATCTGCCAAAGCTTATGTCCAGGTGGAGCAGGAGAGGGATGGCCTGCGTAATGACCTGGAGCGACTCAGTCGTGAGTTTCACTTTGCCATTTTTTCTGAAGCTCTTTTTTGCAATACTTTGTCTTTGTCGATCCATAAACTGTATGCGATTTGCTACTTCAGGCGAAAAGACAGCGGCTGAGTCTCGCATAAAGGAGCTTGAAGAAGCACTCGTCACGCAGCGCGCTGAGTCGAAGAAGGAATTGGATGCTGCCACGAACTCAGCTACCGCGCGTGAGCGAGGATATGCCGAACAACTGGCGAAACTCGCACATGTCATGGGAGGTGAGTAATCTTTTCGTTTTGAACTTATGCTGTGGTTGTCAAGCGTCGTATAGTGACGTTTGCTCTTTGTTGATTTATGAAGAAGCTGCAGGCGCGCCGACCTCTGCGGACAGTCGAACGACCTGCCACTCGATCGTGCTGTGAGCGACCTTGGGGTCGTGTGCACCCACGCGAAGGATGCACTCGCCAAGTCAGCGAATACACTTGGCGCAGTGTACAAGGCCGTGCTCCCGAGTGGCGAAGTACCGACGACGGCGGATGGATTCGCTGATGTTTTTGGCCCGGGGACTTCCACCATGGCGAACTTCTCTCGCGCCCTTTCGGTACGCGGCTCGGAGTCCACCCTCAAGCTCCTTTTAGGCCACGGATTAGAGGGTGACTACGAGAAAGCGCTTTCTGATTTCCCCGGAGGCCAGACGGGAGACTTGTGCCTTTGAAAGGAGTCAGCGCGCCAGCTGCCGACTGGCCGAAATATTTATGAACACCATGGAGCGCCGGGCAAAAGAGGTCGCCACTCGCTTGCTTAGGGCAAGCCAGAGTCGACTTCCTAGTTCTAGGGCAGCTGCATCCCTTCTTTTTTATGCCATGTAATGATATCTGTGAACTGCGAGTGTGCGTGTGATTTTGCTACTCTTTATGTCAGTGGTCTTCTGTTAATGTGTCTGGCTCGAAGAGCTGTATGCTGTTGCTTGTCTAAGTTTTGTGACTTGTTTCTCATGAAACTTTTCTGATACTTGGAACAGAAACGACCAGCCGCCACTTCATCCAGTTCGTCGCGGCATCATACCCCTTCTCGATCGCGAGCTCAGGCGTCAAATGATGCCGCGGTAATACGCTATATGAAGGCTCGACTTGCGAAACAGGAGCAAGAACTGGCGAGTGCCCGAAGCGAGCTGGAAAGGATGAGGGCAAGGCCTGCTTTACCCACCCAACGGGAGGAGTATGTGCTTGGCGAGATGGAGATCGTGAACAGACAGCTCGAGTGTAAGCATGACTGCCTTGATCTTATGAGTTCACAGCCTGTTCTTTTTTGTTCACCCAACTTGTGTTGTTGCAGGTTTTGTTCAAGATTTCCAGGCGGAGCAGGCTCGCGTGGATGAGCAGTTGAACATGGCAACTGACGAACCCACGACTGGCCGCCAGCACTTTCGATTGGACAAGCACCGAGCACGCATACTTGCGACTCTGCAAGATCGGGTGTGGCGGAGCACTATGCTTCTTGAATTGTGCAGGTCGGCCTTCAGTCGAATCAACCAGATGGTTTTTCCAACTGGGCCACAACCTCAAGGAATCCACGCGTTGCTCGATCTCTTCCGGTCAACAGGTTCCATTCGAGGCTTCATCACCCAGAAGCTTGTGGACGGTGCCAACGCAACCATGGCGTATCTCCGAAGCCAACGTCCAAATTTGCAGCTTCGTCCACCCGTGCCTGGATCGTCTTTGTCCCAGTCGAACCTTGACGAAACTTTTGATCACGCGAGGACATTGGTTGATTGCTATCAAGCGCAACTTATGGGCCCTGTTTTCAAGCAAAGGATGAACCAGAAAATTAGGCTATTTATGTACAGGGAACAGCCCCCGAGTGTAAATTTGCCACTTAGTACATATTTGTTCACTTGTATCTATGCAGCCCCCGAGTGTATCGAGTGGGGTTTATGAAAACAGTTTACAAAGATCATGAATTACATAGCCCCCGAGTGCTCGAGTGAGGTTATGAATTTTATGAGAGTTGAAGCTTCAACTTATGCCTGCAGCTCAGCCCCCGAGCATACGGGTGTGGCTAAGTTTTGTGCTGATAAGCTATGCGAGTAATAAGCAGAGAAGTACGAGGAATTTATTGACTATATTCCATTTATGAATGTTAGGCTGCAGGCCGCCTCATTAAAAACCTTCCAGTCCCCTTAGGTACCCTGGTAAGGAAAAGAGCGCGTCTGAAACCTGCAGCCATCCGACATATGAGCCTATTACATTATGCGACTGAGCAATCTAAGCATAGAAACGGCGCAGCTGCGCAACGTTCCAAGGATTGTGGGAGAGTTCGCCGGTCTTCGCATGCTTCAGTCTGTATGCTCCACCACCTATGACCTCGGTGATGATGAAGGGTCCTTCCCATGGAGAAGCAAGTTTATGCACCTTCTTTTGCTTCAGTCGAAGTACCAAGTCACCCACCTCGAAGGACCTGGTACGCAGTCGACGGCTGTGATAGTTGCGTAGATCTTGCTGGTAGACAGCTGTACGTGCTAGCGCTGTGTTGCGTGCTTCTTCGAGCAAGTCGACTGCATCTTCGAGTGCTTCATCTGCATCGTCTTCATTGTATGCTTCGACTCTTGGTGCGTTGAACCTTACGTCTGATGGCAGGATTGCCTCTGCGCCGTAGACCATGAAGAATGGAGTGAATTGTGTTGAGGCGTTGGGTGTTGTGCGTAGGCTCCATAGCACAGACGGGAGCTCTTCTACCCAAGCACCCGCAGCCCTTTTGAGTGGCACCAGGAGGCGCTTCTTGATTCCACTCGTCACAAGCCCATTGGCCTTTTCGACTTGGCCGTTTGATTGCGGGTGCGCCACAGATGCATAATTGAGCGTGATATCTTGCTCTTTGCAGAAGGATTTGAATTCCTCAGCCGTGAAGTTTGTACCGTTGTCGTGATGATGCTGCTTGGCACACCAAAGCGGTATATGATGGATTTTATGAAATTGACTGCTGTAGTGGCAGTCGAACTTGTGATGGGTACTGCTTCAATCCACTTGGTGAACTTGTCGACCGCCACCAGAAGGTGAGTATGCCCTCCATGGGAGGATTTTTTGAGTGGCCCAACCATATCGAGCCCCCACTGGGCGAAAGGCCAGGCCAATGGTATTGTCTTCAACGCCGATGCGGGTGCGTGCGGCTTTGTGGCGAATTTTTGGCAGCCGATGCACCTTTTGACTATGTCCTCCGCGTCTTTGAGTGCTGTGGGCCAGTAGAAGCCTGCGCGAAAGGCTTTGGCTACGAGTGATCGACTGCTGGCGTGATGCCCGCAAGTACCTGCATGAATATCACGAAGGATGGCTTGGCCATCTTCAAATGCTATGCAACGCTGGAACATACCTGATATGCTGCGTTTGTAAAGTTCACCGTTGATGACAGTGTATGCTTTAGATCGTCGAGTGACGCGTCTTGACTCTGTGAAGTCTTCGGGTACCTCGCCGCGGAGTATGTATGCGAGGAAGGGTTGAGTCCAAGTTGGCTCGATGAGGAGTACCTCGACTGGTGGGTCCTCTGTGCTAGGTGTTTTGCTCTTGGCTGGTGCGGCTGTGCAGGAGTTGCCGCTTCTTTTTGATTGATCTGTGCTCGATGCGCTCGAAGAAGACACCAGGTGGCACTGGTGCTTTGGTCGCACCAATGTTGGCTAACTTATCTGCTTCTTCATTGCTTTCACGCCCTATGTGCCGCAACTCGCAGCCTTCGAAGCTGCCCTCCATGATGTTGTACAGGTCACGGTAGGCGATCATGTTATCTGCGATTGCGTCACAAGCCTTCATTGTTTGCTGCACCACCAGATTCGAGTCGCCAGATCATCAGTCGAGTGCACCCGAGGGCTTTGGCCATCCTCATGCCATGGATCAGAGCCTCGTATTCTGCTTCGTTATTGGATGGGAACTCGAATCCCATTTGCAGGATGTAGCGGAGCTTGTCGCCTTTTGGTGATATGAGGATGACACCTGCGCCTGCGCCTTCGTTTTTCTTCGAGCCATCAAAGTACATGGTCCAGGAATTGGACACATCTGGTGCTCCTGGGAGCTGAGCTTCAATCCACTCGGTGTGGAAGTCGGGTAAAACTTGTGCTTTGATGGCCTTCGGGTAATCATACTTGATGTCTCTTGGTGCTAGCTCGATGAGCCATTTTGCTACTCGCCCAGTTGCATTGGGGTTTGTGAGGATGTCCCCGATCCCTGAAGTGCTGATTACAGTGATCGGGTGCTCGGAGAAGTAATGCGTCAGCTTCCTTGAGGACATGAACACGGCGTATGCCAGCTTCTGATAGTGCGGGTACCGCTGCTTTGATGTGGAGAGCACTTCACTCAAGTAATAGACTGGACGTTGTATGCTTTGGGTGTGTCCCTCCTCCTGCGTTCGACCACAGAACAGTGCTCACCACCCTATTAGTTGCAGAGACATATAGGTATAGTGGCTCGCGTTCCCTTGGTGCTACGAGGATTGGAGGGCTTGTGAGGACTCGCTTGAGGTCCGTGAAGGCTGCTTCGGCTTCTGGCGTCCACTCGAACTTATCTGCCTTCTTCATCAGTCGATAGAACGGGAGTGCTTTTTCGCCTAGCTTGCTGATGAATCGACTGAGTGCTGCTACTCTACCCGCCAATTTTGCACGTCGTGGAGCTTTGAAGGCCTTTGCATCGTCAAGATGGCCTGTATTTTCTCCGGGTCCGCCTCGATTCCTCGAGCTGAGACTAGATACCCGAGGAGTTGCCCGGCTGGCACGCCGAACGTGCACTTCTTCGGGTTGAGCTTGATGTGGAAGCGTTTGAGGTTTGCGAATGTCTCCGCAAGTCATCGAGTAGCGTGCTTTCTTCTCTTGTGGTGATGACGATGTCATCTACATAGACCTGGACGTTTCGCCCAATCTGCTTCTTGAGGCAATCTTGCATCATGCGCTGATAGGTTGCGCCTGCGTTTTGAGCCCGAAAGGCATTGTGGTGTAGCAGTAGACCCCGAGTGGGGTTATGAACGCCGTTTTTTCTTCATCCTCTTCCTTCATCCTTATCTGGTGGTAACCCGAGTAAGCATCCAGGAAGGACAAGCGAGCGCACCCGGCGGTGGAGTCGACGATCTGGTCGATTCGAGGTAGTGGAAAGTGATCCTTTGGACAGCACTTATTGAGTGCTGTAAAATCTACACACATCCGCAGGATGTCTGTATGCTTCTTCTCTACAAGTACGGGGTTGGCCACCCATTGTGATTTCTTGATCTCTCTGATGAATCCTGCTGCGAGTAGCCTGTCGACTTCGGCTTCGACTGCAGTTCTTTTTGGGCCGGATATGCGGCGCATTGTTTGTTTGACTGGTTTAGCACCTGGAAGTAGCTGGAGAGAGTGCTCGGCGAATTCCCTGGGAATACCTGGCATGTCTGCTGGACACCATGCAAATATATCCCAGTTCTCACGGAGGAATTCGACGAGCGCGCTTTCCTATGCGATAGGCAGACTCGACGAGACATTGACTGTCTTGGTCGGGTCAGTCGGGTGCACCTGATGCGATCTTGTGTCGTTGGTGGCACTGAATGCTCTGTCGACTGCCACCTTTTTGTGCTCTGGCATAAGTGTTCGATCGTTGGAGACCGCTAGATCGGCGAGTGTTGCTTCCATGCCAAACATCTCAGAGATTTTGCTGAATTCTCGGTCGCAAGAGTCAGACTTTTGGAAGTTCCCCTTGACTGTGATTACTCCTTTTGGTCCAGGCATCTTCAGCTGGAGGTATGCGTAATGTGGCACCGCCATGAATCGAGCGAACGTCGGGCGTCCAAGTATAGCATGGTATTGTGACTTCCAGTCGACCACTTCGAACTCAATCGACTCTGTCCTGAAGTGGTGCTTGTCCCCGAACGTTACGTCGAGTTGTATGGTGCCCTCTGGGCTTATTGCTTTCCCTGGAACGATACCGTGGAAGGTATTTGAGGATCTTGGCAGGTTTTCGACTGACCTGTTCATTTTGCGGAGCGTATCTGCGAAGATGATGTTTATGCCGCTCCCACCATCCATGAAGACCTTGGACATGGCGTAGCCTCCAATTTGCGCGTCGAGTACCAGAGCAGAGTGCCCTGGTCGAACAACCGACGGAGGGTGGTCCTCTTTGCTGAAGCTTATTGCAGTATCGGACCCTTCAAGTACTCTGTACCGCAGGCGGTGACATGACCGCCATGTTTACCTGTCGAGTGCGAAGCTTTTGCTCCCTGTTGGAAGGTCGACCTTTCTGTATCATGTACATCTGCCCTTGGGGCGGAGGGTACTGTGGTTCG
This sequence comes from Poa pratensis, assembly GCA_947311845.1. NCBI lineage: Eukaryota > Viridiplantae > Streptophyta > Magnoliopsida > Poales > Poaceae > Poa > Poa pratensis. The sequence continues at coordinate 57,603,100 of CAMZMU010000048.1, read as the reverse complement.
TCCACCCGAGGCACGGGCTGTATGGCACCCGCGAGATTTCCGCCTGGGGCAGGCTGTGGTGGTGGAGGTGGTGCCATCAGAACAGGCACGTTGTTTGGCTGAGGCACGGGTGCAGGTGCTTGTGCGGCTGCTGCCTTTCTGCGATTTACGTAATCAGTCGCCATTTGGTCGAACTCCCTGCAGTTTCTCATCGAGTGGTTGGATCGCAGTTTTCCATCGTCCCCCTTGTACAGGTGGAATCTGCAATCAGCGTCCATCTTTTCTTCGAATGATCGCTCAGATTGTGCCCGTGACTTGCGCCAATCCTTCCTCTTGTAGCTGTCACTGCGTTGGCCATCGCGACGATCATCTCGACTGTCGCGATCATCTCGACTGTCTCGCCGTCGTCTCGACTGTCTCGCCGATCTTCCGACCGTCGGTCGCTTCTGTCCTGATCATTGCGGGGTGTGGAGAACCCAGCCGCCATGAATTCGGGTCTGTCATCGTCGTAATGACGTTTTGAACGTTTGCGCCTTCGGTCGTCTCTGTACGAGTCTCTATGGCTTCGACTGCTATTCTCATGTTTGTCACGGGGTGAGGACCCGCGTGTGGTGCGTGCCATATCCTCTCCATCTGCCCACTCAGTCGCGATCTGCAGAGGTGGGCTACAGATTTTGGCTTTTGGCGGCCAAGTGCTTCTTTGAAGGTCTCGCCTGGCGAGGCCCATGACGAAAACATCCATGGCCATATCTTCTGAAACCACTCCAACTAATGTATGACCTCAACGTTTCGTCTGAACGCTGAACGCAGGCCCGCAGCTCCTCGAATGTTTTCGGGCGCTCACATAGAGGCTCGAAGTTTTTGATGAAATCCCTGCGGAAGTGATCCCACGAGTCGTATGTTGATGGAGGTAGGGCCTTGAGCCAGTCGCGAGCTGTGCCTTCGAGCATGAGTCGTATGTACTGCATGGCTGTAGTGTTGGTGCCCCGCTGGCACGCAACTGCCAGCCTGTAATCTTCCAGCCACCCGGAAGGTTCCTGTCGACCCGTGTACTTGGGCTGTTCGGATGTGAGTTTGAATCCTTTGGGCATCCGTGTCTCGCGGACGCGTCGAGTGAAGCACAGAGCTCCATGTGGCTCAGGCTCTCGATCAGAGTATGAGTCGCTACTGTAGATCTGCGTGATCTGCTCCTGGACCTGCGCCTTCGCGAGCCGCTTCTTTCCTTCGAGTGGTGGCGACGACCACTGTGATTATGCTCTTCCCGAGGCGCGTCGACTAGGGCACGGTCTCGACTCCCACCTGGAGTTCTTGGAACTTGGCGTATGGCCTTTGCAGCTAAGGCGAGTGATTTGATCTGTTGGCGGTGTAGTTTTGCGTTGGGGTCATCCGCTGGGGGCTTGATTGCCTCCAGGTATGCTGCAGCGGTGTAGAGAGCACCTGCTGCTGTTTTGGGCACCGGCAGTCCTTCCTCGTCGTATGTCATGAAGGAGTTGCCTAAGTTGCGGGTGAGTGCCGCCTTCTCGCCTGGCGAGAGGTGTGACAACCTTGATCTGCGTCCTGTGTCTGCTCGCCCGGTGGAGCTCAGGGAGAGCTGTCTTCTGCGCACACTCGACAAGCTAGCTTGCTTTTTGCGTTCTTCGAGTGTGGCTCTTATCTGCTTCAGTCGAAGTGACTCCTGCCAGTTGAAGTACTGGAAGGTCAACATCTCTTCTTGTGTTGCGTCTGCTGGCATCATTGTGCACTCCTTGATAACTTTATCTGCTTTTGCTGCCATCTCAGCAGTGATTGTGAGGGTTGTGGCTCCGTCCGGCATAGTGACTGTGCACGGGAATTCTGTAGGCCTGCGACTGGCCGCAGTTTCTGATGTTTCTGCGGCGATGGCCACATAGACCTGTTGGGGTATGACCCGAGGGCATATGTATGTACTTTCGAGTCCCGTCATGGACTCGACATCTTCATCGAGGCTCATGTCTGAGCCTGTATGTTCATCGAGTGGTTCGTCTGGACGGATCTCGCAGTCGACGTCTTCGTCGCCTATGCCCATCTCGGCGTCGGCGAGGTTGTTATGAGTCTCGAAGTCGAGGTTGTTGTTGGCGCAGATCTCGGAGTCGACGTGGTTGTCGATATGAGTTTCGAGGTCGTCGAAGTCGCTGAGGGAGATCCCGCAGTCGAAACTATCCTCGAGTGGGAGATCCAGCTCGGGATCGTTTGTGCGGTATGCTGATTCGGCCTCCTCGCCCTGGAGCTCTTCAATGAGCTCGCGCATCTCTCGTGTGGACATGGTTGTTGCAGACGAACAAGCTTGGAGGGTCGATGATGGTATGGACGCAGTGGAAAGATCCGCAGTCGAAGGAGCCGCAGCCGATGGAGCCTCGGGTGCGAAAGTCGCGAGTTGGCGTGGATCCGTCAAGTCCTGCACACCAAGCTTGTTGACGAAAAAATTGAACGAACCAACGGTTAAACCCAAACCTGACTCGAGATCGGAGAAGGCCTCCTGGAATCCTGGCGAGTGTGGCTCGAAATCCATCAGAGGATCCGATGTGCTTTTTGCGGGTGAAGCTGGCGTGTTGCCGTTTGTCGAGTGAGCCGGCGAGTTGCCGTGTGCCGCCTGAGTCGGCGAGTTCTGGTTTGTCGATGCAGCCGGCGAGTTGCCGTTTGTAGATCCGATCGGCGAGTCGCCGTTTTCCGATGGAACCGAAGAAACCGCGAGTCCAGCACTATTCTTTCCCACAGACGGCGCCAATTGACGAGGTGTACCCTCATCAAATCCCATGGTTAAGGACCTAGGGTTGAGATTATGGGGAGAGAACGTGGTAGTACTGGTAGTTTCGTCGGCTGACAAGCAGAGGCAAAGATTTACCCAGGTTCAGGCCCCTCGGGTGGAGGTAAAGACCCTACTTCCTGCTTGTCTGGTATTGATTGTGGATTATGCGATTACAGGGGAGCTCCGGCGAGTTGATGATCTCGCAAGAGCTTTGGTGGTTCGTGTATGGCTTGGTCCCAGATCGGTACCCCTCCCAGCCTTTAAATAGGCTGGGTCTCGGGAGTTTGTAACCGACCTAGTTTACACATAAGGAAAGCCTAAACCGACTATGCCTATGTCTAGTCTTGGAGGGTACTCCATCTTCTTGGGCCTCTTGTCTTGGGCTTCGAGTAGGCTCTTCGATATTGGGACTTAGTCGTTACGTGCACCAGGTACCCTCATGGTAGGGTACCCGATATGTATACCCATGTCACCCCAGAAGGGCAAAGTACACGGGCATCCATTGTCGATCTCAAAACGATGGAAACATCATTGAGATCGTCCATGGATACCCAATTTAGTGAGATACGCGACATGCTCGCAAAACTCGCTAGTACCAAGCACCCTTCGGACACTCTCCCATTAATAGAGGACCCTCTTCATTCCAACATGGGTGATTCCAGGGATGGAACGAAGAAGAGGGAAGGGGTTGAAGAAACCGATACCGAACCTAAGAAATCTCCTTCATCCATAACCAAGCCGGAAGGTGGGAAGCCCGAGTACCATGAGGTCTCTCCTCTTGGTGTCTACTCTCCCGACCCACCTATCCCTCATCCTCGCATAATACCTTAGGTCCTCCACCTAAGCTTAATGCATTGGCTTTTACTAGTTGGCAACACTCAATGAAATCTAATGTCAATAGTGCCTCTATCGAGCTTTGGAGGATCATACAAGTGGATTCAAGGCCGTGGATCCAAACAACTTGACAAGAAGAGAGGTGGTTGATGCTCAACTCAATGCCTCCGCTCTTCACATGCTTGAACTTGCCGTTGGAGAAAATGGTCTTCATCACATTCAACATGTCACCACCGCCAAAGAAGTTTGGATTGTCTTGAGGAGGTGTTTCTTGGAAAGAGCATGAAGAGGAATAGATTTGATGCCTTGAGCAATGATGCCAGAAGTTTCTACATGCTTGATAGTGAAACTCATGAGGAGATGTACGGAAGGCTCAAGATTCTTGCCAAAGCCTTTTATAATGAAGGGGCAACCTATGTGGATGATGCTTGGATCAAGAGGAAGTATGTGAATGCCTCATGCCCTTCGAGCCCATTGAATTGAAGGCCATACAAGGAAGACACAACTATCTTGAAATGTCATCCAATGAAGTTATGCAAGAAATGCAAGCCTCCAAGGTTGCTACCAAGAATGCTCAAGACAATTGTGCTAGGGCCATGGGGATGAAACAAAGTCCATCTCTTGCTTTGAAGGCCAAAGTGGTGTGCCTAGATGATAGTGTGGAAATTGAAGAATGCCCAAGCAACATCATTCCAGATGATCTGCAACAAGCCTACCATGAACACTTGGCCTTGCGTCAAGAGCATTTTGGCGTGACCCGGCCAAGGCAAAGGCCAAGTTGATCAAAGGAACAACCCAAGTGGGAAGAAGGAGTTTGCATCCAAAACGAAGACATGATTCAATTGTCATGACAAGTTTCACTTCATCAAAGATTGTCCTTATGAGAATAGAGAAGAACATGGTGGGAGGCTTGTACTCAAGGATCAATCAAAGTTGGTTCAAAGGAAGCCAATTGTCAAGAAGAAGCCATTCTTCAAGAAAGCACCAAGAATTGTGTTGATGACTCAGAAGAGTACCCTTCCGATGATTCCGAAGAAGAAGAACCCACATGTGAGGTGGCCGCATTGGCCATTACCTCAACTTCATCACCTTCTCTCTTGAATCCCCAATGAGAACATCTCCAACAACAACACCGCTCGTTGCCTCATGGCCAAGGCCACCGAGGTATCATCCTCCACCCCTAAGACTATGCATGAAATGGATGATGTCACTAGTCTTGCAATTAAGAAAGAACTTGTTGCTTTCGATACTTTTTGACTAACTTGCAAGGTGAAGCCAAGAAGCATGTTGAGGCTCTCATGAGCCAACTTGGTAAGGCCGAAGACCTCCTTGAGGTCAAATGTCGAATTGAGAGAGAGGACTCTATCACTATAGCATCTTTGAATGCTTCTCTTGGAGAAGAACAAAACTATAGGGTTACTCTTGAGGAGAGACTTGAGTCTCTTGATAGTACTAATGATGAAATAATTGCTAAAATTCTTAAGGAAAGAGACCATGACATTGCCAAGTATAAAGTGATTAAAAAGGAGAAAGCCGAATTTGTGGTTGCTAATGCTAGACTACATGGGATATAGAGAAGCTTGACAAGGCTCACAAGGCCTTGGAAACGACTCACTCTCTTCTAGTCAAGTCTCATGAGCAACTACAAACTCAACTTTCTAAATCTAACTCACCTAGCACCTCTACTCCCTCTTGTGATCATGCAAATGTTATTGAGGAAAATGCTAGGTTGAAGGTTGAGCTTGCCAAGGCCAGCTAGTGCCAAGACCTCTATTCCAAAGGTAAAGAAAAGGTTGTTGCTCATGTAGTTGAGCAAAAGCAACGCAAAGGGAAGGAGGGTCTTGGTTATGTAGCCAAGGCAATGAACAAAAGAGCAAAACAAGGAGAACAAGGCCAAGCCCGCACAGCCAAGACTTCCATTGCGGGTGGTGATGCCACTAGGGGCAAGACCACTCGTAGTGACTTTGCGGGGCATAATAACCCCAACTACATTCTTTATGTTGATTATTATGGGATGTTTATGCAAAATATGTTGGTCCTTATGATGGTTACATTGCTTATTCTATTTGGGTCCCAAAGACCCTTGTTGCTAACAAAAGAGGACCCATTGCGAAATGGGTACCTAAATCCAAGCAATGATTTCTTGTAGGACTATGCTTCCGGTGGGTCTAAATGGGTGGTTGATAGTGGATGCACTAGTCATATGACCGGAAGCAAGGAGCTCATGACGGAGTTGGGACCAAATATAAATCACTCAACCGTCTCCTATGGTGATAAGTCAAAAGCTGAGGTAAAGGGCCTCGCAAGGTGGTAGTTGCAAAGGATATCACCCTTGTAAATGTCATGCTTGTCGAGTCCCTCGGTTACAATCTTATGTCGGTTCGTGCACTTAATAAGATGAACTTTGATGTCCATTTTACTATTGATATGGTGGTACTCTTGAGGAGCAAGACTCTAAAGGTCATGTTCGTTGGGTATGTTGAAAATGAGTTGTTTGTGGTGGACTTTTCGGGGTCAACCAACACTCAAGCAATATGCCTATTCGGAAAGGCCGACGTGGGTGGTTGTGGCATCGCCGCTTGTCCCATGTCAATATGAGAACTTTGCAAAGTCTTCACAAGGGTGGCCACATTCTTGGACTAAAAGAGAATGTTTTTTTTCTAGAGATCGTCTTTGTAGGGCTTGTGTTGAAGGAAAGATGCATGATTCTCCCCACTCAAGCAAGACCATCATTCATCAAAGAGGATATTGGAACTTCTTCATGTTGATCTCTTTGGTGCCGTTCCTCAACCGAGTCTTGGTGGGAAGAAGTATTGTTTGGTGATTGTTGATGACTATTCAAGATTTACTTGGGTTTATTTCTTCAAGTCGAAGGATGAGACTCAACAAGCCGTCATCGACTTCTCCAATGAAGTTCAACGTCAACACAATGTTCCCATATTGGCCATTAGAAGTGACAATGGCTCCGAGTTCAAGAACTACACCCTAAATGAGTTTCTTAGTGAAGAGGGAATTCATCATCAATATTCCGCTGCATATACCCCTCAACAAAATGGTGTAGCCGAGAGAAGAACCGGACTCTCATGGATATGGCAAGGTCCATGTTGGCGGAGTTTAAGTCTCCGCTTTACTTGTGGGCCGAGGCCATCTCCACGGCGTGTCACTCATCAAACCGGTTATTCTTTCGCGTTGGAAGAAAAGAAACTCCATATGAGATGCTTACCGGCAACAAGCCCAATATTTCCTACTACCGAGTGTTTGGTTGTAAGTGTTTCTATAAGATCAAAGGTGTTCGTTTATCTAAATTTGAATCTAAAGCTTTAGAGGGTATTTTTGTTGGTTACGGTGCCGAATCTCACACTTATAGAGTCTACGACAAATCCTTAGGGAGAGTTGTGGAATCTTGTAGTGTGAAGTTCGATGAGAATGACGGCTCCCAAGTGGCGCAATTTCATGTTTGTGATGTAGATAATGAGGAACCTCAAGATGCAATAAGAAGAATGGGCGTTGGTTTCTATCGCCCCATTGAGATCCATCATGAGCCTCCTCAAGCAAGTCAAGCAAGTCCAAGCTCCACTCAAGTGGAGACACCATCATCACAAGTTGAACCGGCGCCTACCATGGAAGCAAATGATGCACCAACCCAAGAACAAGTTCAAGACCCTCCTCAAGTTGACCAAGTTGCTATGCAAGAACCAAGTACTCCTATTGTTGATGCTAGCCAAGGTCAAGACCAAGATCAACCCTCTCCTTCTATTGTTGAAGATGTGCATCAAGATGATCAAGGTCAACATTCCGGTCAAGACGGGGACTCAAATGATCAAGATGATCAAGTGATACCTCCAAGATCCAATAGAGATATCGAAGCCCGTCGAAAGCAAGAGTTAAGAGAGATTTGGAAATAAAGAGTCATAAGCTAGAAGCAATCATTGGTGACCTAAATAGGAAGGTTACCACAAGGGGTCAATTGGCAAGCTTTAGTGAGCATCAAGCACATATCTCCATGGTAGAACCAAAGAAAGTGTTTGAAGCTCTTGAAGACCCGGATTGGTTGGAAGCTATGCATGATGAACTCAATAACTTCAAGCGCAACAAAGTGTGGAATCTTGTTGAGAAGCCAAAGGATTGCCGCAATGTTATAGGCACTAAGTGGATTTCAAGAACAAGCAAGATGAACATGGAATGGTTATAAGGAACAAGGCAAGATTGGTTGCACAAGGGTACTCTCAAGTTGAAGGCATTGATTTTGGAGAAACTTATGCACCCGTGGCTCGCCTTGAGTCCATCCGTATCCTTCTTGCATATGCATCACATCATAACTTTAAATTGCAACAAATGGATGTGAAAAGTGCTTTTTTAATGGTCCTTTAAAGGAGTTGGTATATGTTAAGCAACCACCGGGTTTGAGGACCCAAACTTCCTAACCATGTCTACAAGCTTGATAAGGCGCTCTATGGTCTCAAACAAGCACCTCGTGCGTGGTATGAGCACCTAAGAGAGCTATTGCTAGACCGTGGCTTTGAAGTGGGGAAATCGATCCCACCCTCTTTACCAAGAGGGTTAAAGGGGAGCTTTTCATATGCCAACTTTATGTTGATGATATTATATTTGGCTCATCTAACCAAGCTTTTAATGATGAATTTTCAAAGCTTATGACCGATAGGTTTGAGATGTCCATGATGGGAGAGTTGAAGTTCTTTCTTGGTTTTGAGATCAAGCAATTGAGTGAAGGGACTTTCATCTCTCAAGCCAAGTACACCCAAGACATGCTCAAGAGGTTCAAGATGCAAGATGCTAAAGAGAAGCGGTTTCCTATGGACACCAAATGTCATCTTGAACTTAATCCAAAGGTATTGATGTTGATCAAAAACTTTACGCTCTATGATTGGTTCTTTGCTTTATCTTTGTGCATCTAGACCCGATATTGTGTTGAGCGTAGGGGTGTGTGCAAGGTATCAAGCGCTCCTAAAGAAAGCCACATGAAGGCGGTCAATAGAATCCTTCGATATTTGGTTTATACCCCAAGGTTTGGTTTGTGGTATCCTAAGGGCTCCAACTTCTCTCTTGCCGGGTACACGGACTCGGATTGGGTGGTGATAAAGATGATAGGAAATCAACTTCCGGGGCATGCCAATTCCTTGGTAGGTCCTTGGTGAGTTGGTCTTCTAAGAAGCAAAATTGTATATCTCTCTCCACCACCGAAGCCGAGTATGTGGCGTAGCTAGTGCATGCACTCAATTGCTATGGATGAGCAAACTTTAAAGGAATATGGTGTCCATTGTGACAAAGTGCCTCTTTTGTGTGATAATGAAAGTGCTATCAAGATTGCCCACAACCCGGTGCAACATTCAAGAACGAAGCATATTGAGATTCGTCATCATTTTATTCGTGATCATGTTACCCGTGGAGATATTGAGCTGGCTATATTCCAACCAAAGACCAACTTGCGGATATTTTCACGAAGCCACTTGATGAAGCAAGATTCACTTATTTGAGGCATGAGCTAAATATCGTGGATTCAAGGAGCTTGACTTGACTATCTTGCATACACACCTATTTCTTGACTATCTATTTGGTTTAGGTGTAGGCATGGACATAGGGGGAGTGCGGTCCTAATACATTGGACTATCCCTCCCCCCATTATGCCGATAGTAAGATTTCATTTGCTTCTCTATATTCATTTGTTGAATTGTAAGCTCAAATGACGAGTTGTGACCGTGAACCCAAGATACATCTTCGCGGTGTCACACCACACACTCATACATCGTGGCCTAGGCCACCGCCCTCTTCTTTTGAAGAGTTGGTTCTTATTTGAAATTTTATTGCTTGTTCATCTTTCTAATCACATCCAATGTTGCTTATTTGGGGGGGATTCATTTTTTCTCCATTGGATGTGTGAAGAAATCATCATGTTTGCATCTCCCCATGACACTCAACTTTGCTCCGTGGTCATTCTTGAAGATGGTTTTCAGCAGAGAAGTTCGGCAGTTTTTCAGGATTTTTTCAGCAAGAGATTCAAGGTTGAAGTGAAGGAGGCCAGCTGGCTCGGGCACCTGCCCGGCCTTGCCCCACCCGAGGCCGGGGCCGAGGCCGGCGCCAAGGCCGGCTGCGTTGGGCACCTGCCCGGCCTAGCCTCTCCCGAGGCCGGGGACATGGCAGGGTTCGAGGCCGGCCGTCTCGGGTTGGTGCCCAGCCTCCATCACACAGCAAGGCCAGCCTGGCCGGCTCTGAGGCTGGGCTGTCGGGGTCAAGTAACTAGGGGGAGGGAGGTCGGGCCGAACCGTTCCCCACCTCTTCTTCCTTCCTCCCCACGAGCTCCTCCTCCACCACCCCCCTCCATTGGAGCCGCTCCCACTCCTCCTACACCCTCAGATCTAAAGGGGCCCCCCTCCAGATCCACCTTTCCATCCAAGAAAGTTCTCCATTGTTGAAGGATTGGGGGAGTTCTCCTCCATTGTTGGTGTTCTTGCGGTGCTCTCAAGATTGGATTTTCTCGGTGAAGCTCGAGCAAGGATGGACTCCGATTCGGCTTTTGATGACCTTGAGGACCTTGATGATACTCCTCTTTCTCAGCTCAAGGGCAATGACAAGGGCAAAGCTTCTTCTTCGACCTCTACTACCCGTCCTCGCTCCAATAAGGCCCCCAAGGGTACCGCCAAGAACAAGAAAGCTCTTCCTGTCAATCCGGATGAACCGGTATGTGAGACTTGGGTCAAAATTCGTGTTGATGAGTTTGAGCGTGACCTCTTGCTTTTGAATCCATATGCCTTTGGAGAGCGCACATGTAGTGACAGCCGTTTCTATTGCAAGATGCATCAGCAAGTTTTTGAATTTCTAGTTTGCACCCGCAAGAACTCTCATGTTCCTCAGCATTACTTTGATGTGAATGATGCACAGGAATTATGGCCGGATGTGATGGAGGGTATGGATTTTCATGGTATTACTTCTCTCATGGCGTGTGATAACCCCTATTCTCCTGAGTTGCTTAGGGAATTCTATGCCACTGTTTATTTTTCTAAGGAGGGACCAAGGACTATGACTTGGATGAGTGGTGGTATCAAGTGCGAAGCTACTATTACTGATTTTGGTGCTCTCTTTGGCCTTGAGGAGCTATCATTCCTGCCAATGTCTCATATTCACATTCATGTGGATGAAACCAAGATAATGAAGGCTCAAGTCAGAATCCGTCATTGCTATCCACCCGGGTCGGGACTTTGTCTTATTCCCAAGGTCACTCATATGACTCCTTTTTGGAAAGCCATTCACTCCATCTTAAGGAACACTATCGCTGTCAAGTATGGGGAGAAGGGTGAGGTTCGCAAGTGGATGGTCAACCTTCTCTTTCACATTGTTAGTGCAAAGGAGAGGGGCTAGAAAATAGATGTTCTAGATTACATGTGGCAAGAGATGCACTCTGTGGTGCTTGAGAACAAGGTTCCCATCTATGGTCCGTACCTCCAGAAGCTTTTTAATACCAAGTTGGCTGCAGCTATGCTCAACGGCCATGAGATGGTCGCGCCTACACTTCTCACTTTGTCAGCTCCTCCTCCGGTTGAGAATGTTGCAGCTGCCCCTCCTCAAGCCAAGCGTGCTAGATCCGAAGTTCCTGAAGGTGGTCCTAGCTCTTATCAAGAGGAAGCTTATGATGAGGAAGAAGCTCATGTTGAGGAAGAAGCTCATGTTGAGGCCCCTAAGAAGAAGCACGGCTTAATGCGTGTGTTCTAGAAAATGAATTGCTTCTTTGTGGACAAGCAAGACAAGGATTTCAAGGCATATCGAAAGCAAAAGCAATTTAACCGCAATCAACGAGAGATCATGACGAAGCTTGAACTTCCCTATCCAGAAAGCTCTGCCGAGGTGATACGTCTCAAACGTATCTATAATTTCTGATGTTCCATGTTGATATTATACCAATTGTTACATGTTTTATATACACTTCATAGCATTTTTATGCATTTTCTGGGACTAACCTATTAACAAGATGCCACAGTGCCAGTTCCTGTTTTCTGCTGTTTTTGTATTCCAGAAAAGCTAGTCTGGAAATATTCTCGGAATTGGACGAAACTTGGACAGAACCTCCTATTTTTCCAACACGTACACGGAGTCCAAAGGAGAGACAGAGGGGAGCCACGAGTTAGCCACACCATGGGGCCGCGCGGCCCCCCTGCCACACCGTGGGGTGGTGTGGGCCCCACGGGCGTCTCCAGCCGCCGCCCTTTCGCCTATTTATTCATCCCGACGCGAAAACCCTAAAGACCCGAGCCATTATCCACGAAAAGTTCCAGAGACGCCGCCGCCGTCAACCCTAGCTCGGGAGGGTTCAGAAGCTCTTTCCGGCACTCTGCCGGAGAGGGGAATCATCACCGGAGGGCTCTACATCACCATGCCTGCCTCCGGAGTGATGCGTGAGTAGTTCATCCTTGGACTACGGGTCCATAGCAGTAGCTAGATGGTTGTCTCTCCACTTTATGCTATCATGTTTAGTTCTTGTGAGCTACCTATCATGATCAAGATCATCTTATTGTAATGCTACATGTTGTGTATGCTGGGATCCGATGAATATTGAATACTATGTCAAGTTGATTATCAATCTATCTTATATGTTATTTATGATCTTGCATGCTTTCCGTTACTAGTAGATGCTTTGGCCAAGTAGATGCTTGTAACTCCAAGAGTGAGTATTTATGCTAGATAGTGGGTTCATGCCTCCGGTAATCTGGGAGAGTGACAATAACTTCTAAGATTGTGGATGTGCTGTTGCCACTAGGGATAAAATAACCGATGCTTAGCTTAAGGGTGCGCCGTTAGGTCTAATGCATTTGATTATCATGCATTGCATCCATTTGCGTTTTCATTTGCATTGCAATTATTTTAGTTGAACTCTATTTGGTTTATGCTCGTGGAACTTGGTTATCTAAGTTATTGTATCATGGAACTATGTTATCTTCGTTTATTGTAAGGCTATGATATTCTCGGTTATCTATCCATATGGAGAAGTCTATGTTGATCTATATCATTCTTGGTTATCTTTCCACATGGAGAAGTCTATGGTGAGATAAAATTTCTATCCTTTACTCACATGGAATTTTTGTGATTACATGCCTTACTATTACTTGTTTATGCCAAGATGATCTTACCTTTTGCTAATGCTTGCTTCTAGTATCATGACTATCCTTTTGGCATTCTAGCACTAGTGTTATTGTTGGGTTATAAAATCAAGGGGGAGCTTCAATTAAAACATTGCCTATGTGCTTAAATTAGATATATCTTTTTGCAAATCCATATGTTGTCATCAAACATCAAAAAGGGGAGATTGAAAGGACATAGTCTACTAATCTTGTTTTGGTGTTTGATCACAACACTTGGAGTGTTTAACCATTCACTAAGTGCTTACAGGAAATCTTAAGCTTTATGTTAACGGGATAAAGGTTATCTCTCTCTACACAAAAAGAAGAAAGTCCAGCGATGGAAAAACGTCTTTGGGAAACGCTGTGAGGCTGGCTTCCAAGCCGGCCAGGCCGGGCTGGCTTCCCTCTCAAGGCCGGGCGCCTTGGGTACCCTGCCGGCCTCCGGGCCGGCCTAGGCCGGGTCCAAGGTCGGGCGCCTCGGGTGGGTGGCCAGCCTCCAGGCCGGCCAGGCCGGGTCCAAGGCCGGCCTCTCTGCGTGTCTGCATATCTGGGAAGAGGCCGGCCTGGACCTCTTCAATCGGGTAGATATTTGGAGGAGCTATAAAAGCCCCTCAACCTACCTTTTGATAAGCAGCTCGCCCAACATTGAAGAACACCATTATTGCAAGCTCAAGAATCACTAGATCTCCCAATCCCTCCACCCAAACTCGTTGATCTTTGGAGGATTGAAGTAGAAGGCCCGGATCTACATCTTCACCAAGCCGATTTACATTACCCCCTCATTCACTTGAGGGACCATTTGCTAGGGTTTCCATTGGGAAAACCTAGCCCCTTGTTGTACTCACTTGTTGTTCTTGTGATAGACTGTAGCCGTTCGGGAGCCCCCAATCCAGTTGTGGGTTGTGCCCCGGATTGTTGTTGTAAAGGCTCCGGACTCCGCCTTGAAGGTTTTCGATAGTTGAAGGTGAACCAAACCTTTGTGGTGCGGTTCATCGGAAAAGAAGGTGAAGCCTTTGTGGCCGTTGAGCCATTGTGTTGGCTCATACCTCTCCAACGGGACTTACTCCCCTAAAAAGGAGGAACTCATGAATACATACGTGTCTCCGCGTGCTTTCACTTCGGTTACCTCTATCCTTGTTTACCGTCTTTACCTTGTGTATCTTGTTTAGTTGCTAGCTTGTTATATAGGTAAATTCACCGTAGTTGCATATCTAGAGAATTTACCTTCCATGTCAAGCCTAATTTGAAAAAGAATTAAAATTGGAGTAGCACCTATTCACCCCCCCCCTCTAGGTGTCATGCGATCCTTTCAGTCGGCCACGTCTCCGATGCCCTCGGTGGTGCGTCGCAACGCGAGGCTAGGAGAGAAGCCACGGATGCCCACTCTAGACAAGACGATCACCCAGTTCCCCATCAAATACTTGGGCTCCCCCTCTCCCTTGGAAGGCTGCGCCGCGCTGATCTTTTGCCATATATTGACAAGGTCGCATCTCGTCTGCAACCTTGGAAGGGGAAGTTTATCAACCAGGCAGGCTATACTCAACTTGTCAAGTTGGTGTTATCTTCCATGCCTATCTTTCTTCTCACAACCATCAAAGCCGACAAACGTACGATTAAAGCTTTTGACAATATCAGAAGGGGAATGTTATGGAACTGCACTGAGAAGGTTAGCGGTGGGAAATGCAAGGTCAGCTGGGACAAAGTTTGCCGCCCTAAGGTCCTTGGTGGTCTCGGAATCCTCAACCTCGAGAAGATTTCCAAGGCTCTCAGGCTGAGATGGCTGTGGCATTAGTGGGCCTCCCCTGACAAGCCTTGGGTGGGATCGGAAACACCAAATGACTGCACCGATAGAAGCCTCTTCAATTAATGCGGCCACCAGGGTTATGGTGGGAGACGGAATGAAAGCTTCCTTTTGGGGACTGTCTTGGCTTTACGGGCTCTCACCAAAAGTTCTCGCGCCAGACCTTTTTGAAGCTTCCAGGCGCAAGAACAGAAACGTCCACGACGCGCTCACCGACGACAGATGGATAACGGACCTCGACGTGGGAAACTTCACGGTCAACCATATCTCTCAGTTCGTCCATCTTTGGGAAGTCATTCAGAAGATTGCTCTCATGCCGGGGGTTGAGGACACCATCACGTGGACACTTTCAAGCTCAGGAATCTACTCGGCCAAGTCTGCTTACAGAGCTCAGTTCATCGGTGCCTCTTCCTGTTCGTTCATAGTAGTGGTGTGGAACACGTGCCCCTCCCCCCAAGTGCTCCTTTTTCGCTTGGCTCGCTGTTCAAAATAGGCTTTGGACTTCAGACCGTCTGGCCATCAGGGGGTGGCCTCACCAGCCTATCTGCCAACTTTGTAGGAACCGAAATGGGAAGACATCTACTGTTCGAATGTCGGTATTCGAAGAGGGTCTGGGCGGAGGCCTCCACCTGGCTGAAGTGCCCTGCACTTATGCAAAGCCTCGGGCCACCAAGCCCACGATATTCGAGTACTGGAAGGGTTTGGCCGCCTCGCCATCTCCCTCTCGCAAGGGCATGTAGACGGCAATCATCCTGATCACCTGAGAAATTTGGAAGGAACGGAATGTGAGGGTCTTCAACAACACCTTCACGATGCTCTCCATTCTCTTACAACGCATCAAGAGTGAGAGAAAAAACTGGATCCTCGCAGGGGCTAAGAAGCTGGCCGAAATTTGCGAGTGATTGCCCTATTGTATCTTTTATTTACCTTGTTTGGCTTTGGCCATGTTTGTATTGCTCCTTCTATATCAATATAAAAGACAAAGCTTTTACCTTCATTTAAAAAAAAAAATCAAGCACTCTGAGAAACGATCGTTCGATAATATATCAATATGAGCAAGCATTGCACCCACCGTCGCAGTTCTGGTTCTAGTGGTAAATTGCTACACGATTACCACGCGTAAGTTTTGCGACGTGAGTGAAAATATCCAACATTTCGCAAAAAAAAAAAAAAAAAAACCAACAGCAAAGCAAGCAATCAAAAACAGTCCGACGAGTTTATCTATCTATCCATGCATTTTTCCGGCCGCCTACTACTCTGCATGCAGAACTAAGTTTCAAAATTTGAATTTCGGTTAATTCCCTCCCTCACATCTCGATCTTTATATATACACATCTCCCCACATCGATCTCACCATCACCATCAGCAGCACGTACGTAGGCAGCTCCTACAATGGCGTCCTCCTCCATGCATCTAGTTTTCCTGTTCCTCCTAGCCACCACTCTCACCATCTCGCGCACCTCCTCCTCACGAGCCACCCCCTCCCACGCTGACGGCGGCGCCGGCAAGGCCGTGTACACCAAGGTCTGCGACGCGTCCCGGTTCGAGGCGGCGGGCTGAACATGTCCCTCTACCGGTACTGCGACGCCTCCCTCCCGTACTCCGATCGTGTGCACGACCTCATCGGATGGATGACGGTGGAGGAGAAGGTGTCAAATCTCGGCGACTGGGCCGACGGCGCGCCCCGTGTCGGCCTGCCGCCGTACATGTGGTGGTCGGAGGCGCTGCACGGGCTCTCCAGCACCGGCCCCACCACCAAGTTCGACGACCCCAAGAAACCCCGCCTCCACTCCGGCCGCGCCGCCGTCTTCAACGGCACCGTCTTCGCCAACGTCATCAACAGCGCCGCCTCCTTCAACGAGTCCCTCTGGAAGTCCATCGGCCAGGTACGTACACGTCCTTGTTCCTACGTGTCAGTGTCATGCATGCCGATGCTACGGCAGGAGTAACAAACTTGTTGCTGTGGCAGGCGATCTCGACGGAGGCTCGTGCGATGTACAACCTGGGCAAGGGCGGGCTGACGTACTGGAGCCCCAACATCAACGTGGTGCGCGACCCGCGGTGGGGCCGCGCGCTGGAGACCCCCGGCGAGGACCCCTACGTCGTCGGCCGCTACGCCGTCAACTTCGTGCGCGGCATGCAGGACGTCTCCGGCCACGCCGAGGCCACCACCGACCCCATGTCCCGGCCGCTCAAGACCTCGGCATGCTGCAAGCAGTACGCCGCCTACGACGTCGACGACTGGTACGGCCACACCCGGTTCAAGTTCGACGCCCGCGTGGAGGAGCGCGACATGGTGGAGACCTTCCAGCGGCCCTTCGAGATGTGCGTCCGCGACGGCGACGTCAGCAGCGTCATGTGCTCCTACAACCGCGTCAACGGCATCCCGGCCTGCGCCGACGCGCGCCTTCTCGCGGGGACCATCCGCCGCGACTGGGGCCTCCACGGCTACATCGTCTCCGACTGCGACGCCGTGCGCGTCATGACCGACAACGCCACCTGGCTCGGCTACACCGCCATCGAGGCCAGCGCCGCCGTGCTCAAGGCCGGGCTCGACCTCGACTGCGGCGAGAGCTGGATCGTGCAGGACGGGAAGCCCGTCATGGACTTCCTCACCACCTACGGCATGGACGCCGTCCGCAAGGGCAAGATGCGCGAGGCCGACATCGACAACGCGCTCACCAACCTCTACATGACGCTCATGAGGCTCGGCTACTTCGACGGCATGCCGCGCTACGAGTCCCTCAACGAGAAGGACATCTGCACCGACGACCACAAGGCCCTCGCCCTCGATGGCGCCAGGCAAGGGATGGTGCTCCTGAAAAACCACAACAACCTGCTTCCCCTCAACGCCGACAAGCTCGGCGCCGTCACCATCCGCG
Organism: Poa pratensis; assembly: GCA_947311845.1. Classification (NCBI taxonomy): domain Eukaryota; kingdom Viridiplantae; phylum Streptophyta; class Magnoliopsida; order Poales; family Poaceae; genus Poa; species Poa pratensis. Next base: position 57,585,712 of record CAMZMU010000048.1, on the reverse strand, counting down.
GCCCGCACGCGGAGGCGCCTGAGAAGGTCATGGACGGAGACTACACAGGTACGATCACTTATTGTTCACTGTCTGACATGTCAAATACTCAATGTCACACTTAATCTTGAAATTAACATTGTTGTTGCGACTTTTTATTCCGTCAATGCAGGGCCGCCCTGCCGGTATGTGACGCCGCGTGAAGGCATAAGTAAGGACGTGAAGATCGCACACGCCGCCAACTTGACAATCTACTTCGGTGGCATAAACATGCACATCGAGAGGGAGGGCAACGACAGAGAGGATCTCCTCCTGCCCAAGAACCAGACGGAGGAGATCCTCCGTGTAGCGGCGGCCTCGCCGAACCCGATCGTCCTCGTTATCCTGTCCGGCGGAGGCATCGACATCTCCTTCGCGCATGGCAACCCCAAGATCGGCGCCATCCTCTGGGCCGGGTACCCCGGCGGTGAAGGTGGCCACGCCATTGCCGATGTCATCTTCGGAAGATACAATCCAGGTGTGATAAAATGCAATCTATAGTATTTCGATCAAAGGCCATCGTTGGAATGAGTTGTGATGTAATTGCGTGATCGATCGAGCAGGTGGAAGGCTTCCGCTGACATGGTTCAAGAACAAGTACATCCACCAGATCCCTATGACGTCCATGGCGCTCCGGCCGCGACCGGACCACGGATACCCGGGGAGGACGTACAAATTCTACGACGGTCCGGAGGTGCTCTACCCGTTCGCCCACGGCCTGAGCTACACCAAGTTCCGATACGAGCTTACCGGCGCCGCCGACGGCACCGCGGTCAAGCTGGACGCAGCCGGCCGGCACTGCAAGCGGCTCAGCTACAAGGGCGGCGCCGTCGACGCCGCCCCATCCTGCCCGGCGATCGACGTCGCGAGCCACGCCTGTCTCGAGACCGTCGGCTTCACGTCAGCGTTGCCAACCACGGCGACGTGGATGGAGCCCACGTGGTGCTGGTGTACACGCTGCCGCCGCGGGAGGTAGCCGGCGCGCCCATCAAGCAGGTAGTGGCCTTCCAGCGGGTGTTTGTCAAGGCGGGTGCCGCCGCCACCGTGGGCTTCACGCTCAACGTCTGCAAGGCGTTCGGCATCGTTGAGAAGACGGCGTACACCGTAATGCCATCCGGCGTCAGCACCGTCCACCTCGAGAATGGCGACTCGTCGTCGCCATCGTCAGTGTCTTTCCCCGTCGAGATCAGCTTCTCTGCTTATTAGTTTATTTTGTCGTTCTTTTAGGATATTCCCCGTCAAGATCAGTGTATTCTCTTATTTACCACAAGGAGTTGTTCAGCATCCTGCTGAATATTTTGTATCTTCAGTGTCAAAAGTGAACATTCTGTTCCTTACAAAATAGTTGAATCGAATGGTGGATTGATACAGCAATTTTTAGGTTGCTGACTTGCTGTGCTGAAAAATTGTGGACTCTACCTTTACTTCTCCAACGCTTAAAAATGGAGTACTCTTCACCTCTAAAACAATTTTTAAGAACGACTATGCGTAAACTGAAGCTCCAATAAACATGGAGATGAAATGATGAAAATCTAATGTCATGCCGGTAATGAATTCAGCATTGCCTAATATATCCATGGAGCTCAATATTGCAAACGCGATAGATCCATGGATCTCAACATTGCAAAAGGAAGTGGATTAAACTTCTTAAGATAGGGGCGTAAAAATAACCATAGTCATTATCGACGCTGTATGAGGAGAGAACGGTATCGATAACCACGAGGGTGGCCAAGCAAGAACTGAAGCGCTCATGCTCTTCTTAGGCCATCACCAGTACAAGATGCTTAGAAAAATAAACTGAATTTTGCTTAAACACTAGTACTTATTTATACGTACAAGATGGGTTCTTAACTAGGCAGCTCTAGTGTATAAATAAGCACCGATGCTTAAGAAAGAGGCACCGATGCTTAAGAAAGAGGCACCGATGCTTAATTTTTTAAGCAACTCTCTAAGCACACAATGACCTTAGAGATTACTAATTTTCTATGAAGAGGGTAATTCTTTTCTTTGAGTCGTTTACTTTGGTGTGCATTTGTTGCAAGGTTCTTTCCCTGTTGATGGTGTTTACATAGAGGCCAAGCACAATTCTGGCATTCGTTTGGCAGCACTGCTTAGTCATCCTCCACTCCTCCTACCTTAAAATCAGAAGCCCTCCATTTTGCATCCAGAGAAGTACACATTACCCTCCCCCTAGCTAGGCTTCTTCTAGAGTTCAGATAAAAAACGTCAACTCTAATACTATTCAAAATACAACCTCAAATTCTCAAAACCGTTTATACTACAACCCTTCCCAATTTCTCGTTTTGACACATCAGCTTTTCTCACTTCTTCCCCTCTATAGAGAAGGTGCGAAGGGGTTGGGGTGCCGTTGTCGCTAGCTTTCAAGTCAAATGCCGGCTTCGTGTGGTGCGCCCTAGCACCGACGGATGGCGTGTAGAGTTGTGTGTCCGGCGGATCTTTTTGGATTTAGTCCATTTTCATGTTCATTTGTGTCGTTGTAGATGTGACTCTTCCGATCTACGGTTGTCATCATTAACGATGGTTCCTGCACTGCTGCGTTGGTTCTTCAGGATCTTAGCACGACGAATTCCCGTGTGTTTACTACAACAAGCTCTACTACGACAAGGTTTGCCCGGTTCCAGTGAGTGAGAGGTAAGGATGGCGACGCACCTTCGACTTGCTTCACTGCTTTTAGTCATCGATAGGTGGTCTGAAGACCTACTAATAATTTTTATTAAATTTGGAATTCTCTATACCGTTGTCGATAACCAATATATCGGTTGGCATTTTTGCAAGAAAAGAAAAATAAAATGCCAGATTTGGTGGTCACGATGAGACTCTTTGTAGACTTCAGGATCAGTTCAGATTGGTTCGGAGCTTCTCTGACGCGGTTGTGGCTGAGCTTCTCTGACGCGGTTGTGGCTATAAACAACCATGATTACATCGTCGATCTGGTGGTTGACATGCACACTTTTTTGCGAAACACAGTTTAACGCAGACGTTCACATACACGTGCACACACTCATCTTTATAAATGCACGCACGCACATCCTACCCATATTAGCACCTCCGAAAGACTGAGCCGGCGGTCGGGTATTGAGATTGGTGAAATCACCATAGACGCCTTGCTGTCGACGGAAACTTCGCCTCTCACTGAAGAATATTCCGGCTCAATGAGAAACACCAATGTCAAATCTACGATTTGAACTTTGTTGGGCTGGGGCTACAACCACCATCCTAACCATCGTATCACAGGCAGATTCTCGACACGCACATCTTCTCGATGACAGTATTCTGACGTCATGGATACCGGCTTAGCAGAGCACGATGCGGCATTTGTCTCCGACTTCAGCGTCTAGTCACCTGACATGGCGCTCGCCGACATATGGAGCATGCTGACGCCTCTTTAGAATGGTTTCATTCTTTTATTAACCACCAAGAAGTTCACTGTATTCAGCATCCTGCTGAATAGTTTGGAACTTCAGTGTCAAAAGAGAACATCCCATTCCTTTAGATTTCAGTTACGATAGAGTTGAATCAAATGATTGATGGGTGCAAAAATTTATTTGGTTGCTATGGTGAAAAGTTGTTGACTCAACGTTTCTTATCTAACGGTTAAAATAAAGTACTATTCATTTTTAACGATTAATTGATGTTTTAAAACTACATAAGTACTTGGGAGGGCCATTACCCCCTCTCAACTCACACTCGCCTTATTTTAAACCACCTAAATTGTGCAAAACCCCGAGCATTCTGTGTGCATAGCACACATGAGATTGTTGGCATCGTATTGCTTCAGATGTAAGGATCACCTGGGGCTGGGGAAGACGAGGGCATGCGGCCGATCATGGGATGGGAGGATCGTGTTCTTTTCGGGATTAGAGAGTTAGGGGGTTATTGCAAAAAAATGACAATCTTTTATCCTAGAAGCGGGCACGTAAATGTAAATTTCCTTCCACTTGACGTGAGGCGCATGATTTACATCGCTCGGCGTGACACGATCGGATGCACGGATACACCATAGGCAGCGGATTCACATGATACATTGCCAATATGTAATTTTAACTATTCATTATAACATTCTTAATAACTTTAGGAAAAATAGATAGGCCATAAAAATAATGTACTCCCTCCTTCAGTCAAGAACAGTTTAAAAAATAAATTATTCTGTGGACAAATGGATCTGAATTTTATTTGCTATGCTAGCCTCGATGTTGTCAAGTCGGATAAATCATAAGTTGCGGATATCCACGCGAGCGCACGCGCTACATATACTACTTCTGTGTGGTCCTAGCACTAGTCCTACCATCCAACTCATGTATGAGTACCTAAAGTCCTCCAAAAAGTCAAAATGGAGGCCCAGCTACATGTAGCCCTTGAATTTGCAAAATTAGAAAATCATATAAGTTTCAAACAAATCTGAGAAAAATCCTAAATGTCGTGAAAAGTCCCACGGGGTAGTGAGTTCGAACACAGGGGACCGAAACACGCAATCGACGGAACCTTCCGCGCCTCGGTGAACACACACACGCGGCAAGGAGACACAGCGGTTTACCCAGGTTCAGGCCACCATGATGGTGTAAAAGCCTACTCCTGCTTGTCTGGGATTGCACTGCTTGTAGCGGTTATAGTACATGAGCTTGTAGATGAATCAGATGGATCCTTACTAAGGTTGTGGCACGGCCCCTTTTATAGTGCTCTGGTCCTCTTCCCCCAAAGACGTTGACGGAAGGGTTGCCACATAGCACCAAAAGATGGTACCGGCGCACTGCCTAGCCCAGCTAAAGCCACCGTCCATGGCGCAGTTGCACGGACTTGTCGGTGACGCATGCAGTGGCGCGTAGCGCCGGTCCGGCCGTCTTGCACCAAAGTGGAAGGTCTTGGGCTTCGCTTTGCTTGCCGTGGATGGTCGGTGTCCTTTAATCACCAAAGAGGAAAGCTTTGGCCGGCACGCTCTGCGGCGGAGCGCAGGCGCGCGCGTCACTCTGAAAGAGACGCAGGCGCACATGGTCCCTGACGCGGAGTCACGGGTACGCTGTTGCTTGTCTTCTCCCGCTCGAGGCCTGGCGGGGATCCTTCCCTCGCGAGGGTGGCCTCGCGAGACTGGTTCTTGGGCTGACTTGGCTGACCGCCACCTTGGCCTCTCGAGGCCGGGGTCCTCAGCGGACCGTGCCTTCATGAGGCTCTGGGGCACGTGTCATGCCTCTTTAGCTGTTGACTTGACTTGGTCTTCCACGTGTAATCTTCTGGGCCAAAGGCACACGGGCCGTGGTACCCTGGTTTCCACTAGTCCGCAGTAGCCCCCGGGCCCGCGTCTTGCATGCATCTTGTCCGTTGGATGCGAAGGGGCGTGGGCCCTAGAACAGGTGCCGTTTCGGGAGTACGGACGCGTGGCGTGACGGTTCGTTGCGTACGAACCCACGATGGCCGCGACGCCTCGGTAACCGTCCAGGCTGACACAAAACCTGTGCCGCGCGCGGGGTGGCAGTCCCATCATCTTCCTTGTTCCACTCTCGAGTGCTTCGCCTCCCTTTTTCCTTGGCCGCCGCCTCCATCTTTGAGCGTGATGTGTCGGAGAGGAACATTCATGGAAAAGAACCCGATGGAGACGCGGTTGTCGATCTCGAGCTCACGTCACACCTCTCCCCCACTAGGAATCGTGGCTGGAAGCTCCAGCCCGGGCTCCGGCGGGCCTACCAGAACGGCCCCGCCTCTCTCAAAAAGGCGGAAGGGCCACTGGTACGCCTTGGATGAGTGAGTTTCTCCCCCTGACACTTGCGATTTCATCATCTATGCTTTGCACCTGATTTCTTGCTCCGACACAGGGCTCCTCCGTCGAAGAAGAGGAAGGCAGGGGAGTCGCGGAGGAGAGCGGCGAGCTCCTCTGAAGCTAGCCGCCACCCGTCCTCCGATTTACCCCCGGCTAGTGCGGGCTCAAACAGGGTGTGTGAGCCTGCACCGCTGGCTGGGCCCTCGTCAAGCCCTTTGCCGGCCGTCGACCCACTGGCTGCAAATGTCTCTATGTCCACGCCTTCTCCAACACCTCCCCCTCTGCCAGTGTTCCTGGTGTAGCTGGCGGTGGCGCCTCTTTGGCCGCTGCTGAGGCGTCCGTCCCGGCGCCTGACGAGGTGCCGACGGCAGTGGAGGTGGACCCCCTAGCCTTCGGGCATCTCCTGCGGCTGCGGTTAGGGAGCCAGAGGACGCATATGTCGGCCTGACCGGCTCTGGCCCCACACGGAATGAGCCCGAGGCGTCGGCCGGCTTTTACCCGGCTGAGTGGATCTTGCAGTGCCCGGCAGTAACTCCTTGCTGAGGGGTAGTGCCGTGCAAATTGCCCATGGCGTTCTCTCTGGCCTTGAAGCGGAGCTTCGATCGCACGAGGCCTTGGTGGCTGGAGCAGGCTCGCCTTGCCCAGGCATGGCGTCAACTGGAGGCTGCGCGGTCTTCAGCCGCTCGCGAGGCGGAGCCAACTCGGAGGGTCGCTGCTGATGAGAGACTTGCGGTGATCGAAGCCCGTGAGAAATCCTTCCAGGAGTGGGCCGACTCCGAAGCCGGAAACTCCAGGACCGAGCAGCCGTTGTGGCGGCTCATGAGGGTAGGTGGCCGCGGCCGAGGCGGCGTGTGTCAAGGCGAAGGAGTAGGAGGCCTCCCGCTCCTAGGTCCTTACGCTTCGTGAGGGTGACGCGTCTCTCTGGGAGCAAGAGCTGGAGAAAACTGCTCAGGACTTGAGCGCGGAACGGGCCCGACTGGAGCTTCTTTGGAGGGGATTACAGCCAGAGAGGACTCTTATGAGGAGCGCTTTGCGAAGGCTCAGGCTTTTTTCCAGGAAAGACAGGAAAAATTCCTGAAGGAGACCGAGGAGCGGGCCAAGGCAAAGATCGAGGCCGCGCGCGAGGAGTATATGCGCGACTGCAGTGACGACCTCAAGGCGCAGGGAAAAGCTTCGCCAAGAAGCACCAGGCTTTTACCCTGAAAATCAACGATCTGGAGGGGAAGCTTTTCAATCTTCGTGCTTCCTTTGAAGAGGCCGTCGAGGCGAGGGGCACCGCTGAAGCGGAGCTAGCTTCACTGCAGGCCCAGGTGGCCCCCCTAACGGCGACGATTTAGGAGGCTCAGGAGGAGGCGAGCCATGCGCAAATGTTGCAAGACGAGCGCGTGAAGATGTTCCGCGTGCTTGCTGTGCGGGCTCGCTCTGCCGTTTCTCATTTGGGCGTCGAGAGGCCGCATCCCCCGAGGTGGAGAGTGACGCTCTTACCTCTACTTCTTCACGCGGCTTGTCGAGAAGCTGGAGAAATCCGCCAAGGGACTAGACGACCTTGTGACCGACGAATGTCGTGATCTTCTGGGTGCGGCCATCAGTCGCGTTTTCTGCAACCTTCGCTGTGTCAACCCTTTCTTTGATTTCGACGAGGTTTTGAAGCCGGTGCCTGCGGATCAACATGCGGCGCTTGTGGAGAAGGTGAGGGAGCACGTGCTGGTCCTTGCGGCGATGTTTAATAGGAAGGCGCCAATGGTGGCTGATGGCGTAGAAGATGCCAGCGACAACGAGGAAGATGCAGGTGATGCGGAGAGCTCTGACGACAGCGACGTCTCCTCTTGATCCTCCTGTAATGCCCCAAGGATGGAAGCTTTTGTAAAATCTGAAACCTTCGCTCTATAACCAGTTGGCCTTAAGTTTATCGTGCTGGTTTGTTTTCCTTTTGGGGGTTTCATAAGGTTTTTGTGTCTCTTTGCCCACTGCTTTTGGTGTTCTACGCCTCTAAGGCCCAGCCCCGAGCGTGTATCGCCACCGCCCTGCCGAGGTGTGCTCAGCGAGGATGGGGGACATTCCACCTCACGAGGTGGTAAGGGCTCTTGAGGCTCGCTGCTCAAGGGCCCCCTTTTGGCGTTCAAACAGCCCATGGAGCTCAGAACTTGAACCCACGGTGCCTCAGGAAAGAGAACAAACTTCTGGAGTGTGATTGGACTTAGCTTTGGTAGGGTGAGGACCCTAAGGGAAACTTCTCGCCTCCCGAGCCTCTGGAGGCTTGTGGTGTCAGCGCCGGGCTGTGCCTCAGGAGGCTTTTGTCCTTCGCCTAATTTTCCGTAGTGATTCCTGCGTCCTGTTTTGCGACAAAGGCAAAGCAACGAGGGTTGCGACGGTACACGCTTGCTGATCCGTGCCTGGTGTTGCACGAGGAGATTGGCACCAAGGACCTTTGGAGGTGGCGTGTACGAGGGCGTCCCCCTGAATCCACATTAGGTTTACTTGGGTTTTTCGGAGCTGCAGGGACGGACCCGAGCACAGACACCGTGCCCCAGCCCCCGCTCGTGTGACACTCAGGTAGAATCGAAGGCGCGTATCAAAAATAAGAAGCTTACCGAGGGTAAGGACACATAGAGATATGCATGGCACGAAGCGCATTGTTTACTGCTGAATGAATAGGTTCATTACAAAACGGCCATCGTGATGAGCACGAGGCGAGGAGACCCTCGTGGAGAGGAGTCTCATTGAGTCTGTAGTGGCCGCGTGGCACCTCAAGAATCAAAATAGCCGCCGTGATGAACACGGGGTCACACTCGGAGTGTGTTGGAGTCTTCTTCGCCTAGTATTGGCGCTGGGGAGATGTCGGTGGAGAATGTCTTAACCAGGAGATGCAAAAAGTGCTGGGGCAAGCGTGCCACCGCTTGCCGGAGGGTGCCGCACAGGTCTCCTACTGGGAGGCAGGGTCCTGCTGCCTGCGGGGGTAGCCCCCGAGCTGTTGGCAGCAAGGTCCAGCCTCTTGGCGACAGTGAGCTCTTTGGAGGCGGAGAGCTTCTTCTTCTGCGCTGGCGTGACCAGTGGCTCGGAGCCAGGAGCGCTTTGGGAGAAGCCCCCTTGGTGGGTGGCGCCTTAGCGGGGCGGGTCTTGGCGGGGGGGGGGGGGGGGGGGGGTGCTTTGATAGCAAATGGTTTGGCGGGGTAAGCCTCGGCAGGGCACCGAGCCGCTGCCCTCTTTGCCGCGGCCTTCTCCTGAGAGGTGAACTGCTTCTTTTTGGAGGGCGCGATCTGATCGGGGCCGTCCTTGTTGGCGGGGTAGGTGGTAGCCGCGACCTTGTAGACGTCCACGACAGTGCGCACTGAGTCCTTCTCATCACAGCGGATGGTGATGGTGCTGCTGCAACCTGGTATCTTGACGACGTTGTAGGCATGGTGTGTGATCCATGAACTTGGCCAACGCGGGTAGCCCAAGATGGCGTTGTATGGCAGGTTCATGTGGGCCACATCAAAGTCGATGAGCTCGGTACAGTAGTTGTCTTGAGTGTCAAACGTGACAGGCAGACGTACCTACCCAAGGGGCACTGTGGTCCCATCGTCACCCCTGAGAAGGGCCTCGTTGGCATCAGTGCTCGTGAAGTCGAAGGTGTCGACAGAGAGTACATTCAGACCTGCTCTCCGTCGATGAGCGTTTTGGTGACGGCGACGTTGTTGATGGTGGGAGTGCACACCAGCGGGATGGTGCCCATAGCTGCAGTGTTCTTGGGGTGATCGCTGGATTCGAAAGAGATTTTGTACTGCGACCACTTGAGGGGCTTCCGGCGGCGACCTTTGGGAGGGGGCGTTGACCTCGCGAGTGAGCTCCTTGAAGTGTCGGTTGGAGATGGGAGCCTGTGCTTCCCCGAGGATGCACGCGGCCCACCTGCGAGGCTCTTGGTAGCCCCCTGCTTTTCATCAGGGAGGTTGTTGTTGTTCTCCTTAGGCTGTGGCTGGGCAGCATTGGCTTGCTGGTTGGCCTGCTGAGGATACTGACCCTCCTAAGGATACTGACCCTGCTGAGGGTAGTGACCCTGCTAGTTGTAGTTGTTGCCACGATCCTGCCAGCGTCCACCATTGTGATCGCCTCCGCACCGTTACGGCGGTTCTGGCGGCCTTCACGAATCTTCTTGAGTTCAAAACAATCCTCGGTGTTGTGAGTGTTCAGCTTGTGGAAGCCACAGTACTTGCCACCCTTCTTGTCATCTTCTTCTCCGCGCTTGAGCTTCTGCCCGGGCTCGGGCTCAGGCTCCGCCGCTAGGACGGCTGGTGCCTTACGCTTGGTTGGCTCCTTGCTCTTGCTCTTGGCTTTTGCTGCATCGGGGTCGTCCAGCTCAGGGCAGTTGTGGGCGAACAGGCGGCCCTCTTCTGCCTTGGCACACTTGTCGGCGAGGTGAAAGAGTAGGACCACAGAGGTGAGGGAGTCGGCATAGATGCCGAGCTTCTCAAGCATCTTGGTGTCTGTGACGCGGCGGAGAAGGCTCCGATGACAGCGTCGTCGTTGATGCCCGGGATCTTGTTGCGGACTTGGCTGAAATGCTGGATGTACTTGCGCATCGTCTCGCCCTGGCGCTGCTTCACAGCAGGGAGGTCGTTGAGGGAGAGGGGACGCTCGTACGTGCCTTTGAAGTTGGCAACGAATTGCTCGCACAGCTCTCCCCATGACCCTAGGGAGGCCTCGGGGAGATTCATGAGCCATGAGTGGGCAGCATCCTTGAGGTCCATGGGGAACCAGTTGGCCATGACCCGGTCGTCGCCGCCCGCAGCTTGGACTCCCACGGTATAGAGCTACAGAAACTCTACGGGGTTGAGGGTGCCGCCGTAGCGTGGAGGTAGCTTTGGCCAGAACTTGGGTGGCCACACCACGCGCTGTAGCTCTCGCGTGAGGACTAGGCAGCCCCTGCTGTACGAAGTGTGGCCGCCCGTGAGGACGGCTCAGTTTGGGTCACCGGCTGCAGCGATGTCGCGGACCGTCCGGTCCTGGCGTTCGAGGTTCACGCGGGCGTCCTCTGGAGCCGTTGTGATGATTTGGCAGCTGATGCCCGAGGTCCGGGGAGGATGCATCATGAGAAGGAGCTCCGCTCGGAGCGCGAGCGTCTGGGTGCAGTCCGCAAGCTCCTCCCGCCGGAGGCGGAGGAGGTGGAGGAGAAGGAGCGTCGTGCGCTACCCTTCCCTGTGGCGCGGGTGGCGCCAAGGAATGTGATGGCGCCGGGGCGATTCTTGCGGCGTTGACGAACTCTGTGACTTGTAGGAGCCACGCATCATGTCCGGCCTCAGTGGGATGGTAGCGGAGCAGTTTCTGTGCCATGAGGAGCACAGCCCCCGGTGTCGGTGGAGCTCGGGTGGAGACCGACGTGGTGTGGCCGTCAGATGGCAGCGACGGGCTCTGCTGAGAGGGTGGAGGGAGGAAGCGGAAGCTTCCTCCGCTCCACCCTCAAAGGCGGCGGGAGCCGCACGCCGGCGAGGGTTGTTGACGACGGGCTCAGTGGCGACCCGGCTGGCCGCCCTGCAGCGAGTGTCGACCATGGCGATGAAGGAAAACGAAGATGCGCCTCAGTCCCCTACCTGGCGCGCCAAATGTCGTTTAAAAGTCCCACGGGGTAGTGAGTTCGAACACAGAGGACCAAAACACGCAATCGACGGAACCTTCGGTGACCTCGGTGAAGACACACACGCGGCAAGGAGACACAACGGTTTACCCAGGTTCAGGCCACCGTGATGGTGTAAAACCCTACTCCTGCTTGTCTGGGATTGCACTACTTGTAGCGGTTACAGTACATGTGCTTGTAGATGAATCGGAGATGGATCCTTGCTAAGGTTGTGGCACGACACCTTTTATAGTGCTCTGGTCCTCTTCCCCCAAAGGCATTGGCGGGAAGGGTTGCCACATAGCACCAAAAGATGGTACCGGCGCACTGCCCTAGCCCAGCAAAAGCCACCGTCCATGGCGCAGTCGCACGGACTTGTCGGTGACACATGCAGTGGCGCGTAGCGCCGGTCCGGCCGTCTTGCACCAAAGTGGAAGGTCTTGGGATTCGCTTTGCTTGCCGTGGATGGTCGGCGCCCTTTAATCACCAAAGAGGAACGTTTTGGCCGGCACGCTCTGCGGCGGGCGCAGGCGCGCGCGTCACTCGGAAGGAGACACATGCGCACATGGTCCCTGACGCGGAGTCACGGGTACGCTGTTGCTTGTCTTCTCCCTCCTGAGGCCTGACGGGGATGCTTCCCTCGCGAGGGTGGGGTCCTCAGCGGACTGTGCCTTCGTGAGGCTCTGGGGCACATGTCGTGCCTCTTTAGCTGTTGACTTGACTTGGTCTTCCACGCGTAATCTTCTGGGCCAAAGACACACGGGCCGTGTTAACCTGGTTTCCACTGGTCCGACACTAGACATAGGCAATAGTGTATTTTCAACATGCAAAATCTCAACTCAAAACAATTCATATTTCGGGCTATATACCAGAATCTCAAGTTCAAATTTTGCACTATTTATTACTTTCATAATCAAATTTTGTCATTTTTGTACACCCAAAAATACAACATATTTACATTCGAGATTTTTACATGTCGGTAGAAGACAATATAATGTACATCCAGGATTTTTTCTCAAACTTTTTGGAAGTCATGATCTTTAAATTTTGCCAAATAAAGGGCTACATGTATTTCGGCCTCCAAATTGCTGCACCGGAGTCCTCCCCTGAAACAATTGTATATTGGCATGGTGGAACTTTTTAGTTCCACCAGCCAGCCAAGTTCCTCTTAAATAATTTCATACGTGAATCTGGCCCATTTTAATACAATGCCCATAAAGATCAACATGCTATGCACACCTATTTGAGCGGAAGCTAGGCATCAATTGGAGCCTTGGAGGCTGATACTAGTCCTACGTCACCGGCTAATCAAATGAATGTATAAATTTCAACTCTACTAGTTTCGGTACGGTGCCTGCTAGCATGATTTGAGGCGTGCTGCGTGCATGGCATGAATCCTCGCCAGCCGATGTAAATGTGCAAAATGGGAGACCCATGATCAGCCTGTGCATCCAGGGGTTGTGCGGGGTTTTGCTTATTTGTCAATCTGGCGATAATTCTCCGGTTTTGGTTGGGTTGGTTCGGTTTCGACGTACTTATTAGACGGGCGTGTGAAAATATGTCGACCGTTTTTTGGCCTATGTTGATTTTCCTCTTCACCCTCTCCACACGTTTCTCCCGCCCTCGATCTCGAACCACCACCGCTTGTATCCCCGAGTCCTCCCACGCCACTTCCAAACCGGTGTGGAGGTTCCCATTACCCCGTTACCGAGACTCTCCTTGCCTCCTTTTTTTTGCGAATTCGGAGAGCTTTATTATTAATCAACGACAGGATTACTCTCTCCATGTCTCTCCCCCACACCCTCCCTTGCTATTTTTTTTACATATTAGGGCATGCACAATGGTAGAGAAGTCGCGCCCTCTTAGCCATCCACATCATTTAAAGAAGATAAAATTATAAGTTGTACAGTGTATTATCTTTTACTGTCATTCCTAACAATTAATGAGAATTAATTATATTTTAGTAGAAATTTTTATTTCTAAGGGAAGAAAAATGATACACTGGTGAAATTAGTCTTCTCTTATTTTGTAAGATATCATCTCTTAGCTAAAGGGAAGGCAATCTCCACTTTCTTCATTCACTCACCTCTAACTAGATAAATATCCTACGTGTCAACGCTAAGAGAAGGCTCACGTCACCCCCATTATACATGCCCTTAGTTCACTTTCGTAGTCCCCCTAACACGGGTTTTTGGGCCAAAAAAACAAGCAGGCTAAAAATAGTAGTTGGTGATGGTGACAGTGTTGAGTGCCTGAGTTGTGACAACGAGACGAGTACATTATTTGTTACGACATTTGTTACTCCCTCCGTATCAAAATATAAGATGTTTTACCTAATTTTAATACACATGTATTTAAACATGTTTTAGTGCAAAGTTCATGTGAATCTGGCACTACGACATGTCTAAATATATGTGGGTCAAAAGTATGTAGAACATCTTATATTTCGTTATATTTTGATACGGTGGGAGTATTAAGTACCAAAAGAGCCACGCACCACGTGATATACGTGGTAAGCAACCCCAAAAATGAAAACAAAAAAAAAAGAGCCACGCGATGTATGCGCGCTCTCCGCCGGTGGATGCTCCAACGTGATTAGCTGAATCAATGCACGTTATGTCATGTGGATTTAACGAAAGTCAAGCCTGGTCTGTATAGTGAATCATGAACGCCCTCATATTATACAATGTACGAACTCGGTCGTGATATATGGTGGCGACACCAGTTTGACTGAGGGCTGGAGTAATACCTACTCCCTTAATTATGTGATTAGCTGGATGAGTGCACGTTATAGACCTTAGCCTTGTGTGATTAGCTGGATGAGTTGCATGCACGACGGCAACGAATTGATAATCGAGATCGCTGTAGTTAAATATTTTTTTGAAAGAATTGCTGGCTTTCGATTTCTTAGTAGGTAGCGTATTTACAGAGTGGCCAGGAAACCAAGGAGCAACTGAAAAGAATTACAGAGAAATAAAACAAAAGCATGGTAAAGCTGTTAAAAGAGATGAACCCAGTTCTCAGGTCTAAGACAAGTACTGTCTTCTATATAAACATATCAAGCCCTTCAAGAAAAAGCAACCACCACGCAGGAAGCAACCAGGCATATGCCCACAGAACAAAGCAAGAGATCCACCCAAGCCATGGATCTCGCTACGGTCGCCATGGCCGGCCTGCTCCCCAAGCTGGCCGAGCTCCTCAAGGAGGAGTACAAGCTGCAGGATGGCGTGAAGAAGGACGTCGAGTCTCTGTCCCGAGAGCTCGGCAGCACACACGCCGCCCTACGCAAGATGGCCGAGGCGGTGCCGGGAGATCTGCTTGACGAGCAGGTTAGGCTCTGGGCTACCGATGCCAGGGAGTTGTCGTACGACGTGGAGGATGTCGTCGACGGCTTCCTGGTGCACGCTGAGGGGTCTGGGCCTGCCAGCTCTGGCACGGAAACCTTGGAGGAGCTCATGAAGAAGATGATGGCCATATTCGAGAAGGGCAAGACTCTCTCGCCGATTGCCAATGCGATCAGAGGCATCCGGGACCAGGTCCTGGATGTGGTTGCTCATGCTAAACCGGCTGGCACGACCGACATTTTCGAGCCTTGCCAGTTGCGAGCTCTGTGCAAAGACCAGAAAGAGATTGTTGGCATTGAAGGGGCGAGGGACGAGGTCGTGAGAAGGCTCACAGATGGGGACGATAAGAATCAGCTCAAGATTCTCTCCATTTTTGGATTTGGTGGATTGGGCAAAACAACTCTTGCCAAGGCAGTGTATGATTGTCTTCGCGTGCAATATGACTATGGGGCTTTTGTTCATGTGGGTCGTAGCTCTAATACGAAGGAAGTATTCAAGGATATCCTCATTGAACTTCGAAAATATAATGAAGAAGCATCATTGTTGGATGAAAGTCAGCTTATTGAAAAACTCCGAGGACTACTTGAGAACAAGAGGTACGGCACCGCAACTTTACTATAATACACGTTTGTATATTTCAAACCATGAAAATTTTGCTCAGTACAATAGGAAAATTCTATCGAATGTAAGCATGACATATGTAATTACCACAATTATAAACCATTCTTGGTTTTCTAAAGCTCTAGATCTATGCATATTTTTTCTTAATTTATGGTTGTTGTCATGATAGGTACTTCATCGTCATTGATCATATATGTGATATAGAATCATGGGAAACAATCAGATGTGCTTTGACAAATGATAGTGTTGGAAGTAGAATAATCACAACCACTCAAGTTTTTGATGTTGCCACAAAGGCCAGTGATGTTTACAAGTTAGAACCACTTTCCCATGACAACTCTGAAAAATTATTCTGCAAAAGATTATTCAGGAAAAGAAAAACACACTTGTGATCAGCTGGCAGAGGTACATAGTAAGATTTTACACAAGTGTGAGGAGTACCATTAGCTATCATTACGGTAGCTAGATTATTGTCCTGCAAACCAAGAGATGATTGGTCAAAGGTGTACAACTCTATCGGTTCTGGGTATGGAGATGCTAAAGATGTTGTCGACAACACAAGCAAGATATTGTTATTTTGTTATTATGATCTGCCTTCTTATCTCCGGATCTGCTTGTTGCATCTCACTACATATCCAAGAAATTTCATGATAGACAAAGAAACTTTGATAAGGAAGTGGGTCGCTGAAGGTTTGATCAATGAGGAAGCAGGAATGGGGCTATTTGGACAGGGAGAGAGATATTTCAACGAGCTCATAAATAGAAACATGATACAGCCAGAAGAGACCCCCTACAAAGGAATCATACATTCATGTCGTGTCAATGATACAATGCTTGATATGCTATGTTCTTTGGCAAGCCAAGAAAGCTTTGCCACCATTGTGGAAAGTAACAAAACATGCACACCTCCCCAAAGCAATGCTCGTAGGCTAGCCATCCACAACAGTGACCCTGGCCAAGACCCTCTGGCTAGCATAATCACTTCACAAGTGAGGTCATTTCATGCCACCATGTGCCATTTTAGTAAACTAATGCCACTGCTTTCCAGTTTCCAAATCTTACGTGTTCTAGCCATGGAAGAATGTAAATTCATTAACTACCAATTTTATCATCTAGAGAATCTTGGGAGGTTGCTCCAGCTGAGGTATCTCGAGTTGAATGACACGCCTATCCGCGAGCTCCCGGAAGAAATAGGGCATTTAAGGTTTTTGCAGGTACTTGATGTACGAAGAACTTATTTACAAGAATTACCCTCGAGTGTTTGTCTTCTAAGGCAACTCAAGTGCCTGCTTGCAACCTTCAGCTTGATTGGAGTGCTGAACTGGGTAGGAAACCTGACATCCCTACAAGAGATGTCGCTGGGACATGTCAGCGAGTGCCCGAACTTCATGGAAGATCTGGGCAAGCTGACAGAGCTGAGGAAGTTGAGAATCGCAATCCAAGAGCTGGATGATAGCTCGAGAAGATCTCTAGCGGAGTCTATGTGCAACCTTCAGAAGATCCAAGTCCTAAACCTGCGCCATGGTTTTGGGAGATCGAGCACGGCCGGCAGCTGGGACGGCTACGTGCCTCCTCATTGCCTCCGTGACCTGCGGATCAGGGTGATCTGGTCCTCCGGGCTGCCGCCATGGATCAACTCCTCGCTCCTTCCTGGGCTCACCCACTGAAGGTGGAGCTGAACTCCTTGAAGACCGCTGACCTGGAGATCCTTGGCAGGTTGCCGGAGCTCGTCATGCTCCGACTGTGGACGCTGCCGGGAAACGTCTGCTTTCCCGCCGCCACCGGCGGTGCGTTGTTTCCCAAGCTCAGGTACTGCAAGATGGACTTGCCGCTCAAGTTCCCACCGGGAGCGATGCCCTGCCTTGAGTCCATCGACTTTCGCCTCGACTTGTTGTGCTTGAAGGATGAAGACTTTGACTTCGACGAGCTCAGTAGCTTGGAGAATCTCCGTTGCCTTGAGAGAGTGGTCGTGTGGATCTACTCGATGGAGGCGCACGAGAGGGACTTTGTCAAGGCGGACGCAGCGGTGAGGCACGCTGTCCACATCCACCCCAACCGTCCGATCCTTAAGGTACTTGCATGCGTGGTCTATTAATTTCTTCATGGATCTTACAGCTAGTTTTTTTATCAGTCGCATGTTTCTCTTAGTTGGCCTGTTGTTAATTCATTTTTTGCAGATTGACTGCGACTACGAGTACGATATCTCTGACTCTGACGATGACGGATCAGATCCTGACGAGACAGACCAAGAGGAGGTGTGTGCTGCTCCTACTCGATCATCTATTTGTGCCCATCTACGTATTTGTCAGAGAAACTAAGCAATTTTTTTAGTTCCATGCACCAATGGTGTTACTTCTTTTAGAACTGTATCTTCGTCTATTTCAGATGGATGATGAGGAAGAGGAAGAGGAAGAGGAAGATATGCATGCTCGGCGTGTGCGAAGGCGGTCGATCTAGCTAGATCGTACTAAACAATTTCTCGAAGTTGACCATTTTAGCAAGAGCTATGCCCAGGTGGAGACGAGTTCACCTTCAGCTTGAGCAAGAATTTTAAGGTCTACGATCCTTGTTGTATTTTCCCCTTTGCTTAAGGTTTTTCTACTTCCGTCGGTGCTACTCCCATTATGTGACTGTATATGATATTCTCATTGTTTAATATAAACCAGATTTAGTTTCATAAAAAAAGTGACATGGTCTTCTCTATTTTAGATTGTAAAGCTACTAACTTTGTTCAAGAAATAGAAGAAGAAACATAAATTAAAAAATAAATACACATCCTAGAACTTTGCGGCATATAGTTGTTCTATTATGCATGTTTATGTGTATGTTTTTTGGCAGCTTAATAAAGCTCACTATTTCTCATCTTTTTAGAGTTTCCTGTATTTATTCTGAACTTTTCGGAAAAAAAAGGCCGAAACAGCCCGAACAGGCCGGCCCGGTGTACTGTGCCTGGCCCGTATGGCCAGCAGACTCACCAATCTTTACTGAAAAAAAAAACTCATGTCACCAACACCTGCACTTCTCTTCGTCGGCGCCGGCGGTGAGGGGCGGGCCCGCTCTTTCTCGGCGTCCGCGACGTTCACGGACGGCGAGGTAAGAAGAACTACTACCATGCGGCTTTGATATGTGCTGCAGATTAGTGCTTCCTACATATTTTTGGGTGGTGTTTTCTGGATCGGAGCTTGTAATCCCATTCGCATGGGCAGCGGATCCAAAACCCCACCCCACGATTCTGCTGTCCGCTGCGAAATGATCACCTGGTTCGTTCCCCTAATTATATGTGGTAGCTAGAGCACGCCTCTCCAGAAGTGAGATCTCAAATTATCTTCTGGGTGTGTACTATACACCGCTGTAGGAACTTAAGCAACTGTAATGGTGAACGGAGGGATCAGCTATGCAGCTGCATTTTGTTTTCAATTTGAGCGTCTGATGGAAGAAAATCAATACATGTAGAGGATGCAAAACTCTATTTTTCTCATTTTCAGAAATGACCTACAGGGAGTCTAGTCCGGTACTAAGCTTTGCATTATGTGCCAAATCCTTGATTGAGTTCTCATCTTGAATGATTGAAAGTTAGTGGAAATGAATTTTCATAACGTATGGTATTAATATCTTCCCTGGTAGCCTGGTGTTATGCTGTTGGCCCATGGCTGCTCCGAAGGTTTTCCATGCTCTTAAACAGCTAGACTTGTCGGACTTCATCGCCCGGATCTCGACGCCGCTCGAGACCTCCGTTTTGGGCACGCCGGCCACATCGTTGGTCCATGAGAAGGAGGTGGAAGCGCCATCTGCGCGGAGGAGCATTAGGATCGCCGAGCTGCATCCTGAGGGTGCTAACATCGAGCAGCTGGCCATGGAGGCCTGGCGCGCCGCCTCGGCTCGCGGCCTGAGGAGGCTACTCCTTCGGAGCGCCTCCGGCAGGAATACCTGGCCCTCTTGGATGGTCCCCTCTCAGACCAGGCAGCGGCGGCCATCGATGACCTCGTCCTTTCCGTGAAGAAGCCCAAGAAGAAGAAGACGTCAGGGACCGGGGAGCGGCAGATGCCACCGGGGGTGGCCTAGATGCAGAATTCTCTGATGCCTGGGCACTCCTCGACATGGGGGAAGGAGAGGAACCGAAGGACCTTCCACAGTGCGGCGATCTCACCTACGGAGGTGGCGGCTTTGGTGCGGGAGGAGTTGGCGCTGCGGGCTTTTGCCCACACACAGGATCCTGGAACTAGCTTTTTTTAGCTTTTAAGGGATTTTTCCCTTTCTCAAAATTATGTACATAAACCTCTATTCTATCTAATCGGATGGCGGATACGACCGCTTTTAACCTCAAAAAAAAAATCTCTGCATCTTATCCTGTGATCCCCATCTCATTTAATGATGGATTAACATTGAGAAATCTCGGTAATGACCTATTGCTGCGCAATCAGATCTCGCGTCCTGTTGGTACTTTAAAATGTAAGCTTTCCTCCAGTTCTGAATGTTGTGGAGACATAGAGTAGCGATGGTTTGCTCTAGGTGGTCAAGCACTTGATATTCACTCAGTCAGAAGAAAATCCAAGATAATTAGTTGCCGGATCAGTTTCTACTTTCAGGCTTTCAGCAAAGTAGATGACTATAAAAAATCTGAAGTGTCGATCACCAAACCGACCACTTACCACTGCCTTTTACTTACCTTACCACAGTGCTAACTTTACTATTTGTTAAATGATGATCTGCAACTTCTAGCTAATCTTACGTGTCGAATACAGTATAGCATTAGATCATATCAAAGTCTAATGCTCAGCCTTTTTTTTTGGTCTAAAAAAAATAGTCCACTCACTCTGCACTAATTATGTGACCTATCAATTCCACTTAGACTAAACATGCATACAGATGCCTGTAAATCAGTCTCAAATTGAATACTAACAGTATGTGTTTTCAAGGCCTGCATGTTTATTGGAGAAATACTTGTTCTCTTTTTGTTTCTTAGATTCCAGAAGCCATTTTATCGAGAGCCAGGTGTTGTAAACTCAGACAATCGAGGAAGGAAATCAGAGTATCATAGACATAATCATGAAGGATTTGAAGTAATGATTCTGATTCTGATTCTGTACCCATAAACCTGAGCTCATTTATGGTGAAATAATCCATTCCCCCTTTTATTTTTTTTTTGCTCCTTGAGATGTGAACATAGAGTCTTGTGGTCCTATTTTTAGCCTCAGAACCACGCAGGGAGGATTTTAGTATTCCTATAGTGTAACGGTGTACAGTGCTCGTTTCTGTCAATCTAACATTGTTACCCGAATGTCACTGGAGAGTGGAGATTGATAGCTTTGTCATGCATATAAATTGCTCTCACATTGTTATAGGGGCAAGTGACATAATCTATTTTACACGCTACATAGGCACACACATCATGAGCACACCTGAAAATCTACATTGTTACAATAGACATGTAAATATTTAGACCACCCTCCATACTAATGAAACATAGCTAATGGCAATTCTGGCAAGCATATGTATGTATATGCAGACATAGCTACATAGGTACTGGCAGTTCTGTTATATATATATATATATATATATATATATATATATATATATCTTGGTAACCTGACCTCGATCCTGACGGCTTGAGCCTTCAATAGCAGGAACCTCCTCCATTACCATAACCAAATTGTGGGGCTAGCATCTTGATCTCGTCATCGTCCATCCTCCAGACTACCTCAGGGCAATAGCGGTCTCCCATAGGAGGAGATGGCAGCAGAGGACATGGGAGTTTGCTGCATAGTTTATCATTGGTAGGCACCATGGCAGGTGCCTCAATCTCCTTCCATATCTGGTCCATGGAATATCCATCGATGACACTCTGGTTGCTCTTAAGTACACTTGAGATGCAGGTACTGCCATTATGAGTGCTGCCTCTGTCTATCTCGATGATTGGTGCAGTCTCAAGGAGGCAGGATTTGTATGTTAATGATGAGGAGGAGGATGAAGGTGACATATCTGTCTTCCTCTCCTGTGCTTTTTTCCTCATGTGTGTCCTCCAGTAGTTCTTGATCTCATTATCCGTGCGCCCTGGCAGCCTCCGTGCTATCCTAGACCACCTATACAGAGAGAGGATGTTAGTGTGTTTCACCTGTAGTAGCTGAGCAAAGCTGCTTTAGTAAGGTGTTATTTTGGATCAAACCTGTTACCCCATCGATCATGGAGGTCAATAATAAGGTGTTCCTCTTGCGGCGACATTCGCCCGTGCTTGAGGCCAGGGTGGAGGTAGTTGACCCACCGGAGGCGGCAGCTCTTGCCTGTCCTGTTAAGGCCTACATGACCATAGATAAGGTGATGTATAGAGATAGTTGGTTAGATGCGATGAGATTACATGCTGTTTGCAACTTTGTGCCAAGGATTGCAAAAATGGCTACCTAATTTGAAGGTCTCCCACCCCTCAAACCTGAGACTTTGGCAACGAAATCCCAGCGGCGGTCACCGAACAGGCGGACAGTGCATACCAGTTGCAGGTCCTCCTGCTCTGTCCATGGCCCCTTGCGCATCTCATCTTGCACTGTCACCATCTCTAACGTTGTTCGCTTCTACCTTGGATGGGCTGGGAACCAGCCTTATTGCTCTTCCTTCTCTGTGTGGTTGTAGGCTCCAGTTTAAGGTTTAGATCCTTGATGAACTCCAGCCTAATGGGAAGAAGATTGGTATATAGTGGGGAGAGGAAGCCACTTTGTCTTGCTGTGCACTGGTTTGGTGGATCTTGCTTCTCATTTATAGGCAGGACAAGACGGCTCTTGTGACGTGGTGGGCATGATTAGAGAATCATCACTGAGGTTGTCCTCAGATTAAAATTGCCTTCCTCTCTCTCTTGCTTTTTGTTATAATTATAGAAGAGAATAGACAAGTCAACTTTACTTATACTCGATTCAGAACGCATCTAACACTTATTTCATGCATGTTTACTCTGTATGCTCTGAAACCTATTTGGTCATTTTGTCCCTTAATGGTACTTGTTCGGCTGGGTCTAGGGCCATGTAGCCCCTTCCAACAATATAATAGCACATCCGTTATCAGAGAATGGTAGAGCAATTTAGCATGTACAGTTGGGTTCATTAATTTGCGCATGTGGGCTTATTTCACGGAAATCGCTTTTGAAGCAACCTGTAAGGTTAAGTATTTTCTTAACTGTTGTTGAGTACGTATATGTTTATTTCGTTTATACTTGTTTTGAAATCTTTTAGTAGTCATTTCATGGACAGAGATCTGCAATTAAATTCAAATAATGAGCCGGAAGGCAAGACTAGCAGGTTTTTGTTTTATGTTTCTCCAAAAAGAGAGGAGGAAATTTCTTTTGTGGCTTCCAGTTTTTCTGATACTTCCGTAAGACATTGACATGCTCGTAGCTTTAGCATATTTTTCTTTGTAAAACAAATAGCAAGCTCTAAGTATGAACTGGACTGTTGCTGTGTATGTAGTCGACAGGAATTTGTAGGAAACCCATAATCTTGTAAATAATGTTATACTGTAGTTTAAACAGGCTAATACTGCCCACTTCAATCTTGTTGCCTCTACATGATGCATACGCATTTACAAATTGATTTGACAGATCTTTACACAAATTAGAAAGCCGATAGTGCGTTTTTAATGGAAAATCCAAAACTATGGTCTTACCTTGGCTGTTTCTTATCAGATAATTAAGCTATGACATCTGTCCATTGAGAATTGTTCTATGCTACTCTATGAGTGTCACTACTTGTTTGCTATATATTCATAGACTCACATGCCACATATGTATGGTCGTGTAGTGTTCTCTGGATTCTTCCGTATATTATTTCCTGGATGTGAAAAGCATTTTTCCTTTCTGTCAGCCATTATTATTGGCACAGGGGACTTTTCCCTCCTTTATTTCAGCCACTATCATTGGCACAGGGAAATATCTCGGACTATATGCACATCGAGTACAAAGTGTACGAGATTGCACATTCTGCCACTCAACACGCCCTAAGAGCAAGATGGTGTGCATCTATACTGGCTACTAGGATGAACTTTGTGGTGGATACACGTTATATTGATGCTGTTTCCTTTTCAACAAATGCTTACAATTTTTTTTCTTAAGATTTGGTTAATATGGTAATTTCGTAATTGATTGTACGGCAGCATAGGCCATCCATGCTATATTTCGTACATGCTTGTTGCTTGACAAGTGACCAAGATCGTAACTAATTGCTGATCCTTTTATACTCCCTCCGTTCCTAAATATAAGATGTTTTAGCTTTTTCTAGATTCACATGTATCTAGGTGTATCTAGACACATATTAGTGTGTATGTTCATTCATGTCACTCCACATCTAGAACATCATGTGAGATAGCTAGAACATCTTATATTATGGAACGGATGGAGTAGATCCTAACTGTTACTCATTTATTAACGTTTGTATACCGTTTCTGCCTTATGGAGGCGGAATTTGTGAAAAGTCAGAGTACTATGTAGACGATAGGGTCTGAGAAGTATTTTATCCTCATGGCCTAACTTCTCCATTGCTATGGAATTAGTTGCTTTTTGTCTCTGGAGGTTCCTTCAGCACAAAAGGATAAATACAATTTCTTCATGACCAGGAGCAAGCCAGGGAGGCATGGTAGCAACACTGATGTGGATGCCACCAACCTGCAATCTTGCAGTCCACTTTGTGGCCGCTCACCTCCTTTTTATCTTAGACACCCTACTTTTGAAGGCTCCCCATACATTGCAGTTGTTCTTGTATGTGCGAGTTCTTGCTTGCTTATATGATATGACTGGGGGAGGATGCACAGAGTCTTTATTGGAACACTGATCAGTCATCATCGGTGTGATAGCAATTAGTTCCTGTTCCCGTGCCCATCGAACGCATCACTTAAGTCAAGTCCCTTTCTCAGATATGTATGCTTTGACACGATTCTCCTTGGCCTTAGGGACGAAGGCCACAACATATTCTGAAAGTAAAGGCTGTTACTCACTTATGTCTCTTCTCCTTTTCTATTTTTTTATTCCTTTTGGCTCCAACATAGAAGCTCACATACATAATAACCACCAACAAGGGGAGAACTACACTTTCTTTTCTTTGCACTGCACATGTTTTCCATCAAACCTTGCATTTCTGTGTCAGTCTATACCTTGTAACAGAAAATTGCATCTTATTGCTACTCTGAGCAATAATTGGTGATTTTAAAATACAGATTCTGTAGTGAATTCTTGCAGGATGGTGAAATGAATCAAGAATTGAGTGGCAGGCGTTCCATTGCATTTTTATAACTGCCTTTGGTAGGATAAGATGGTGAAATGCTATCAGAAAAGAATATCCATGCTCTCGCTCGAGAAGAATTTTGTCTGTTTGGTTAGTTTCAATTTTTACATTTCTTGTTGTGCACATCAATTGCCGGGAGATAACTCTCACCCTATGATGATGGTGACCACCACAAGCACAAGACGATGGATCCGAAAACAAGCAATGTAAGTATTCAGAGCTGTCACACCAGGATTGATTTATCTTGAAATGGTAGAAAAACCCAGGACTTCTGACTGATGATGTGAACCTTGGCTCCATGTGGTGCACTAATCTCGGTTATGATGTAGATGCCCGGCTGGTTGATAAGAAACACCGATTTTCCACCCTTTTATCCTGATTTTGCAGGTGACGGCAGCGACGGTGACTGCAACGCAGATCGAACGAAAGCCCACCCATTTGCGTCTGATCTGGTCTTGGCACCTCTCAAAGTTGGAGCAAAAGCAGCGTCCAGTGGATGATGGAAAATTAAGGATATATGCTTTTGTGCTGTGAGGTTTAATAACACATGATGGGATTATGGGGCTGATGGGACTTGGGGGCACCTGTCATGCCATAGGGCTCAGTGGATGTCATCTTATCATTGACGTACGCCACCATTAGCGAGGAGAGGATCACCTTGTGGCCATGATCTAGACATGTGGAGGATTGATACTAGAGAATAGTAATGGAGCATGTTCAGATGTTCATTTGGCTCGATACGTGTGATGAGCAAGCTCATGTTGTATACATCTTTATGGTGGACAGTGGAGGAGCATGTGCCTCACAGTTAGCTATCACCTACCAGATACCACCACCTATGTTGATTGTTATAGGGTTCGTCCCTGCTCTGCTGTGTGGCTTAGTTCTGACATCAGACACTACGCTACGTATACGTATGTATACTAGATTTTGGTCCATACATACATACATACAACCAGGATTTGTTGAACAGAAAACGTACTGCCAGAACTAGTTGTGCTTTGGCACCTACTTGGCTGATGGCGAAGACTACGATGACACTGGTGGCCTGTGCTTCTTTGGAGCATCCCCTTCAACATGTGGTACACTCCGATGGATACCCTTGTCATGTACTCTTGCCCTCTTACTATAAACGGTGAGGTCAGGTCTTCGTGGATTTGTAAGGCCTTGGCAATGGATCGTGTGCTCCATCACTGGGCGATGGTTATGTTGCTCTCTGTGATGGCTTTAATTTTCATCTGCATCCATGGTCAGCCAGACAGCCATGGTAACTAACATCTCTCCTCTCTTAGCTATAGTTTGCGTAGCTGTATCTATATGGGGTTGTTGCGTAGGCCGGTACGCATGTGAACGGTCAATGGCCTTTGCACTGCAGCAAAGTCTTAGACTTGTACATTTGGTCCTTAGATCAAAGACATCCGAAAAAACAAACTAGCTACAGCATTGTGTATTCAAAAGCTGATCATTTACAGCTAAAAAAAACTGTTCATAAACTAGCTAAATCTTGTCACGCCGGCCACGTTTGTGTACAATATCTTGCCATATCTTTACTCCTATAAACATGTTTATCGGTGTTGGCGGTCTGTTCACTTTCTCCCCCATTTGACAAAAACAGATATGCAAACTTGTCCACTGACTCCAAAGAAGTCTAATCCGCCTAATAGTCGTGGTAGGGTTTGATTCGTAGCAACTTAGTGGGTATTTGTATTGAACGTCCAGAAGTGTTGAGAATTGTAGGTGTGCACGTGCACCATATACTACTATATATAAAGGAGCGACACTTTCTCGACCTCTCAGCGCTCGAGCTACAGTAACGATTCCTGGTCGTCCGATCGTGAATCGATGGTCCATGATCCTCCCCCATCCAGTGAACAGTATTCTGCCCCGATGAACATCTCGCGCACAGTGCCAGCAAACAGTACTATCACGATGAATAGTGCCAGTCATCGATGAACAGCGCCAGTGAACAGTTCCAGCGGAAAGTGTGGCCTGTAACTGCGATGAACGGTATGCGATGAACAGTCGGCATACAGTACACCTCGACGAACAGTGCCGGCAACTGCGATGAACAGTCCCGGCATCACCCATGATGAACAGTCGTTTTCAAAAATTACGATTCTCTCACCTTTTCATGATAACACATACATGAAATATATGCGCGTCGACGAGTAAGTTCCATTCCCGTGATCGGTTCCGAGTTTGGTCGACTCACTTCTTAATTTTGGATCTAAATTCGCAAAAACATTTGACGAATTTTGTCAAATTCGTCGCACTCAGTCATCCGTTTGAATTTTCCTTTCACGAGTAGATGGATATCACTCTTCCAAACAACTTTCATGTTTTAACATTTTTATTTTGACGGACATTTATGTATTTCTCTCTAATCTTCAAATTCAACTCAAAGAGTTCATCTAAATCCATCGGCTCATCATGGTTACTATCTCCTACACTGAAGAAAAATGTAGCGAATAGTGCTCCACCCGGTAAACAAGCCCGTCACACCGATGAATATAGTTGTGCAATGACCGGTGTATCATCCGGTGAACAGCCGGTTGACCTTTTTAGCTTTTTTTTCTTAGTTTCTTTTTACACATACATTTTTCTTTTTGGCAGTAGTTTTCAACGTATATTTTCTGGCTAAATTTTTTCCAAACGTATTTACATAGGACTACCTTCTATACGAGTTTAGACTTTTTGACGGTATTTTTCTTTAGCTTTTTTACAGTTTTTTAAACTTTCTTCGGACTTTTCGATTGTGATTTTTGGTGTTTTTTGTCTAAAAAATACAAACCGAATTTACACATATACCTCTCGAACAAGTTTAGATTTTCCGACCTACATGAGTTTAGACTTTCTGACGGTATTTTTTTCGCTTTTTTCCAGTTTTTAAACCTTTTCTTTCGCTTTTTCTATTTTTTCAACCTTTTTTGGACTTTTCGATAGAATTTTTTGCCCTTCTTTTTTTTCCCGAAATTACCAACCACATTTACATACATGCATACACCTCTCGAACAAGTTTAAACTTTTCGACCTAAATGAGTTTAAACTTTTCGATGGTATTTTTCTTTAGCTTTTTTACATTTTTTTAAACGTTTTTGTGGACTTTTCGATAGTAATTTTTGGCATTTCTTTTCGTGTATAGCTTACCAACCACATTTACATACATACATATACCTCTCGAACAAGTTTAGCCTCTTCTTCTCATTCCTTCTGTTTAGCCTATAGAATGATAATTTGCGACACAAATTTCTGTCCGAGCACAAATTTTCGTCCGACATTCGTCCACTGTACATCCGGCTATTTTTAGATTCATCCCAGTTTATCTTTAAAATATTACAATTGGTGATCACAAAATTGTACAATGATATAATATACCCACGGTACCTATCAATACAAATTGAACTCACACGTCTAACTACAAACACTTCTCTTAATACATACAATCTTTCGCTTCAGCACATCCATTTTACTTTTTGAACAAAAAGACTAACTACTTAACACTATTAAAAACACAAAATACGCTCATGTACACACAGGCGTGGCGTGTCGCCGCGCCATCTTGCCTAGTATATCATAAGAGATGCCAAATCAGGAGATTTACAACACCACACACTACTGCATCGTTTTTGGCCATTTTATATGAAGTGTTAAAACAAGTCGTTTCAGGGCTAGGCTCTAGAAAAACGAGATAAAAACCACGTTGTGCATCTCATTTGGTTGCCCACAAAATGCTAGCCAGAACCGTTTACCTGGAGCAAGTTCTTAAGCCTGGTATTTGGTTGCCCAAAGTGCAGTCCATGGCGGCGAACAGCGGCGACAAGCGCAGTAGCTACTGTTGTACCTGGGAGCAAGTTCTTAAGCCTGGTGTTTGGTGTTCATCTGTGTTTCATGTAGTCTTACATCTTGCCTTCATGATGAGCTTACCTCACACCACTCCTACCGCCTCACCTCTTCATTTACCTGGGAGCAAGTTATTAAGCCTTGTGTTTGGTGTTCATCTGTGTTTCATGTAGTCTTACATCTTGCCTTCATGATAAGCTTACCTCACACCACTCCTACCACCTCACGCCACTTCTACCGCCGGTGATGAGCACAACAGCGGTACGACGCGGTGGCGGTGCGCTCACGGTGGCGCTATGGCGACGAAGTTCATGGCAGAGACAACGGTTCAAGAAGACACACATACTCTTCATTAGCCGCTGTTGTGATAGTGCAGTCCATGGCGGCGAACGGCAGCGACAAGCACAGTAGCTACTGTTGTGACAGTGTAGTACATGACGGCGGCAAGCGCAGTCGCTACCGCCATGACAGTGCAGTTCATGGCGGCGAACGACGACGGTGGAGGTTGAAAAACACATTGTACACTAGTGCAGTCTAAACACGTACAAAGTTTAGTATAAAATCTACTTGTATATGTCTGCAAAAAGTAGAAAAGTTACAACGAGAGTTGTGCAAAACGGCAAGTTTAATCTACTTGTAAAAGGAAATTTCAAACGGTGGACCGAGTGCGACGGATTTGACAAAATTCGTAAAAAAAGCAGATATCGGTCCAAAACTGAGAAGTTACACTCGACAAGACTCGGAACCGAGCACGAGAACGGAACCTACTAATCGACGCACGCATTTTTCATGTACACTTTATTTTGAATCGAGCAATATTTGTTTAGATTATAGAGCCACTAAGGAGGAAGGTGAGCAGAACAAGATTACCTTCCCATCCGAGCCAACCCAGGTGCGCCCTCGTTCCCTTTTCCCCTCGAATGAGTCTGGCTCTGGAAAAACGGCTGAATCGAGCATTCCTCTAGGGTGCTAATTAAGTGTGTTTTAAGTTTTGTGCTGGACACAAGTCGAAGTCAGCCCAAACATTATCTCCTCTCCTCTCCTCGTCCTCTCCACCCCTTGAGAGTCCACCGCCTTCTCCGCCCAGATCCGGCCTCTCTCGCCGTCGGCGCTTGCGCCGGCTGGTGCAGAGATGATCCTGGGTGCCGGCCCGTCTTGTATGTAGGTAGTTTAGGTCGTAGTCTTCGTTTTGCTCAGCTCTCCGTGGCGGATGTCCCGTTCTTTCTTCCTCGGAGGGCTGCAGCTCTGACGCTCGGGCGCGGCGTCGAGTTCGCCATAGATCTGTGCTCTGTCAAGCCTCCAAGGTGGAGGAAGTGCGGAGGTGGATCGAAGGCGCCTTTCTTCAATAAGCGTCTTCGCTTCCAGATTATGTGGTTCTTTCTTCTTCTCCTGGCCGGCCTCGGTGGCGAGGGGGAGAAAAAGAGGGAAGCGCAGAAGCTGGAGCGCAGCGGCTATCCTGGTGGCGAGGAGAACACGCCGCTGGAGTGCGAGATCCTGATGCTTGCTCGAGCTCCATGGAGGAGGTCCTCTGTATCAAGTACCAAGCGCCGCTGTTCTAGCAATTGTTCTCGTGTTTGCTGGGGTTTGTGGTGGTCTTCCTTGACGGTATTGCTCCGGCCGGCCGTGGTGGTGAGGGGAGCGGCCGCGTGGAGATGGGGTGATGCTGGTGGTTGGTCTAGGCGTTGCCGAGTCGGCGGGAAGGCGGGTGGATTGGGGAAGAAGGTGCTATGGCCGTGTGCGTTCATCGTTCTGGGTCTCCGTCGCACTGCGGCGGGCGGGTCTGCGGTCGTCTACAACAAGTGGCGGTACTCTCTTCCCGGCGAATGGTGGTACGACGGCTCCGACGGCGGCTAGATTCTGGGGAATGTGGTGGTGGATCCGATTGTAATACTCACAGGTGGCTCGGGGTGCTTTGTGCATTTTGCAGCGTCCTTTTGTTTTTTCTTTTCTTTGTTGGACCTGGTTGTAATTTGTACCGAGTTTCCTGAATATAAGTATCGGATCCTTTCCTCAAAAAAAAAAAAGAAGTCAGCCCAAACAACTAAATAGACCCAAACTTACATAGAATAGTGGAAAACAAGACCTTCTTCCATTTTGGAGGCTACAGCTACTACTGGAATCTCTTATTCTTGGAGAAGCATCTTGAAGGGTGTCGAGCTATTAAAAGAAGGCCTAATCTGGAGAGTAGGAAACGGTACAAGCATCAATATTTGGAATGACTGCTGGTTGAACAGAGAAGGAAGTAGGCGCCCTGTAACACCTCGAAGGCAATGCATACTTACTACTGTTGATGAGTGGATTGACCCAGTTACGGGACAGTGGGACGAAATGCTGATTAGACTTTAGAGATACTTTTTGGGTGATGGATGTAAAGGTGATCCTTGCAACACCAATTAGATCAGATTTTGAAGACTTCCCGGCTTGGTTCTTTGGTCAAAAAGGAGTGTTCTCAGTAAAGTCGGCATATAAATCTATGTGAAGCAACGAGATGTGGAGCTGGATACGAGTTCTGGAGACACACGGGAGAGTTCGTTTTGGAAGCAACTTTGGGATCTGCCTTGTCTGCCTAAAGTAAAGCAATTCTTGTGGCGTTTTACGCATAACAGCCTTGCTTTGAGAACGAATATAAATAGACGTGGAATACCGTGTGACACTTTATGTGTGTGCTGTAAGAGACTTGATGAAGATGGAGGCCATCTGTTCCTCAAGTGCAAGGATACCAAGCATGCATGGGAGAGGCTGGGATTTAAAGAAATTTGTGATCGTATGAATACATACGAGAATGCAGGAGACGTGGAGACGTGGTGCAGGAAATTCTGGTGCTCAATGATGAGCAGAAGGCTCTATGCTGATTTCTACTCTGGCGCAGTTGGCTTAGGAGGAACAAAATTAATTCTGAAAATAAGCGTGAATCAGTGGACGAGCTTATCCGTCAGACAAAATACTGGGCCAAGGAATCGATGCAGCTCGTTAGAGAAAAGAAAGAAGCAGAACCCAGGAAGATAGCTGAAAAGTGGCAAGCTCCTAGTGGTGATACAATTAAACTATTTAATTGTGATGGGGCATTTTCAGCTGACACAAGGCAAGGTGGGTGGGGCTTTGTGGCGAGGGATGCACAGGGAGCAGTCCATGACTCCATGGTGCTGGTGCTGGTACTGGGAAGATCATGCATGCTGCCAGAGCTTTGCAAACTGAAGCTTACGCATGTGCAGAGGCTCTCCAAGCAGCTGCGGATTGGGGTATGAGCCGTATACATCTGGAATCTGATTCGCAGATTGTTGTCTCCGCTTTGCAGGGAACAGAGTACGACCTTGCGCCTGACGGGTGGTGTTTCGCGACATACGCTCGTTTATCCGGCTTAATTTTTATGATGTGAAAGTGACCTTTGCTCCCAGGTCTTGTAACAAATTAGCAGATGCTCTAGCTGCTTTAGGTGCCAACCAGGCGAAACCTCGTTTGTTTTGGTTGGACAGTGTTCCAGTTGCTGTAAACTGTATTGCGGCCAGTGACTTTGCTGAGCCTGCTTAATGGAATCGTGAGTTCCCGTAAAAAAAAAAAGGCCTGATGCTAGACACCTCGGTATCACGGTGAAACTAAACCTCTGCAACTTGTTGCGGCCGCATCTAATTGTCGGATGTCCCACGTTTGAGTTTTCAAAAAAATGCGAAATAAATAACAGTTATAGGTTATGTCATATCTTGTGCATCTACAAAATTTTATCCAAAAATATGTCAATGTGTGGCCTGCACAAAAAAAAGCAAATGACATGTGAATATTACATGGTACTATTTATTTAGGTACTTTTCTTTTTTGCATAGGTGTCATATGGTCATATTTTGGAACAAAATTTTGTAGATGCATATGATAAAACATAATCCATCAAAATGATTTATTTCACGTCTTTTGAAAACTTGTAGCTGTGATATCCGACAATGAGGTGCGGGTGCAACTAGTTGCAAAATATTCGCACTCGGTATCACGACCATAACTCTAGAATGGTCATTCAACGTACCTTCCACCCATAAGCGTGTAAGCGAGTCAGCAGTTGCCTAGGCAACGGTGTAGATCATGCCTTGGAGACCCACGCTCTGAGTACCCGGCCAACACCAACTCCATCTCTATATTAGGGACTCTACGAGCATCCCATGCAAAGCCTCTAGGAAGGGGATGACGTCATTGCACTGTTTGGTCCGACGAGTCGAAGGTTTCATCTCGTGCTTGAGGAGGGGGAGCACATTCAGTGCCATGATAATGCCTCCAACGAGGGGACAAACCCCCGCAAGCTACATTGTCATTGGCATTGACTCTTAAAGCAGCTATTTCGTCCAGCCTCGATTGTCCACCCCAGACTAGCCGACCAGATTCACCAGCTAGGCCCAACACCGCATAGAGGTTTGCCACCTCTCTTTGTCACCGAAAAAGGGATACTTTGACCACCGCCAGCCTCAGACCACCACCAGACAGATTAGGGAAGCAAATACCCTTATCTGCCACCGCTTGACACCACGAACGGCCGTCGCCGCCCTTGATATGACGCATGCCCAACTGAAAGGATCTGACATGTCGATTAGAGGGGCGTTAATATATAGGCGACTACAATTTTTATTTTATTTTCAGAAAATTAGGGATAGAAATAGGTTCTCTAGGTAATGCAACTAGGTGAGCAAGCTATATGACAACAAGGATACACACTAACAAAAAAGGTAAACATGCGAGCAGAGTTGGATACAAGTAAGTAAGGGGGCGAGAGATAACCAAATAATGGACAGGGTGGTTTATCCCTAAATTCATTTTCCAACGGAAGCTAATCTCCTTTTATAGGTGCAGAGGCGCCAAGCTCCGCAATAGCCAAATGGCTCTCGTCTTATTCTTCTCCACTATATGTATATGGTGCACTTGAATGCGTCAACTGGACCCTTACAAACAAGGTTGGTGCTACCTCCACAAGTTAATTGAGGCTCCCAACTATATCGTGAAGAAGCTCACTACCATGGCTGAGCTCCAAGACACCTATTCCCACCTATTCTGTCTGGGGTTCCAGTGAAACCAAGAGTAATAAGATCCCTAAGGGATTAGTAAGTTGGAATCAAATTCCTTTGGTATAACCATAGAATTTGAACTCCTACTTCAGTCCTCAAAGAACAAGTTAACAACAATTGAGTGGGAGATTCAGGAGATTTAAGCTTTAAAACAATGGAGGAGAGAGATGCAGACTCCTTTCTTTGGGGAAGACAAGGTTCTATCTATAAGGGTCCCAAAATCCAACCATGTTTGCATGAAATATATGTCTGTCTGGATTATCTGAACTCTGGATCATCCGAGGTACATTCTAGACAAAGTACAGAGACATCCGAGAGATGCGCCAAGTGCATTTGAAGGCGTTACCCTATCCATACTAAAATCCTGGTGAGCCGGATTATTCGGGCTCAAGTTGGATTATCGGACAACCAGAACATTCAAACCACGATCCGGAAAAAAATTCGGAGGCACACGAGAGTTGCGCACTTGCGCCTCTCAGGATATTATGTTCGGATTATCCGGGCCTTGAACGGATCATCCGTGCAGCCGGAACATCCGGGACATGATCCGACAAAATGACTGAATGCACCCTAGGTTCCTCTCAGGATTTTGCCCTCTGGATCAACTAGGCCCTCGCTGGATTATTTGTGTACCCAAAACTTCCAAAAATCACAATTACATAAGGGCATGATCTCTCTACTGATGAGAAGGCTTAGGGTACATTCTCTGTACATGATTGATTCCACTCAAACGTTTATGTTGCGAACCCTTTCTAATCAAGAAACCGAAAATCATCGGTGCACCATCTCTCTAGCTTTTCATTTTGAGGGATCTAAATCATCTTATGCCATATTCAGACAAGTTTATATGGATCAAACAAGCAACTACATCACTAATCATGTTGTTATTAACAACAAAAACCAGTTAGGCCCCGTCACCAACGCCTTAAAGCCCACCGAGGCCTAGGCCCCTTCACCAACGCCTTAAAGCCCACTGAGGCCTAGATTCAACCCACGCATGAGAGCGAGATGTCCGCAGCGCAATCAATGACTCCACGAGTTCACACGCGGAGCATAGTGTGCCCGTCATAACCTTCGCCGCTGGTAGCAACTCCCATGCACTGTGACGCAAAGATGTGCACAAAGAACGAAGTCAAACAGAGGGGGATTGAGTCTCTTTCCACTTCTGCAACTTAGAGCAGCTCCACCAGCGACACTCAAAGCACATTCAAAGGCCCATTGGGGGGCCAGACACGAAAATATGCCGCACCCGCACCACCAACGTCCGGCCCGACCCAAAATCTGCCCGGCACCCCGAGCAGGCCCCCAAGTTTGAAGGCCCTCTCGAGGGGTGCCGGACAGTGGTCGGACAGGCCCTCCGACAAGCGGAGCCCACCACCTACCACAAACACGCGGGAGGCAGAATGGCCGGTCAAGAAAAATAATGACCTCGCCGGTTTCCCAGACGGCTTCGCTGCTTTCCACGCGCCGCCGTGTGGCGTGTCAACGCGTCACCGGAATTAATGTCAGTGCCATCCCGGCCGCTTCGCCTGCCCTGTCCCCTTTTATAGCGTCGGCGCCCCGGTCACAGACGGCCACCACAAGATTCCCGCTGCACTTGTTCTGGTCACCTTCTCCTCCCCTCCCTTCCACATGGCGCACAACGACGAGGCCGGGGGCTCGAACGCCAACGAGGTGTACCGTGGCCACAACCTCCTCATCGACTAGGCATGGCCGTACGAGCGGTACGACCTCTACGTATTGGTCGACTACCACCTCCTGAAGAAGTGGCGGCTAAGCCCCGTCGGCCGTGAGTTCAGCCTCCGCATTCTGGAGCGGCGAGACAGGATGACGCCGGAGCAGCACCGCCACCCTGACAACGCTGCCAACAACTATGATGCCTAGTTCAACAATTTCTAGCAAGAGAGGGACGCCGCCCTCGAGCCCTGGGACGGCACGGAGCGGTATGCGTCGGAGCACCGCAAGGCCTGGTGGCGCGGCCGCACGTTGGAGGGCGTGCTCGCCTAGGCGCGCCAGCGTGCCACCGGAGCCGCCGCGTTAGACGCGCCTGACCGCACCGCGCGTTGCACCGCTCCGTGTCGTCAAGGAGAAGCCCGTGAGCAAGCTGTGCGGCGCCAAGCTGGAACCCAACGTCAAGCGGCCAAGCAAGCTCGCCGTCGTCAAGGACGAGCCGAGGGAGAAGCGGCGGACTTACGTCGCCGTTAAGGAGGAACCAAGGGCGAAGCGGCGCAACGCCGCCGCCGTCAAGGAGGAGCCCCAGGAAGACCTCCACCAAGGATGGCGCGTTCCGTCCCCTCTCCGGGACGCTGTCGACGACGGGGACACGTCCGGCTTCACCACCACACTCCTCCGCTCTATGAGCGACCCCGTCCCGCCGCCGCGCCACCCACTCGACCCACCGGACTGCCCGGGCTACTACCTGGCGATCCGCGCACCGCTGGAGGAGCAGCCGCCGATCATCGTGAAGGAGGAGGAGGAGGCAGGGTCATCGCAGCAGGCAGCACCCAAGGATGGTGGCGTCATCTACCTCTCCGACGACGATTAGAGGTCGGTTAGGGTTAGGACGGCGGCATAATAGGCTAATTTCGTTCGAATTTGTGTAAAATATAGTCAAATTTGAATGAAAAATGCCCCTTTTCTATGTTTTGTCTATTTAAATTTTTGGGCTGCATATTTATTTGGGGGTGCCGGTAGGGGAGGCGACCTGCGCACCGCTGTGTCCCCTGCGGACTTCCTGCAAATTTGCTTGGTGAACATAGATTCGGGAACTCCTTTCATCTCAGGGCTTGACTTGAGGTCACTCACATCAGATCTTTATCCGGAGGCTAATGTGACACAGTCCGTGGTTTTGCTCAGCTATTTCCGTGATACAGTTGGTTTTGGCCCCAACCGCTACCACTTTGGAACCGACTAAGCATATTAGGTGAGCTGACAAAGTGTTTGATCTTGTAATGTTCCCTTAGCTCTTGCATATATAGAATTAAGCTTGCTAAGGCTGTGTTTGGTTGCGATTCCTGAGACAGATTCACTACCGAAACGCTAGAATCTGAACCAAAGGGTTCCGACGGCCTCCACAACTTCCGCAACGCAGGAGATTTTCGCAGTGTAACATGAAATCACCCGTACCCCCAGATTCCACTGCGTTGCGTCCTGCCCACCTGGGAGAAATTACGCGCTATGCCACCGCTGAGTGGAAACTGCACGGTTCGCACAGATCTTTTCCCATCGAGTAACCCAACTCCTACTCGTCTCCTCTCACCATACCGCGTCGCACCTTCCGCCCCTAGGGTTCCGCCCCGCCGCCAAGCTCCGGCGGCCGGCCGAGTCCAGCGCCGCCTCTCTCCGGCAGCTTCGGCGCCCTGGACTCCAGCTCTCCCGCGACCCTTCTGCATCCCGGCCCGCCGCTCCCGTCGCATCGGCCAGGGACACCTCGCCCCCGACTGTGTCGCCGCCGCACAGCTCCACGCCGGCCCGCCGATTCTCCTCCGCCGCCTCCGGGTCGCTTGACCTTGCCGTCATCCTCAACTCCCATCTCCCTTCTCCCTCCTCTTCTCTCTTCCCAGCTCTCCCTTTCCCTGCCCCTTGTGTATCTTTATTTTTCCTCAATTGTTCTGTGAATGTCTGTTGCAATTGGTCTGCGCATGTGGGATAGATGATTGAATTGATTATTCTATCTACAAATTTCGGTTGGTTGTGGTATATAGAACATGGTGTGGTTGTTGTTTGCAAATCGGTTGTAAAAATTTCGGTTGGTTGGTTGGTTGCAAACCGGTTGTAAAGATTATGTGTTGTGTAATCTGTAGAGTACCATTTGTTATTATTGGTTCATGATATTGTTATGCGATCAGTTAGTATATAAATAATCTCTCGGGGCCTTAGGGACATTACAGACATTTTCTATGGAATCCACAGTTGGCAGTTGTTACAACCAAACAACTTCCAGCTTTTCCACAGTTGTCAGCTCACAGCAGCTTTCTCACAGCAGATTCCCCACAGCTGATTTTCAGGAA
Organism: Poa pratensis; assembly: GCA_947311845.1. Lineage (NCBI taxonomy): Eukaryota > Viridiplantae > Streptophyta > Magnoliopsida > Poales > Poaceae > Poa > Poa pratensis. The sequence goes on along the minus strand of CAMZMU010000048.1, from coordinate 57,548,226 downwards.
TCTACAGCTCACTACAGGAATGGCCACCTATGCCGACGGCCTTTTGCCGTCGGCACAGGTCTTTTTACCGTCAGCATAGGCTATGCCGACGGCCACCGTCGGCATAGGTCCGTCGGCATAGGTGCCGTCGGCACAGAGCCGTCGGCATATGTTTTCAAAATTATTTTTCCATTTTTTTATTTTTTTTTAAAATAATTTTTTATTTTTTTAAATTTCTAATTTATGTTTTTTTAATTTTGAAATTTCCAACTTAGCCACACACAATTTCTAATTACATATTAGAGACTTAATCTCAGGTCAAATAACTTATCTCGGTCAAACTTCCCGTTCGGTCACCCATCCTCAGATTGCTCCAGCCCAAGCACGCTTAAAACTTTTGAGTTCCTTCTAAATTAGCTTCCAAATGAGATGTTAGAACTTACTGATGTTATTATTCTATCGAACATATTAACCGCTGGGTCATGATGTTACACTTTTATTGTCTAAATTTTGAAAATTTATTTGAATAAATAACAATGATTATGTAATAATAATATTTGAATAAATAACAATAAAATTTATTTTACTTTATTTTCTCCTTTTTACATTTAATATGCAATATTTCATATCTTCAAATCCGTAAATCAAAATTTAATAAATAAAATGTCTAAATCGATCAGCAAAATGAGAGGAATCCAAATATGACATTCATAACATCTTTTTCATCATGCATATGACTTTTTTTAACATATTTTTGGTATTTTCTTAATAAAAAAAAGTTATTTTTATACTTAAAAATGAAAAATGATGTTTTTAAAATTATTTTTAAAATTATTTTTGGCAACAATGTTTGTCATACCAAGACACACCTATGTGTCAAATATGGGCACATTATCACAAACTATGGTACATAGATGATCATATCTAGGTCATTTGACTCGAAACTTATACATGTTTATAGATGATTGACCTTTTTGTGAAAAAGTTTTATGGAAATTTTGTCAAAACTCAAGTTTATCATTTTTCCTAGCAACTAGTACACATATAAGGAGTCCATGCCAAAGAATTTGTTTTTTTGAGTATTTTTTCACTTTCTTTTAATTTTTCGAAAAAACGATCAAAATGGCCGTCGTGTGTATTCATTCAAAGGGGTCGCTTTTTTAAAACCATCGATGGTTCTGTGATATAACCACTATTGTTATATCTTAAAATGATTTTTGTAAAATTTTCAGAGTAAACTATCACACACTTGTAGTTCAAAATTAAATTACTTTCGGAAAATAGACATAAAGTCATTTAAGTAGGCGAAATTAGTTAGAAACCGAGAAAATTCATAATATTTCTGGATTGTCCATCAAATATGATCTACTTTGTGTGGAAATTGGATGGGTGCCAGTTTGCACCATATTTGTTGTACTTGCTTCACAAAAAATGTCATTTTTTACAATTAAGAAATGAAAAATGATATTTATAAACATAATTTGAAAAACTTAGTTCTGCAACATTGTTTGTCATAACAAGACAAACCTATGTGTCAAATATGGGCACATTATCACAAACTATGGTACATAGATGATCATATCTAGGTCATTTGACTCGAAACTTATACATGTTTATAGATGATTGACCTTTTTGTGAAGAAGTTTTATGGAAATTTTGTCAAAACTCAAGTTTATCATTTTTCCTAGCAACTAGTACACATATAAGGAGTCCATGCCAAAGGATTTGTTTTTTTGAGTATTTTTTCACTTTCTTTTAATTTTTCGAAAAAACGATCAAAATGGTCGTCGTGTGTATTCATTCAAAGGGGTCGCATTTTTTAAAACCATCGATGGTTTTGTGATATAACCACTATTGTTGTATCTTAAAATGATTTTTGTAAAATTTTCAGAGTAAACTATCACACACTTGTAGTTCAAAATTGAATTACTTTCGGAAAATAGACATAAAGTCATTTAAGTAGGCGAAATTAGTTAGAAACCGAGAAAAATCATATATATCTAGATGGTTCATCAAATATGATCTACTTTGTGTGGAAATTGGATGGGTGCCAGTTTGCACTATATTTGTTGTACTTGCTTCACAAAAAATGTCATTTTTTACAATTAAGAAATGAAAAATGATATTTATAAACATAATTTGAAAAACTTAGTTCTGCAACATTGTTTGTCATAACAAGACAAACCTATGTGTCAAATATGGGCACATTATCACAAACTATGGTACATAGATGATCATATCTAGGTCATTTGACTCGAAACTTATACATGTTTATAGATGATTGACCTTTTTGTGAAGAAGTTTTATGGAAATTTTGTCAAAACTCAAGTTTATCATTTTTCCTAGCAACTAGTACACATATAAGGAGTCCATGCCAAAGGATTTGTTTTTTTGAGTATTTTTTCACTTTCTTTTAATTTTTCGAAAAAACGATCAAAATGGTCGTCGTGTGTATTCATTCAAAGGGGTCGCATTTTTTAAAACCATCGATGGTTTTGTGATATAACCACTATTGTTGTATCTTAAAATGATTTTTGTAAAATTTTCAGAGTAAACTATCACACACTTGTAGTTCAAAATTGAATTACTTTCGGAAAATAGACATAAAGTCATTTAAGTAGGCGAAATTAGTTAGAAACCGAGAAAAATCATAATATATCTAGATGGTTCATCAAATATGATCTACTTTGTGTGGAAATTGGATGGGTGCCAGTTTGCACTATATTTGTTGTACTTGCTTCACAAAAAATGTCATTTTTTACAATTAAGAAATGAAAAATGATATTTATAAACATAATTTGAAAAACTTAGTTCTGCAACATTGTTTGTCATAACAATACAAACCTATGTGTCAAATATGGGCACATTATCACAAACTATGGTACATAGATGATCATATCTAGGTCATTTGACTCGAAACTTATACATGTTTATAGATGATTGATCTTTTTGTGAAGAAGTTTTGTGGAATTTTTTTCAAAACTCAAGTTTATCATTTTCCCTAGCAACTAGTACACATATAAGGAGTCCATGCCAAAGGATTTATTTTTTTGGGTATTTTTTCACATTCTTTTATTCTTTTGAAAAAATGGTCAAAATAGACCCGTGGCATAATTTGTTGCAAAAAGTCATATGCATGATGAAAAAAGATGATATAGATGTCATATTTGAATTCCTCTCATTTTTCTAATCAATTTAGACATTTTATTTGTTAAATTTCGATTTATAGATTTAAAGATATGAATTATTTCATATTAAACGAAAACAGAAAAAAAACATAGCTATGCCTACGGCTTTGCCGTCGGCATAACCTTTTGAACCTAGCCGTCGGCATAGACCCTGTGCCAACGGCTAAACCTGTGCCGACGGCCGCGTCGATGGACATTCCTCGTCGGAGCCTATGCCGACGGCCCCGACAAAAAGCCGTCGGCATAGAGTCCGGCCGTCGGCATAGCTCGCCATTCCTATAGTGGCTCAACCAAACACACCCTAAATGTTTTATTTAATTCAAGGTTCCCAGATGATCCCTTTGACCGTATCTGGCAAAGGTATGAAGATGTTCCTGGCTGGACAGACGTACCCAATAAATCCAACGGGACAATCCAAAATTCCCAAAACGACACCTACGATGCACCATCCGCAGTGCTGCGTAGTGCATCCACTTCAGTGAACGTCTCAAGGATGGACATATCGTGGAGTTCAGATTCATCCATGAGTGTTGGTCTTCACCCCAAGTTCTTTCTTGTACTCTACTTTGCTGAGTTGGAGGCCATTCAAGGGTTAAGGCAATTTGATGTGTCTGTGGATAACAACCAATTAGCTTCTGCATTCAGTCCAAAGTTCTTGCAGGCTACTGTTCTCTCAGTGATTGTGCAAGGCTCAAGCGGTCATAGCATCTCCCTCGTGCCAACATCAAACTCGGCGCTTCATCCTGTGATCAGTGCGATGGAGATATACATGTTGCGGCCACTGGCAGTGAATGAATCTGCCACTGACTCTTTAGATGGTATATGCTATAACTTCCGGATGTAATTTTTAGTGTATGCTACTGAGTATAACTTGGTCGTATAGGCAAAAGTTAATGTGGTACTTAATTTTAGTATACGCTAGTCTAGCGTAATTTACGAAAGTTTGAATTTGCTCCTTTTTTTTACTTCTAAATTTAGCTGTTGGACTTCGTTAAGTTTCAATCTTTCTTCATTTTATCTCTTGCAAATGCAGGTTTCTATACCTTTATAGCATTAATTTTTTTTGGCATTTACAGATGTCATTAATGGTTGATGTATGTGTGACAAATATAACTGGGCAGTGTTAGTTTTGATGACAATGCTGACAAGGCTCATATCAAAATGCAAGCTAAATCTCCTATATTTGTTTTTAGGGACAACGTGGAAAAAACATTTGCACATCTTTGCATTAAGTGGCATAAAGCATGGGGTTGGTAGGGATCTTGTGATCGCCGTTACACGATTAGACAAACCTTTTGCTCTGGTTTGTAGGATCCAAATTAATAGATGATAAATTCACACAACTGAGATCTTAAATATGTAACTTAATGATAACTTGGTCATGATGATTGCATTACATGACTGTTCTTCTTCTGGATTTAGTTTCAGAATGCATGACTGTTGGTTCGTTTTGTTAAGTCTGACTAAACTGTGCATTTTCTCCACCTGTATTTCTTATCGTCAGCCAATGCTATGATGACCATCCAGACAAAGTTCTCTGTGAAAAGAAATTGGGTGGGTGATCCATGTGCCCCTATATCTTCTGCAACTGTAGTTATACTCACAACAGTCCTCCAAGAATAACAGGCTTGTGAGTTCTGAACGGAAAAAAGGCTCTATTTTTTGGTGTCATTTTTTTCTTCTGTAAACCAGAAACTGGAGACGGTTAAACTCCTAAATTTTTAATCTATGGTGATTATTTCCGTTTCCTTGCAGAAATATGTCATCCAGTGGATTGGTTGGTGAAATTGATGCTTCTTTTGGTCAGCTATCACTGCTCCAACACTTGTACGTTCGATAGATTACCAATTTAGACTTACCTCAGATGTAGAAAGAGTTCATGTGTTTCTAGCTAGTCTTTGAGTTATAGAATGCTTGCAGATTTGAACATGTATGGCCATTGACCCCTCAATGCTCCGTACTTACAATAAATTTCAGTAAAATATTACCAAGGAGCTACAGGCTTGTAAAACTATTATCTTTCCTTTTGACTTTTATTACAAACCGTATTGGTCTGACCATTTTGAACATTGTATAAAACATGCTAAATCTCGAGTTCAGTACATGTAAATATTGAGTTTCAAGTATCGTATCTTTCTCCAAAAGTTTTAACTGTTAAAACATGGGCATTTATTCTACCGTGCTTCACTTTTTTATATATCATGTCACTTACATTTTCAGGGATCTATCTCACAACAGTCTGTCTGGATCAATACCTGATTTTCTGGGTCAAGTGTCATCACTTAAATTTCTGTATGTGTTACTGTACTCCTGCCAATCGGACTTCCTTTTCCTTCATGGCACAGAGCCCCTTTCCATCTTTTTTTCTTTGTCTCTCATAGGGATTTGTCGAGCAACAACCTAAGTGGAGCGATTCCCTTGAATCTGCTTGAAAAATCTCAGGATGGGTCGTTGATATTAAGGTTTTCACACGTTTCCCTTTCATTTTTTGTTTGGCCTCTTTGTAAATACTGAATTGAGACATTCTTTATTCATCAAACTATTAATACTTACAATAAATTCAACATGCCACGTTTTCCTGCCGTTGTCAAACAATAGTGGAAGGACTATTTAGACGAAAGAAGAGATTTAGTAGTTTAGCTCCCAACAATATTCAAGAGATCCTTCTCCCTAATTTACTTCCACTTTTCAAGTACGCTGTAATTTAATATATCAGCATTCTGTTTTTCAGGCTTGACAATAACCCAAGTCTTTGTGGAACAAGGCAAAACTACTTCACATTGTTGTTCCAGTAATTGCTGCAGTAGCTCTACTTTTTGTGGCTGTTTTTGTGCTTGTCATTTGGCCCAGAAGAAATGACAGACCAGGTAACATGCTTGCTTTTGGCATTCATCTTGTATGTCTGCTATAATATGGTTCATGCTTTTGCTGCCTCCAGATGTGTCTCATTCAGCCAATCCGTTCGAGAACCGGAGGTTCAGTTACCAGGACCTCAAGCGCGTCACAAATAATTTCGACACTATAATTGGAAGGGGTGGATTTGGCCTTGTCTATGCTGGCTGTTTGGAAAATGGAGCTTCTGTGGCTGTGAAGATGAGGTCAGAAACATCTTCACAAGGGAATAGTGAGTTTTTGGCTGAGGTACGTGTAAACTATTCGTTCCGTTCAACAAATTAGTATCTGTGTACTACGTATTGCAAAAATATTATAGGCTTATGAGTTAACATAACAACGTTTCAGGCTCAGCACCTGGCCAGGATTCATCACAGAAACTTGGTCTCCTTGATTGGCTATTGCAAGGACAAGAAACATCTAAGCCTTGTCTACGAGTACATGGATGGGGGAAACCTACAGGACCGTCTCATAGGTTAGTAAATTTTGCCCCACGTACATCATGGTGTGTGATTGTAAAATTAAGTTTGATATAATTGTGGAGCATGTTATGCCTAAGTAAATTTCAGCTGGTCCGATGTCATTGCATTTGTCATTCAACAGATTGATACAAGCTCAGGGGTATTCATGACCAAAAAAGAGAGCTAATTGTACAGTATATGTCAACTCTTTCCAAAAAAATCACTAATGATTCTTCTGCAAACATTCCAAACTCTTAAGAAGGCAGCATTTTCTACTTTTATTTTCTTGTGTGACCAAACTTGGAATGAAATGGACCCCGTTCACATACAGGGCTCTTTGGCCACCATACAAATTATTTAACGAAATGCTAGTTAGGCAGAAATATGAAATGCATGATTTCTTACTATAACATCAACTCTCAAAGCTCAGATTGGGTAATAGCACGTATATGTGACCAAGCATACTTATCGGGTCAGTAGAACAACCCTTTAATTGTCGAACTAGATTCCCTTATTTTATTTTGGTCACAGGTCAAGAACCCCTTAAACCCCTTAATTGGCTGCAGCGCCTTAAGATTTCATTGGACTCTGCCTACGGTACGCAGGAAGTTCTGATTTTGCAACTGTGGGCTGCTGTCCATATGTGTATCCTAGCATTGTGGTTATATAGTTATTTCCTATGCATTCTAACTTAAATTGTTCATGTAATGCATAAAGGACTGGAGTACCTGCACAAATCTTGCAGCCCGCCGTTGATCCACAGGGATGTGAAAACTGGGAACATCCTTCTTACCTCAAATCTCGAGGCCAAGTTGTCTGATTTTGGGCTGACAAGGGCTTTCAGCAGTGAAACAATGACCCACCTGACCACCCAACCTGCTGGTACCCTCGGATACCTGGACCCAGAGTACGCATGTCCTGACCCTAGTTTCACATTTCTACTAGAATAACTAAGCTTCACATTTCTGCATTTTTGGTGGAATAAACTGAGTTCTGAGGAGTCTGATGTCAATGTTGACCCTAAACAGGTACTACGCCACCTCTCATTTCAGCGAGAAGAGTGATGTGTACAGCTTTGGCGTCGTTCTCCTGGTGCTCATCACAGGCCAGCCGGGGATCATAACCATCAGCGACACGGAGAGAACCAGCATCGATCTTTGGGCGCAACACAGGCTCTCTGAGGGTGACATCGACAGCGTGACCGACCCGACGATAAGAGAAGACTGCGACATCAATTCGGTGTGGAAGGTCGCAGTGCACGGAGCGCGAGGTGCGGGACCGGCCAACAATGGGAGAGGTCGTGGAGGGAATCGGCGAGAGCTTGCAGCTGGAGACCTCGTCGCGCTCCATGCAGTCCAGCTCAATCGGGACAGGCGGTTCGGGGTTTGCTGACGGTGAGTCTGTTGGTGCGCTTGAGGCAGAACTGAGAATTTGAAAACGTAATATTCTTGCCTACCAAAAGAATTATCACGTGTTTTGAAAACGTAACCCATATCCTATCCAGAGAATTTGTTGATTTTTTCAAATAAAAATTTGGCGAAAAGAAAAAAAGAAAATCCTCCCTGCCCCCACTCATCTCATCTTGTATCGTTGAATGTTGACACTTGGAAAACTAATCTTGGTGTTGGAAAAGTATCTCCTCTTGCGGCTTTCCTATGACTCCTTAATCTAACGAAATATGACAGCCTATTTTCATAATATGACTTTTTTTTTGTGAGAATGGGCCTGATCTATTATAAAAATTTACCAACAGTGTAGAACTATACACAAAATATAATAAAAATTTGTATAGATATTTGGACCACCTAACCAAGCAAGACGTCAACACCCCATTGTTGCCGCTCTCCTGTTAGAGTCAATTGATGATACTCCCTCCTTCTCAGTTTATAAGGCTTACGCGTATCCCTAGGTTGGCAAATTGTTGAACTTTGCATGGAGTATATATGATACAAAATATATCATTAGAAACTTCAAATGTTGTATTTTCTAATGGTATAATTTTTGTATTATTTAATTCATATAATATAGCTCATGCGGGCGACCTAGGTATACGCGTAAGCCTTATAAACTGAGAAGGAGTGAGTAGCCGGAAACTCTTGGTGCACGTGCACCAATGAATCTCTAGACAATAAACAAGTAACATAGGTAGCGAAACAAGAACCAACACCTCGATTGCTTTCAATAAAACAGGAAACTCGCTTCCCGACACATTGACATAGATAAATGGCTTTTACATGTCTATGACTAAAGATACAACCAACGCCTAGGAAGGAGTAAAATCGACCTCTGAAAGGAATATTGCGGTACACGCACCTAACTATACGTTTCTCGGCTTGACAGAGTGGTGGCAACACATGAATGGAAAGTTCGGTTCCCAGCCTTCAAAGTTACAAACGGGGACCCTAGGAATTCTGATCACCGGCCAGTTATAATTGACACTCATGGCGCAGCGGCTAGAAGGCGCAGCCTGGCTCGAGACAGAGCGCCAAAATTTGAAGCCCGCTGGTTGGACGAAGCAGCATGTAGAGGAATTGTTGAGAACGCATGGGAGCTTGAAGTGGGTGTGAAAAAGAAGGGTGTTGAAGGAGGTGTGAAGGGGGTTCTAACGGAGCTGATTAACTGGAGTAGAAATGTGTTGGGAGATTTGGAGAAAAGAATTAGCAAACTTAAGAAAGAGTTGGAATTGTGGAGGAGGAAGGAGATTAGTGAAGAGCAGACGAGGAAAGAGACAATTTTGCGGTTCAAATTAAGTCGGTTAGAGGATCAAAGGGAGATGTATTGGAAGCAACGTGCACACGTGTCGTGGATGAAGGGAGGCGACAGGAATACAAAGTATTTTCACTCGGTGGCATCGGAGAGGAAAAAAATCATATTAGAAAACTGAAAAAGGAGGATGGAGGGGTAGTGGAGGAGGAGGAGGCCATGAAAGATGTGGTAGCTAATTATTTTACAAACCTCTTCCATTCCTCAGCAGGAACCGCATGGAGGAGCTACTTCAAAATGTGACGCCTTGTGTCACACCGGAGATGAATGCGGTGCTCTGTAAGGATTTCACTGATTCCGAGGTAAAGGAGGCGTTGGAGAGCATTGGGATCTTAAGGCTCCTGGTCCAGATGGCATGCATGCGATTTTCTATAAGAAGTTCTGGGATGTTGTGGGAGATAAGGTGACTGGAGAGGTCATGGCGGTGTTGAATGGTGGACATATGCCAGAGGGATGGAATGATACCTGCGTTGTTCTAATCCCGAAAGTAAATAGCCCAGAAAGCATGAAGGATCTTCGACCAATAAGCCTATGTAACGTGGTGTACAAACTCATCTCAAAAGTCCTTGCAAACCGGCTGAAGAGGGTGCTGGATGATATTATATCGCCTAGTCAGAGTCCTTTGGTCCCCGGGCGATTAATTACAGATAACATTCTTCTGGTTTATGAGTGCACCCATTTTATGAAGAATAAGCGGAGTGGCAAGGATGGGTACGCTGCAATTAAGTTGGATATGAGCAAAGCCTATTATAGGTTTGAACGGTCTTTTGTGGAAAAAATGATGAGGCGTTTGGGGTTCACAGAGTCGTGGATTGAAAGAATTATGCTTTGTATATCTACTGTCAAATATCAAGTGAGAATTAATGGTTCTCTGACGGATGAGATAATACCGCAAAGAGGGCTTCGCAAGGAGATCCCTTGTCTCCGTATCTCTTCCTTATATGTGCAGAGGGGTTCTCTTCTATGTTGAATAAGGCGGAGGAGGATGGACGGCTCGAAGGTATTCAAATTTGCAATGGCGCCTCAAGATTTAACCACCTATTGTTTGCAGAAGACTCTTTGGTACTAATTAAAGCCAAGAGCGAATGTGCCAGGTCACTGCAACATGTGCTACAACTATATGAGGTTTGCTCGGGACAGGTTGTGAATTATGACAAATCTTCGGTTCTTTTTAGTTCTAACACAAGGCCAGATAGAAGGATTCAGGTGCTTCATGAATTAAATATTCGTGATGAGGCACATACAGGAAAGTACTTGGGATTACCAATCTATGTGGGGAGATCAAGATCACAGATGTTTGAATATTTAAAAGAGAGAATTTGGAAGAAGATCCAAGGGTGGAAGGAGAGGATGTTGTCTAAGGCGGGAAAGGACATTTTAATAAAAGCTTGTGCACAAGCTATTCCCACCTTCGCAATGTCCAGTTTTGATTTGACTAAAACGTTGTGTGAGCAGATGAGTACTATGATCTGTAGGTACTGGTGGGCACAGCAGGATAATGAGCACAAGATGCATTGGTTAAGCTGGGAAACACTAACAAAACCGAAGGAAGAAGGAGGGCTGGGTTTTAGAGACTTGTATGGCTTTAACTTGGCGATGCTTGCAAGGCAAGCGTGGCTTGTTGTTGTCTATGGGGAAATTTCTGGAAACTGAACTATTCTCTTCGTTCCTCTTCACCTGGTGATATACATGCAAGTTTTACATTTCGACCCTCATAAAACACACACCTCTTACAAATCTAACCCTCACTACACTCCCCCTCAAGATGGGGCAAATATATTTATGAGCCCCATCTTGCTACATAATTTTTCAAAGGATACAACGCTAACCCCTTTTGTTAATACATCAGCAAGTTGATTCTCAGAGCTAACAAAGCTAACTTGGAGAAATCCCCCATCTAACTTCTCTTTTATAAAGTGCCTATCAATTTCAATATGTTTAGTCCTATCATGCTGAACTGGATTGTGGACTATATTGATTGCAGCTTGATTATCACAATAAAGTTGTAATGGCCCGCCATCATACAGTCTAAGTTCAGATAATAGTATCTTCAACCATATCACTTCACATAATCCGGAAGCCATGGACCTAAATTCCGCTTCAGCAGTAGATCGTGCCACCACACTTTGTTTTTTGCTCCTCCAACTAACTAAATTACCACCAACGAAAATACAGTACCCAGATGTAGACCTTCTGTCATCTAGGCATCCAGCCCAGTCAGCATCAACATAACCCTCTATTTTTAAGTTTCCATGACTAGAAAATAGAATCCCTTTTCCCGGACAACTCTTAAGATACCTCAGTATTCCGTGAACAGCATCTAAATGACTTGATCTCGGGTCATGCATGAATCGGCTTACCACACTAACAGCATAAGAGATGTCTGGTCTTGTATGAGATAAATAAATTAGTCGACCAACTAACCTCTGATATTGATATTTGTCCACTGGATCACCCGATTCTGCTAGAATATGATGTCTCTGCTCAATTGGAGTTGTCGCTGGTCTACAATTTAGCATGTCAATTTCAGCAAGTAAATCAAGTACATATTTTCTTTGCGATAAATAAATACCTTGTGATCCATATACAACCTCAATTCCCAGGAAATAATGAAGAAAACCCAGATCCTTGACTTCAAATGACTTGGCCAACATCTTCTTTAAGCAAGCTATCCCATCATCATCATTACCTGTGATCACAATATCATCCACATACACAACAAGGATAACAATTTTGCCACTCTGGTGTTTAAAAAACAAGGTGTGATCTGCATTGCTTTGCTGATAACCGAAAGAACATATCTCCTTTCTGAATCGTCCAAACCACGCTCTAGGTGACTGTTTCAAACCATATAGGGATTTTTTTAACCTACACACTTTACCCTCTGTCTCTTGTGTACCAAACACAGGGGGAATCTCCATATAAACCTCTTCCTCCAAATCTCCATGAAGAAAAGCATTTTTTACGTCCATTTGAACTAATTTCCACTTATTATTTGCTGCTATAGATATAAGTGCCCAAATAGTGTTCATTTTTGCCACCGGAGCAAAAGTTTCATCATAATCCACCCCATAAGTTTGGCTATACCCCTTTGCCACTAATCGAGCTTTATATCTTTCTACCTTTCCCTCTGAGTTTTGTTTCACTGTAAATACCCACTTACAACCGACGGCCCTTTTATTAGGAGGAAGAGTAGAAAGTACCCAAGTCTTGTTCTTATCAAGTGCTGTCATCTCCTCTATCATGGCTGCTCTCCATTCTGCATATTGTTTCGCCTCCTGCCAATCACGTGGTATAGGAAGAGTGGAACCCAAAGACATATATGAGACATAGTGATGGCCCTTCACGTAGTTACCCCACAACGGCGCCAGAAAACGGTCTTGACGGCCCTTCGTGTGGTTACCTGCGTGAAAAGTAAATGGGTTAGGTTGAGACTCCAAGTGCAGAGTGTATAGTAAGTGGAAGACAGTTTTCCCCACGAGGGGTGACTCGAGGGTTTAATATCGAACTCTCGGGGAACCAGTATTTCAGGTGTTATCTCCTTATCCTTCCCTTGAGAACCTGCAACAAAATAAATTGTTTTGTGCCCTCAACCTCACCAAGTGGTTGTCAAGCACAAGGTGTGAGAATGATAATAAAATAAATATGCAAACAGTAGTAAATATGCAATGATGGTAAAATAAATATGCAAGGATGATGGTAGTAATGATAAATGATATTTTTGGGTTTTTTATGATGAATGCAAGATGTAAAATTGTTTTTGTATTTTCGGATTTAATAATGGCAGCAAACAAAAGTGGCGATAAAAGTGTTGGAAAGGTGTTTCTTATGATTAAAAATGGACCGGGGTTCATGGTTTCACACTCTCTCTTGATAACGTGGTAGACAATGGAACACTAAAATTAACATGAAAGATGGCAAGACATGGTTTAACAAGTTATTAATAATATGGGCATCACGTCCTAACATAGAGATCTCAAGTATAAGTTGTTCTCTCTCTTATGCTCCACCAAGATGCGAACTAAATCATAACACCTTAGTAATTAAGATAAATCAGAGCATAGCAATAAGTTCAATGACATGAAGTTAAAATAAGAACATGCTAGATCTAGTCATGGAGGTAGTGGCCAAGGTCACATCCACTCTCCGGTAGCATGGTATTTTTGTTTATCCCTAGTGAGGCAACAAAGTAAGGTAGAAAACCCAAGTGGATCGCAGAACTATCTGTCACGTTCACTGCACTAGCCACCCCCCGTTACTCCAACTAATGCACACGTTCCCCTTCACATGCTCTCATAAACATGCTTGATCATGACAAGTAAATAAGAACGGGGTACATAATATGCATCTACTTTCATAACTGAAACAAAACCATTGCAATCTCAAACATGTATTAACTCATAATAAAGATCCACCACAAATGAATTACATACATGAACGTAATCATGTTCAGCAGCTCATACGGTACTAATTAGTGAAGCTCATAGAGAGGAGAGATACATAAGTTACTTCCACAAACCCATAGTCCAGGGTGGACTACTCCCTCTTCATCATGGTGTCGGTGGAGATGTTGTTGGAGAGGAAGGAGACCACACCGGCAGCGCCCCGCCGGAGTTTCCCCCCTCCAATCTTCAGCTCCAGATCTCTGTTTCGTGGTTTCTCTGTTTCGGCGGCGCTCCCTTTCGCGAAAACCCTGGGGGTCTATATATAGTCGTTTTTAGGTCAAGACGAAGCTTCGGGAAGAAAGATCGACGGCAGCGGAGGCCCGAAGGCCATTTTGGTGGGTCCCACGCGGTCAGGGAATCTGGCCGCGTGGGCCCACCCCTTTCGGCCTTCTGGTCTCCGTTTTTTCGATTCCTTTGCGCCTACGTTTCGTTCCTTCCAAAAAAGTGATCCCCGTAAAATCTCAGGTCATTTGGACGTCGTTTGGGTCCCTGAAACATCAAAATATAGAAAAAGAGGTTTTCTGACAGCGCAGGGTTAATTCCAGAAAAATGGGGAAGTTGTTAATTATCCCCAAAACTCAATATAAATCATGAATATAACCCTTATATGATGCAAATAACATGGAATAACATGTAATAAAATGTAAAGTTCATGTATGCATTTTACATACAGCAGTGTGAGCTCAGGGGAAAGAGATTACATTAAGCAGGGGTTGGGTTACAGTCGTTGGCTACAGCAGTAGCAATTTCCTGTGGAAACTGCCTAAGCCAGAACCCCGTTCGTGCTTGAACCCGACCCAGTCTAGCTAGTTCGTGACTTGCACCATTAGCATCACGGCTGATACTAGCTATTTTGGTTTCTCTTTCCCGTAGAAGATCTCTGATTGAATTTATCCTGAATGCTTGGATAGACGAATTTGGAGAGCTTGACTTGATCAACTCGACAGCTTCAGAGCAATCTGTCTCCACCGTGAGTTTCTGGTCTGTCCATAAGAGGGAGAGCTTCAATCCTTCCTCGATGGCACTCAACTCTGCTTCAGTGGCATCATTGCAATGATCCAGCCTTCGACAAGCCGAGAAGATGACTTTACCCTTATGGTCTCGAAGGATCATCCCAGCTCCTGCTCTTCCCTCGCTTGAGTAGGCGCCATCAGCATTCAGTTTATCCACTCCTTCCTCCGGAGGACACCATCTCTTCCTCACTTTCTGCCGGCCATCGGCCTTAGATGGCTTTTTCTTGAACCCACGCTCGTGATCCACCACCATCTTCCCTTTCACCACATCTGCATTGGGAAACTGTTTAATCATTAGGAGGGAATTTAAGTAGCTTACGAGGAACCGTTGCGATCCTTCAATGGGTGGACATGGCTTCTCATGTGTCATCTCGTTGTGTGCGTGCCAAATGCGCCAGAGGGTCATCAGCATCCTAGCACGCTGATCTTCAGAGACTTGGTTCAGAAGTTGAAACAGCCACTCAGGCCCTGACGAGAGTAGAAGATGATCCGGCGGCATAATCCACACCTCCTTCATTGCTTGCCAGAGGGCACGGGCATGTGGACACGTCACAAAAGCATGGAAGGTGACCTCATCTTCATTTCCGCAGATCTCACACATCGCAGTAGTCGCAATGCCACGCCTGAACAAGTTCAGTTTCGTGGCCAGGGCATTTCGACAAATCTTCCATGCAAGGACTCTCATTTTTGGTGGTACCGGGCAGTTCCAAATCAGTTTCCAACACAGTCTCTCTCCGTCAGGTCTTGTACTCGTAGCTCCCCTATCTTGTGCAAGCATACTTTGGGACAACGCCAAACGGTATGCACTCTTGACAGAGAAGAGACCCCGTGCATCAGGGTGCCAGGCAATAAAGTCCTAGTCATTCCGGCTGGAGGTTTTGATTTTTAGAATTTCAGTTATGTCTGCCTGATTGAAGTACAGCTGCAGGCGTTGGGTATTCCAGTCTCCATTGGCCTGAAGGAAATCAGAAACCCATCGGTACCGGCAACGGCCCTGAGTAGAAGTTGGTCGATGATTAGCATCTCTAGGGATCCAAGGATCACGCCACGCCCGGACCTGGGTTCCATTGCCAACACACCAAATGACACCTTGTTTTAACAGCTCCAGACCGTACTCGATGGCATGCCAGGTTGAAGAACCGTTACCTGAAAACACAGTATCAATCAAGGACCCATTAGGATAGTATTTAGCTTTAAGCAAACGGGCATAGAGAGTATCAGGAAAATGTAGGAGCCTCCAGGCCTGTCTAGCAAGCAATGCCTGATTGAAAAGTCTCATGTCCCTGAAGCCAAAACCCCCAAAGCTTTTCGGTCTTAGCATAATATCCCATGCCACCCAGCAGGTTTTCCTTTTACCATTTTCAGCACCCCACCAGTACCTTCTGATCAGTTTAGTCAGCTCATCACACAGCCCCAACGATAGTTTAAAAACGCTCATCACATAGACCGGGATTGCTTGGGCAATGGCTTTAATGAGGACCTCCTTAGCAGCTTGTGACTTGTGGTTGTCATCCCATTCAACAAGGCATTTAGCCAATTTTGCTTGCAAACTTTCGAATTTTCCTTTGTCCATACGCCCCTCAGGAGTGGGCAAGCCAAGATACTTTGTTTCAAATGTCTTTTGTGTGATACCAAGTTCTTGTTTAACTTCAGTCCGAGCAGACTCCGGGCATGATGCACCAAACATAATGGAGCACTTGGATGGATTGATTAATTGTCCTGTGCTTGAAGCATATTGGTTCAGCACGGCTTTAACTCTTTGTGCTTGGGCAACCTCGGCTTTGAAAAATAACAAGCTGTCGTCGGCGAAGAGGAGATGTGATATTGTGATACACCCGGGGCACGGCGGCAGATTTTAACAGCCTCAATGTGTTGGCTCTTTTGTGAAGGAGACACGAACCGGTGGATGGGGATTTGTCATACGTGACAAGGATGGGACAGTCAGAGGATCTGGAGCTGGCTACCTGTCGTCGGGAGGTCCGGTCGTTGTGGCTGGAGGCTCTCCCAAACTCTGTTCGTGTCCCGGTGACCAGCTCTGTTGCTGTGTCTGTTGAGTAATGGAATCCAGTGTTTCAAGTCAAAAAAAAAAAAAATTATACGCTTCTCGTGCTTATATAAGATAGGCACCAAAGGTGGAGTCCCACATGTGATGTGACCGGAAATAACTTGCCAGGGCGTAACATTTTTGTAGACAACTTTTTCTTTGACCTCACGAGTGTCACCGTAATGTAGGCAACTCGCTAGGTACGGTGGCCGTGATCTATGAAGAATGTGCATTTCTTTGTCGTGGTTTTGCACCTGTCGCTTTAAATCATTGTTCTAGGAAAACAAATGTGGCAGCTCACGAACTAGCTAAATTTTATGAGGTGTCATGGTGTCTGTGGCATGGAGAACCTCCTTTTTGTATTAGAGCTGTAGTTCTAAATGATATATTTTTTGGTCTCTCATCAATTAAGCATGTCATGATGGCTTTCCCTCAAAACAAAGTGTCATTGTGTTAATCAAATAATATTTTTTGTTAACACTGTTTATTTTGTTTTCTGGCGGGTCGCATAACTTTTTTGAAGATATGTTAATATTTGTTTCTAGAACTCTGAAGTTGCAACAACAATTTGAGTTACGGCAATGGGTAACTATCCGGGAACTAAACTTTGCAATTAGTAGCACCCCCAACCCCAACCCATTTCTCACGTCGCACTTCCAAGTTTTTCATAAATGTGAAATAAATTGTGAACATTGTTTACATTGTTTTTCGTGCATCCACAAATTTTAATTCAAAAATTTGACAATATGTGGCCTACACGAAAAAAACAAATGATGTGTGAATAGTACATGATACTATTCACTTATGTCTTCTCTTTTTTTGCACATGACACATGTGGTCAAATTTTCGTGTGATGACAATTTGTGCACACATGAGAAACAACATAACCATTGTTCATGATTTATTCATGTTTCTTGAAAATTCAAAAATAAGACATCCGATTACGGGTGCGGCGCAACTAATTGCGGAATATTTGCTCTCCGATACGAGGATACCTCTTCCATACATTTTGTTTCTCTCTGCCTCCTGGGTCCCGAGCCCTGACCTACCAAGACGGGTGGGATAGTCTACGACCGTGCCCCACATCTGCCGCCGTGGTCGTCCCTTACCCTTACCGTCACCGCCGGCGCCTCCCCTCCGCCCGCCCGCCCACCAGCGCCCCCTCCCCCCCACCACACCCCCACCTCACCCCCTCCCCACGCGCGCCCATCGACGCCATCTCCGTTCCTCCTCGTCGGGACATCGATTTTGAGGTACGAGGTTGTTTTTATCTACCGGTCAGTTAATTCCCTGTGACCTTCGCAACTTCTGGGGTGTGCCGCCGCACACCCGGCACAACCTCTAGATCAGCCCCTGGTTAATGGCATGTTGGGTTTGGTGAAACCTGTTGTTTTTGCCTAGCCTTGCTCAGTTCAGGACACCTCACAGGCAACATCGGTTGCTTCTGATCCGGGTCAATCTTGTGTATCGCCTTTCAGTTCACCTTACTTTCCTGTCCTATCCCATCCCTTCCACCATCCAACTATTAATTCTCTCAGATACCAGTTAATATGACATGTCCTGTAATCGGCAGTTAACCTGAAATGCTAGAATGAAGATATTCGGCACATAGCGTCGCCCAGTGGTGCTTAGATATAGCCTTAGCTATTTAGAACATTGATGTTAATGACAATTAGGATATCGATTCATTACAAAAAAATTGTTCAAGAACATTTGTCTTATTTTATCTGTTCTTCTGTAGAAAATGGATGACAAGGCACATGATGTTGAAGAATTAACTCACCGAGTTGAAGAGCTCCAGCGAGGTACTCAGGCACATCCCAGCATACAAGATTATCATTCGTTTGTTTAATTCTTCGGAAATAACCCTATCAGACTGTTTGTTTCCCATGCCGACCAAAGTACTTCTCATTAGATAAAACACTTCAGAATCCAGGTTAACTTGGCTACATTGGTTTCTCTGTGCGAGTAGTTCAATATCAGGACCCTCACTTAGACATTTGTTGGAATGGAGGTACACATTCAGGAGGAATTGTACCCTGGTTTTCTGCAATAATTAGTTCGAAGATATAAAAGCGGATAGTCCACCCAGTGTTCCTTCACTGATTTGTATCCTGTCATAATTTATAAGCTGTTTTCACATAAATTTCTGAGGGACACAATAGTTTATTTTATTTCTTTAACTTAAGTACGGGTGACCTTGAGTATGTGTGTTGTACAATTTGGGAAAAAGTGAAGCAGCTGCCCAAGTAATTGGCTAACGCTCCATTATTTCTGATAGATATGTTAAGATTCTTTACGTTTTCCATTGTTTAGTAACTGTATAAGACTTTCAACCTTCTATAGCTTTGTTCACTTGTTGAGTCATCGAAGTATTTTACTATGCAGCAACTGCAAAGTTGTTGCCTTTGGATACCATTTGTACGTGGAGATCATGTTGGAAACTCTTGGTATATGTTGCTTATGGAAGATCGATGTGCCTATTTTCTCATACTTGAGACTGATGTCCTCTTGAATGAAGAGAGCACCATGTTTTGTTTTCTCAAAGCTGCTTGTGCAGACTAGTTGTTTAGGAAATAGTTCTGTTTTTATTCTCGTATATTTTTTTTTGGCATAGGTCTATGCTTACCGATTGAAGTATTCTTTGTTTGGCAGAACGCGATGAACTGAGAAAAGATATTGAGCAATTATGTATGCAACAATCTGGGCCCGGATATGTTTCTGTTGCAACTCGAATGCTTTCTCAAAGGTGCTTTCATGTGTTCTGTTTATATTTCACTGTTTTCATTGTGGTACAAGTAAACCAATATTTTGTTTTAAGCATCCAGGGCAACAGCTCTGGAGCAGGATATTGAGAACCTTCAGAAGAAGTTAGCTGGATGCTTAAGAGAGAACCACAATTTGCAAGAGGAGCTTGCTGAGGCTTATCGAGTTAAGGTGTGTTTCTCTTCCTCTTTGAACTACTGTTTTGTTGTGCATTTGTTCTCTTTCTTCTAATGATTGCATCACTCAAATTTCAGAGCCAGCTTGCTGATTTATATGGTGCGGAGCTATCAAAGGTCCATACTTTGACTTGTATAATTGACTGTTGTTTTTAAACGAATATTTTGACTTCTGCTGACCAGTCTGATCTGTTCAGTGGCAAATGATTTTATTCTAGTCCTCCATTTTCACGTGCAAGCAGTATATAGGGAGTGACTCCCTTGACCTTAAAGATGGAATTGCAATCTACACTCACTTATAGCAGAAAACTCAATAATAGTTGTGCTTAGTACAATTTTATAGCTTGAAAAGGAAATAACATTTCAAGCCTGCTAGGCAAATAATAGTCTTGGTTAGACTTCTTTAGAGAAGGAACCTTTCGGAGGCTCTGCTTAACATTATTTTCACTTCAGTTAACTTGAGATGGACGTCGAAGGTCTATTTTTATTACTTAAAACTTGATAGTTTATGAAATTCTTTAACCTCCTAAAGTTCTGTGTACATGCAATCTAGCTTATTGTTGAGATGACCAATTCTGCAACACCAATGCAGACCAAGGAGCTAGAGAAGCAAGTGAGGTTTTTCCAGAGCAGCGTTGCTAAAGCATTCGCTGAACGAGACAATTCATTATTGGAGGTTCTTCTTAATATACTTGCAAGCCAAATTATCCATCTACAGATATAATGCTCTATAAATGACATTTGCTCCTTTGTTGAATTTTTTTGAAATTGGTAGTGTGAGAAAGCAAAGGAGCGAGAAGAAGCAGGCTTAAAAATGTCTGCTGTCTTTGAGGAAAGGTAATGCCACTCATTTCGTATTTCACATGTCTGTAACTGTTCTCTGGTATATAAGATAATTTTCTTACTAAGGACGACATATTATTGATGTGTTCTTTCACCAAGTCCCCCAGAGGAAGAATACAATGAGATCTGACTGGTATAAAACAGGTTTAAGATCTTGGCAAACAAGTGGCACTGCAGGGTTTCCTTGCTGCTGCTTAAATTGTTCGTAACTTACAGTGAAGTTGTGAGTCAAAATTTCTGCTGTCATCTCGAATAAGATATGCCTTAGCATAATACAAGTTTCTGTGAGATTCTTGAGGAAGAGAAACATAAATATCTTACGCTTATTGTTTAACTATCTTGTATGTTCAGTTACTAGCTTAATACCGGTGTCTTGCTATGGATTTAATGAATAAATTATGTGTGGAGATATTGTTTAATTAGCATGCATATACAAAACTAAAACAGACATTAATTACGGCTTTCCTTTGTATACGTGGGCTGAGAAGGTAAACAATTATGAGGATGGTGGCATTTTTCTTTAGTTAGTTATAAGTGTGACACCGGATACCACTAACTCCCCTGAGTATTAAAGATATCGTTAGGGTAGTGACTGCAACATTTTCCTCATGCATTTTATTAGTTTCTCTATTCTGGAGATATTTCACACTTATTTTGCATTGTCTTTCTTTGAGTATCTCACATTCAGCAATGAAACGGACAATGTCCTAAATTTGCAGCAAGTTCAGTAAGTGTAACGTATCATGCTTGTTAAATGGCAGGACAAGAGAATATCAAGCTGCAATGGAAGATCAGAAACGGTTGAACAATGTCTTGCAAATGGAGTTGACAGAATTAAAAGCGCATACCGAATCTTCTTCGAATGTAAGCATGCTTTTATTTTTTCATTGCCAATACTACAACCATTAAATTTATGTAAGGTCACCTGACAGGATTTAAAAGGATTTTTTGCATAATGAAAAATCACCAGATATTAGTTTACAGAACTAAAATAGCACGCGGAATTTCTCCTTGAATGTACGAAACGATTGTGTTGCTGTAATTTTTGGTGTACTGAATTTCTCCACAATGATTATCTGATAAGTTTTCTCTGTTCAACCAAGGATTTGAAGGGATAATTATGCCACAATAAACCCGTATATTTCGTTTTTGTGATTGTGCAATTCGTTTTTGCCATTGAACAGTCCGTTTTTGACACAGTGTCGTGTAACTGACTTATGGGCCCAAAGAGAGAATGAAAATAGGAAATCCAAAAAAGGGCTTGGTGGCAACAACTAGAATAATATAAGGAATTAAGTACTCCTTCCCATTATCCACTCCAACTTTCTAATCTAAATTGAACCAAGCAGGACGAGTATACTGCAAAGATGGACTCCTAAGTGTAAAATAAAATTCATGGCCTACTACATTTTATTCTGATCTATGTAGTTGTCTGTACCTAGCCATCTACACTTAATATATTTTGAATCCAACATGCAATTATGGTCTACCCTCTTTCATGCTGGTTTGATCCATCATCAGTTTGCAATTATTTGTAACACCCAGCATATATCAGAGTTGACCCTTTCTTGAAGGCCAATTTGATGTTTGGTTTTCTTTCAGGTTATTCTAAAATTCTATGAAGTTCGTTGCAGAGAATGTGAATGCCCTTCGAACATTAGTTTTGAGGAGAAATGTTCAGTTCTCTTAGATGATTCTGCTGAGAATTGGAGTTTCAGCTCAGATGGAGAAACCTCAACTTCGAAGTACATTGTAAACTTAAAGCACTTTATCCACGAGAAATTTCAATTGCAAAATTTGATTTTTTCTAATTTTTAATTGATCTTACAAGTCAAACATATCTAATACTTAATTAAGTTTTCTATAATCCATTGTTGTAGGATATATTTGTCCAAACAAGTTTAGTCTAGGAACCTAAGGAATGCAAAAGACAGGGATATGATTAAATTTTACTTTCAGTTATCTTGTTTTCTAATTCTAATGCGAAGAAGTTATACCTTTAACTTTCGCTTTGTCATATAAACTACAGCATCTTACTTGGATACAGAAATTACAAACTATCTGCATTTTTTTTCTTCCGATAAAGGTAATACATTAATATCAAAACGATACCACACAAACTATCTGCATGCCTGATGGTTCTCAAGATTGTAGTGTTAATACAGTATTATTCTATTTATAAGTTTGAGTTTGCTAGAGATGTTCATGTCTTCTTTGACTAAATTAAGCAATGTAGTCTCAGATATACAACAAGACCTGATCATAAAAGTCCCCGTTTGCAAAATAAATGCTTTATTGGTAATTTGAAAGTTCCCACAAACTGCATTACTGTGTTTAAATTGCTTGAATGTGCCAAAGCATGTCATCGACTTAATCCGTTAATCTTAGCAAGGGATATTGATTGAGCACCATTAATAAGTAGAGAAATTGATAACACAAGGCTTTTATGCATCGTTCCAAGGAACACACATAAAACCTGTTTTTGTTACTTTATAGTTTCTAGCTCTATACACCTTGACTGATCTTCTTTATGTAGGCATCTCTGGAAGAGGAGAACAAGTCTCTTAAAGCTAAAATAGTTAACCTGCAAAGCAATCTAAGAATGGTTAGACAAGTTTATCTGTAGCAGAAAAGCATTTTTTCGGTCATCCTGAAAGATCTGTCATTTTTATGTCCAGGGTTTTGAAATTGAACAGCATTTGCAAAGAAATGTACGGACATTAGAAAAGAAACAGGTACATAATTCAAAATGTTATACCGTTCTTCCTCACAGCATCTTAATACGTGTAGTTCACTTCGGGATGCAGGCACTCAATGATGATTTTATGAGAAATGGACTGTCAGCTCTGAAAAAAGTCTATACCCATCAAAGGGTTGAAGTTATGAAAATATTGGAAGAAGAATCACTTCAGTTGAGCACCGCTATTAATGAGATTCAAGACAAGTTAACTCACGTTTGCACCAACGCTGAGAACATTGGTAACCCTGTTGGAGAGATGCAATGCTGTGACAGTAGCTGTAAAGATGTGCATGTTACTATGGATATCAGCCCTGACACCAGCCCTAAGGTTTGTTCAACACAAATTGAACTTTCTGACTTCTCACATATGCTGAACCTCTTTATTGATCTAGATATTGCTCATAGGTTATGATGTCACTTGTGTAGAAATTGAAAAATTACTTAATAGAGCCAAATATTATCTTCAGAGTACTATATACCACTGATTTTTTTGGAATCCAAAATTACTACGTTAAGTGGTGCATTTCTAGAAGTAGTAAGATGACTAGGCATGATGAACGCATAAGAAGATAAAAGATGACTGCTCAGACCTTCTTTGGTCTCTTTGGTGAACAATATTTAGCAGTGGTTGGAGCCTTTATGGTTTAAATCATTTGGGCATGCAAGATGCTCAAGGTTGCACCGGGCCTACAGTTAAGCTTACACCTCATGTTGCTCAACAGCTCGAGTTATTCGCCTATAAGTTTGTACCAAGCAGAAGATAAAAAGAGAACACACAGATTAATTTTATGAACTTTTTTCCAAATAATTTGAAGCCAGTCAATGGAATAGATACATTCTATAAAAATAAATTTAGAAATATTAAATAGTCGATTAAGAAGTATTAAAATAGCAATCGTGATTGTTTTAGGACTGGAGCTCCTAAGAAAATAGTAAAGTTAAGACCTTGATTGCAAAGTAAGTGAAAAACAATAATATTTGGAAAAAGGTACAACTTCCTTTACATTTATATCAGATCCATTAGTTATCTTGTGTAAGCAAGATACCACGTCCTTGATTTCTTTGGATAGGTAACTTGATGTGTTCCCCCTCTTTATCTGGAAGAAAGCAGTTTTCTTCTCAGATAATGACTTTCTTGTTGTTATATATGTTGTAGGATGAGGTTCCTGCAGGTTATTCTGCAACATTTGATGATTCAAAATGGCTTGCTCAAGCTTTGCAGGAGAAGGTACAACTTCTTTCTGTTTTTGATCCTCTTGAGTCAACTTGTGATACAACAGATTAACTTTTGTCAAGATTTCTGCTTAAAGTTCTCATATGAGCCCTTCTTTCTACTGAATTCTCACATTATTTTGATATCTACTACAGATGGAGGCACTTATGCTTTTCTCACAGGAACAAGAACGATACCTGCTAGAAAATCAGAGGAATCAAGCTACTATAGAGGACCTTCAGAAGAACTTATCTCAAGTAGTACTCCTTGAACTCTGTGTGGCCCTTATTTATGAGTTACTATCATGAGTCTGATGAATATTGAATTATGCTGAATATTTTCATAAAATATACAGAGAAGTTTCATACTTCCATCAAGATTATATCAGTCCAATTCCGCTCCTAGAAGCATTATTTTTTGGAAAAGCAAAAATTAGACGTGTGATTGTTGTAGTCAAATCTGGGGAGGTGCCCTTGTAGAACCTGACCCGAGCTGGCTGCTGTTCAGCATCAGTAGTAGTCAAACGATGCACAATTGTAAGAGCTAGGGCCGTGATGTTTAGGAAGCCATGTCGTCAAAGACTAAATTGATTGTGGATTTCCAATGGTCTTTGACTTGAACTATGAGTTCAACGGTGGCAAGGACTACCATTACCACTGGTTGACAAGATTACTGTGATGGTCTATGCAACAGTTAGTTCTGTTCAACGCCTTTAGGGGATCGTATTTTTGGAGCTAGAGCAGAAACTTCAATAATGTTGCAATTAACGCTCCAGCAAACATCAGGGACTTTATGGATGTAGGGATTGGGCTGGATTCAGTATTCAAACAAGCCCTTCTGTTGTCTATTTTTCTGTTGGACTCTTCTCTTCCCTAGCATATTAGAAGTTTCTTGTAAATATACAATGTTTCTCTAAAAAAGGGCCTGCAATGTCGGATGCACATCTTGTAAGTTGCTTCACCTGTTCTATACAGGTTAAAGATGAAAAGGTGAAGGCCCTCATGGAATTAGCAAAACTGAAAGAAGCATATCTCCTGAAATGGTAAGCTTTTTGTGCAGCAGATCATCATACTGGATCATGTTTGTGATATACTTAACCTTGAATATTTTTTTTTGGGTGTCAACCTGTACATGTGCTATTCTTCTTATCACTGTATATATTTACTTCTTATACAGCAAATCTACAGCGAATGATGGTCATGGTACTGTTGACACTCCGAAAATCATTTCTGGGCATGACCAACAAGGGATGCTGAAGAATATTCTTAACAGAACATCTCTAAGAAACTGGATAAAAAAAGAAAACAGTACTGGGCATGAGAGCTCAGATGGAAATGATCGTGCAGTTTTTAAAGAGTGCTCAGTAGATCTTGCAAGGTTCGTGCTAATATATACATTTTTTTTTGGATTATTCATGTTATGCTTAGAGTCTTCGTATTGGCTAACTTTGACCCGATATACGACATTGTAGACGATATGTTTTTGCCATAAATTTGGACAGCTTTTTTAGTCCTCAAAGTTTTATTGTCCCTGGCCTTTTCTTCCCTTATAAGCTTCTCTGTACAAGTAAGTCAGTTCTGTGCTGATGTCTGTTGCACGCTACTTCATGGCAGGATGAAAGTTGAAAATGCTACCCTTTTGGAAAGTATTGCTACTATGGAACGTCTCACTTCTTTGGTTCATAGGCTGCATACTGTGCTCATGAAGGTAAGACACTGTTCTTATTGCATTGTTAGCTCCAGCAGTAATATGTGCTACCTGATTTTTGTTTACCTTAAAACAATCTTTGTCAGGTTTATGATGATGTAAAATCCGATAGCTCTCTGGAGAGTACATATGAAGCGTTGAACAGTCTTATAACCGAAGCAAACCTTATGAAGACGGCTCTCGGCGTCGTTCTTCCAGTAAGCTGGTCAGGGGATTCGTCAGGTGCTATCACTTACGATGCCCTGCATGATTCATCTGACTCGCCTAAATCATCGAAGTCCGAGAAAGCGGACCCCCTCAGTTTGGCAGGCATGGAGATGGTGGAGCTACTTATATTAGCTGCTGATATTGTCAAAGAGAGCTTTATGTTGAAACGATAATTGAATATGTAAGCGCCATCTGGTTCTCCATTTGCCATCATACAATTTAATCCTGAGAGAGAATTGCTTGGTGTACATGCTTGAATTGATTTTTCGTGTGCACTGCTAGACGTTGTAAATATAGTGGGATGAGAAACTTTCTTTGAAATGTTTGTAAATTGGGGCTTTGCTAAATGCAGCTTCGGTTGTTCAACTAAATGGTTTTGCATGACAGAGGCACGGCAATTCTTAAGTTGGATCTGTGGAGTATTTGACATACTGAGCTGTACTCACTGTTGTCCATGTTCGAAGTCAGCTCCTGCGCTTAGAATTTATCTTTGTCACCTCTGATGTGCGGCACTTTGCCCGGGACCTCTTGGAATTTGTGGCCTAGTTCCTCAGGGCATCTCTAGCCGTGGCCCCTCAGGACACAAAATAGCGCTAAATCGGCCTAAATAGCGCCGAATTCTTCCCACCCCCCCCCCCCCCCCCCCCCCCACAGGAACCCAAATAGCGTCATTTTGGCCAAAACTAGCGCCGGTGCTCCGAGGCCAAACCCAGCCCACTGGGTTCCGCCTGGGGGGTGGGGGGGGGGGGGTAGGCGGAAGAGAAAACGCGCGTGGGCCAGCACTGTCGGCGAGACACAGTGCATTTCCCCACCCCCGCCTCGCCCTTTCCTCTATCCCGACTCGTCGCCGCCGGCACCACCCCTCCCCCCTCCGCCGCACGCAAGCAGCTAGGAAGCCCACCATCTTGCCCAATCCACGCCGACGGCGCCGCCCCTCCCCCTCGGCCGTGATCTAGCCGGAAGGAAGGCTCTCGGGAAGGCTCGCGCCCACCGCGCCTGCTAGTGTTCGGCGCTTTGTCCGCCCAGCCATGGACTCCGACGACGAGGAGCTGCTCGCCGAACAGCTTGATGAGGAAGCCGAGGCCGCCGTCGAGGATGAAGAACATATGCTCATCCTCACCTGCCTTGCCGGCCTTCTCGCAAACGAGGCCGCGAGGCCGCGGCGTGGTGGCTCGGCGCCCGGTCGCCGCAAGAGCAAGCCGAGGCAGCGCTACGAAGGCTACTGCATCCTCTACTCCGACTACTTCGCCGATCATCCCCTGCAGGACGAGACGGTGTTTCGGCGCTGTTTCAGGATGAAACGAAAACTCTTCCTCGACATTATGCATGCCATCCGGGAGTTTGACACCTACTTCAAATGCAAGAAGGATTGCACCGACACGGTAGGCTTTACCTCAATTCAGAAGTGCACGGTGGCGATGAGGATGCTTGCATATGGTGCTCCCGGTGATTCGCAGGATGATTATCTTCGCATGTCCGAGTCCACTGCCATTGATTGCTTGAACATGTTCTATCGGGCTGTGGTTGCAGTATTTGGGCCAGCCTACTTGCGATCACCCAATGCGGAAGACACTGCTCGAATTCTGGCAACGAATGAAGCAAGAGGCTTCCCTGGGATGCTTGGAATCATCGACTTCATGCATTGGGCATGGAAGAACTGCCAATATGCTTGGCAGGGGATGTACAAAGGCCACAAAGGAGCTTGCTGTGTGATTCTTGAGGCTGTGGCTACACATGATCTATGGATTTGGCATGCCTTCTTTGGCATGCCAGGAACTCACAATGACATCATTGTTCTGCAGTGCTCGAATGTCTTCGGCAAACTTGTTGAGGGTCATGCTCCACCGGTGAACTATGAGATCAATGGACACCAGTACACAAAGGGCTACTACCTTGCAGATGGCATCTACCCAAAGTGGTCAACATTTGTGAAGACTATCTCCAACCCTGTGCCAGGAACCGCGAAAGCTTGGTTCTCTGAGAGCCAGAAGGCTTGCAGAAGGATGTTGAGCGGGCATTTGGTGCGCTGCAGTCTTGATTCGCTGTTGTCCGGTACCCAGCTCTGACTTGGTCGAAGGCCAATTTGTGCGAGGTGATGAGCTGTTGTGTGATCTTGCACAACATGATCATTGAGAGCGAGCGGAATGATCCGGTGGATGACACTGAGCCATATTACTGATAGGGTCCTCTTGCAGATGTTGATCACCAGGTGCAGGCAACATGGGCAACCTTCCTCGCTATGCGCCAGAGATTCGAGACCCGATGATGCATACACAACTGCAGAATGATCTGGTGGAGCACTTATGGAGGCGCAAAGGCAATGGCAATGCCTAGTTTGATTTGTTCTATTTGCTTGTATTGTTGAACTATTTGTGTGTGTATTTTTGTGTTGAACTATTTGTGTGTGAATTTGTATGTTGAACTATTATGTGTGAATTGTATGCCGAAATGTTTGTGGAATTTTTGTATGTCAAATTTGGGCGAAAATTGGCGGCTGGGGGCAGCCTGGGTGCCACGGCTGGGAATCGGCGCCCCCCAGCGCGCCGAATAGCGCCGTTGCCCCCCCAGGCGGGCCAAAATAGCGCCGTTTTTCGGCCTGGGGGGGCACAACGGCTGGAGATGCCCTCAACCTCTGGGTGCTGTTCAATCTATTGTCCTTGATGAGGAGGTTTCGGACTCGTTCTTGTGGAACTTGGATGGTGGACCAAGCTTTCTCTGCCAAGATGGCCCTACTTGGCTTTCTTTGAGGGGGAGGCAAAGATGCCCCTTTTCGGAACTAATTTGGGAGTGTAAGGCTCCACTTGAATAAAAGATGTTTACGGGGGCTAGCCGCCGGCTCTACTTTCGCCTCTTCCATAGGTCGGTTCCCCCTCCTTCAGCCGGCCTTGCCGGTGTCAGGAGGGGTGGGGAACCCGATCTATGAGTGGAGTTTTTAGAAATAAATAGTGTTTTCAATAAATTAGGTTAAAGTTTTGGTAGGCGTCTTTTTCGTCAATGGAGATGGCATCGTCTAAAATAACTGATATTCGGCACATTGTTGGACAGCGAGATCTCCTTCCTGACGTTAATGGTGATGTTGAAAGATTAAATTTGTCTAGATATGTTCCTTCAGATCTTGCTTCGGCAGATCGATTTTGGATATTTTCTCATGGTTGTCGTGAGGAAGATTGTCCTCGCAATATTTGTCCTGGCTGCTATGTACTCGACAATGGTGATTCATACTCTCGGCTTCCAGCGACGTCAACTATGCAGTTTAGTTTGCTTTTCCTGAAATATTGGTGTTGTTACTCCTGCCGATGTTGGTTGATTACTTTAATGGTTGCGTGCGTGCACGTATCCTTGACACTACGGCTCAAAATTATAGGAGAACCCTCTTTGGTATTAGATGTTTATGGTTTGATATCTATGTCGTTTTTCTACGTCTGTCTTCAGAAAAGTATAAGATTGGTTATGAAAGATGAAAGAGTTTGAAGATCTCGAAAATTGCTCGTTTCTTTTAATCTTTGTAATTGTTGTAGTCAGCTCATATATATCTCTACCATGTATTGTTCGTTACTATAAATATATCATGATATTGATTGTCAATTTTTTTTATGGGGAAGGCGGCTTGGGACCTATGTTGGACATGCGAAAGGCGTCTAAGGAATGGGTTTACCGATAATAGCACCTGCCCCTATGCATCGACGGAGATACGTGTAAGCTGTGGGGTCTGCTGACCCACAACTTTTATTTATACTCCTTCACTTTATAGATAGTTATGAATAGGTTCTTTATATCCAGGCAGTTTGACCCCACATATTTTGTTGATTGCTTCGCCAATGACCCTATGTGTTTGCAGGAACCAGAATTCATCGCCCACATGTTGATATGGTGTTCCTTCACGCGGGAGGTTTTGTTTGAGGTGTTGCACAGTCTTACCCGCCCCAACTTCACTCCGAACCCCTCGAACTACCTCCAAAAGTGGGGGTCACGGTTGCGAACTGCTAGCCAACGAAGGAGTCGAAGAAGACCCGTTTTCTCATGCTCTTGATTTTGCGACCGATTTGGCTTCAGCGACAAAACATGACGGTTTTTAATGGTGGCTCTATTTCTAGATGACATTGCGCAGGAAGCGGACAGGTCGAATTTATAGGCTTTTTGTGAGTTGTTGTCAAATCCCATTTCAGCCTTCTGTGTTTGTTGTAGATTTTTCGTGTTTTTGCTGTATGTTTGTGTCTTTCCTTTCTATATAAAAAAGGAGTGTGTTCTCGCACGTTCCTATCAGGATGTGCTCGACTAGATGAGGGCATGAACTACATCCTACATGGCAGCTTCACTAGTCAACTATAGTGGATAAGATGTTAGTTCTATTTCAACGAACCGCCATGCATGTACGTATTCTCTCCGTTCCAAATTAGATGACTTGCTATCCACCACATGTGGTACACACATGTGGTGGATAGCAAGTCATCTAATTTGGAACGGAGTGAGTATGTTGCTTGGTCGGACTGTATCAATGCGTCGTCAACATTGTCTCCGTGGACATCTCAGGATAAAAAGAAGAAATGGATCCATAGAATATTTCACACGCGCTTACTTTCTCCTCCGGTTTTTCCTTCTGTCAATGTCCTTTCCATCAGAATTTCTGACGTCTTCGCCTTGAGCTGTCCTCCATGTTATCCTTGTTCACAGTCAGCTCCTGCGCGCCGCACACAGCATCGTACGGGCGTACGGGGGGTACCCAAAGGTAGCTCAAGTTTATCTTTGTCACTACAGTTGTGCGCGCCACACACAGGAAAATAAAACCGGCGTAACTTCACCAGCTAGCAAGTCAATTACAGCTAGATGGCATCCCTGAATAATCGATCTATAAATACCAGTTTCGATCTAGCTAATTTTTCACACCAAGGAGCTAGCTAGCTTGTACTAGTAGTTTTCAAGAAATTGTCCATATCAATGGCGATCGCACACCGTCGGCCAGCCTCCCACCTACTCCTCCTCGCGGCACTCCTCTACGCCGCAACCTCCCTCGCCGCCCCGGCCGCGGCCACCGGGAAGACCGGGCAAGTTGCCGTGTTCTGGGGCCGGAACAAGAACGAGGGCTCCCTGCGCGAGGCCTGCGACTCCGGCACGTACACCATCGCCATCATCTCCTTCCTCGACGTCTTCGGCCACGGCAACCACCACCTCGACCTCTCCGGCCACGACGTATCCCGCGTAGGCGCCGACATCAAGCATTGCCAGTCCAAGGGCATCCTCGTCTTCCTCTCCATCGGCGGCTTCGGTGGGCAGTACTTCATGCCGAGCCCCAAGGCGGCGGCGGCTGTGGCCGACTACCTCTGGAACGCCTACATGCTCGGCACACGCAAGGGCGTGTCCCGCCCGTTCGGCGACGCCTACGTGGACGGCATCGACTTCTTCATCGAAAACGGCGCCTCGGACAACTACGACGAGCTGGCCAGGCGGCTGTGGAGCTACAACAAGGGCTTCCGCGCAAGGACGCCGGTGCAGCTGACGGCAACGCCGCGGTGCGGGTACCCGGACCGGCGCGTGGAGCGGGCGCTCGCCACGGGGCTCTTCACACGCATCTTCGTCAGGTTCTACGACGACCCCCACTGCGCCGCCAACTGGCAGCAGGAGTGGGACAATTGGACGGCGGCTTTGGGACGTCGGCGGAAATCTACTTCGGGCTTCCGGCGTCGGAGAAGAAGGTCGGCTACGTGCACCCGAAGAACCTTTACTACGGTGTTATCCCGGTGGTGCAGAAGGCAGCCAACTACGGCGGCATCATGATCTGGGAACGCTACGAAGACAAGCGGACCGGCTACAGCAGCTACGCCATCAATTGGGCGTGAGCTCCTCCTTAGCTGCAGGCCTGCAGCTAAATGACTAAATCCATACATCTACTACTGCCATGTGTTGTGTGTGTGTGAATTTGTTCTATATTCCTCTGCATGCATGTCTGTTTTTATCTTACGAGTAACTAGCTAGTAAAATCAGTGCGCCGCTGAGAAGTGAGAAGTCATGTGTTTGCCAGAATAATGTAACGCCTGTGCAGGAATAAAATGGTTGTCTATCTACTACCCCTCTGTCCATAAAAGGATGTCACAACTTTGTCTAAATTTACATGTATTTAGACATATTTTACTGTGTAGATACATGCACATTTAGTCAAAACTGAGACATCATTTTATGGGCGGAGGGAGTTATAAAAGCGGTTTTACTAGATCTCAGTCGGCTGAGATTTAAGAAAATCTGAATCAACTCTTAAAAGTGTCATACAATATAGAGAAAAGTACAACTCGCTGTCCTGTTGCATTTTTCTGAACCAAGTTGCACACTGAGATAGAAAAGTGTAACTATATGGCAGAAAAGTGTAACTAGAATTAGTCGCACTTTCGTCTAAACTGCAGTTGCACTTTTCTGAGAGCTGATTGAGAATTAACGAAATATATAGGGTCTGAATATTAAAGCTGCGTCTAAAATTTTCCTTTTAGCATTGCGTGTGACTGCATATGCATTCTTTCTAAAGTCTCCCCAATTTCAGGCCACTATTAGCGCGTGATTTTTACCTAGAGGTTAATTTTTTTAAATCTAGCCAATGCCTTTGATTGATTAAGTCAAAAAAGAGGTGTACAGTTTATAAAGAAAACCAGCAGATAACCATATATATATAACACAATAAGCACCACGCCGGTCAACCTGATCCGGAGGAAACCTCCATGACCTTGCTTACTGGATCCCATGACGGCCAGAGCTAGACGAGAACCCACGACGACGGTAGCACAACCGCCACAAACCACCGCAATCCAGGACACCGAGAGCCTCCACCGTGCCATGATGAGAGTTGCCGAACCGATGCCCCGCCGCCACCGCCATCCTTAGGGCTGGCCCAAGCTTAGTTGGAGGGCTCCCTCCGGCGATGGCGAGACTAGGGGGAGGAGGGATGAGGTGGCAGCGGCTATATAAGGTTTCCCGGTCGGGGCCTAGGGCAGGCGACGCGGGTGACACGTCTTTCAATTACATTGAGATATAAAACACATATGCAAGAAATGGAAAGGAACAAACAACAAAACCAGAACCTATATAATGAATTAATTGTCTAATTATTTCTTTACAGGTCTCACTGTATAATGAAATAATTGTCTAATTATTTCTTTACAGGTCTCACTTTATTCTTGCATAGGCACAAAACCATACTGTACACTGAACATAGTTTTCTACTTGGTAGTTACTCCATCTGTTCCAAATTAGATGATTTCCATTTGTACACATGCGGATGTATCTATACTTGTAACATGTTTAGATACACCCGCATGTGTACAAATGAAAGTCATCTAATTTGGAACGGAGGGAGTACTTTATAAGATAATAAAGCAGCACATGCTGTAGGCTGAGATCCAGCTTAAGCATAATACTTGACGAAGCTGCCGTAGCCGCTCTGCTTATCGAAGTATCTGTCCCAGAGCATGAAGCCGCCATAGTTGTCCTTCTTCTCCACCAACGGCCCGATCCAGTAGTAGACGTTCTTGGGGTGTACCCACTGGTGCGAATTCTTGTCCGACGTGAGCCCGATGTAGAACCGGGTGGCCGGGTACGCCGCCGTCCACTTGTCCCACGAGTCCTCCCACGGCCCATACACGTTACACGCCTTGTCGTCCTCCTCGTAGATCCTCATGTGCACGCGCTCGAAGATCCCCGTTGCGACCGCCCGTCCCACGTGCGCCGCCGGCGGGTACGCGCACCGGACCGTCGCCGTCAAGTGCAGCGGCTTGCCTGGCCCACCGCGGATATTGTGCTTGGCCAGCTCTAGCGCCAGCACGTCGTACCGGTCATCCGGCGTGCCGTGCTCGAGGAAGAGGTCGACGCCGTCGAGCCACGCGTCGCCGAAGGGGCGGGGGACACCGGGCTTGGAGCCGCCGAAGTAGGAGTTCCAGAGGTGGTCGAAGAGGTCGAGGGCAGAGCGGTTGGAGGGGAGGGAGTAGCCAGTGCCGTAGCCGCCTAGGGAAATCGAGACCGGCACGCCAATGAACTGGCAGTGCTTGATGTCGTCGCCGATGGTGGTGAGGTCGTGGCCGGAGAGGTCGAGGTGGTAGTTGTTGCCGTGGCCGAAGACGTCGAGGAAGGACATGGTGACCATGGTGTACCATCCGGAGTCGCAGGCATCGCGCAGGGACCCCTCGTCCTTGTTCCGGCCCCAGAACACCGTCACCTGCCCGGTCTTGTTCGCCGCTGCCACCGGCGCAGCCAGGAATGAGGCCGCGACCACGGCGAGGAGGGCTAGGAGGCAGGCAAGTCTCTGGCGTGCGAGCACCATGGTTGGATGCACGGTTTCTACCTGCTAGCTAGCTTGCTTTGTTTACTTGTTTTAGGTGAAAGATTATTCAATTCACATTTGAACGTAGTACAACTATATATATATAGAGATGGTTGTGAGAGAGAGAAAGACAAGACAAAATCCAGAGAGACAGACGGAGACATGTGTGGGATCAAATTAGCTAGGCAGCTATAGTTGACTGGAACATCTATTCAGCTGGCCATGGTTGACTAGTGGTGGAACAAGCAATGAGTGAGAGTGGGAGGCGGCTAATCGCCTGAGTCGAAGATAAGTACAGTATTTTTTTTTCCATCGACTATAGCGGAGGACAGCTCACCCGGGGTGGTAATATGCCAAAACCATCGAAAAGGACAGACGATGGAAGGTGTTGGAATGGTCCATGCATAGCCACAATGTTGAATATACGTTTCCATTACACGTGGGGTTGTCTAGCGACCTCCACATCCATGGTTTTTTCCTCCTCAATTTAAAGAGGTGCATGGAAATGAGGTTTTTCCACATTAATTTTTGTGTCAGTTATACATGTCATTGCGTTTATATTTTCGCTGCATATCTTAATATCTATTGGTTGAATCATCTCTCCCTGCCACAATTCTCTTCACACATATGTTCAGAATACTAGTACCAAATTACTCAAATATGTACATACTCTGGCCTAGGATTTGCGAGTACCACAATGAAGACACTCGGTGAACCCCGCGGTAAAAAGACGGAAATATAAAACTCGCTCCTAAGGTGTCGTCCACCGAGCTGACGAGGGACACGTGGTGATCATCTTTGCCGAGTATGCAATTTTGTCGAGTGCATTTGGACATGTTTGCCTAGCGTTTTTTGCACTCAGGAAAGAAGGTTTTACCGAGTGTTGGCGGCTTTGCCGATTGTCTTTTTGTTGTTTGGAAAACTCAGTATAGACGGGCCGGTGCCGGGTACCCGAGGCAAAAAGCCGATATGTCGGTAGCGACGCATTTTTCCGGCAGTGTGTTCCGAGACGAGACAAATCTCTACAACATCTAATCTCCCTAGAATCTCTGGCTCCTCATTCATCCACGACATGGGCCCACATTTCAGTGACCTATATATTTGGCGCGTTCCTCTTTGCTGGTTCCGTACGTTGACTGAGGTGGGCAGGGTGTGAGCTCGCGTGTGGACGCGGCGTGGAATTGGAGTTCTCGCTGGACTGGGGTTTGTGGCCCCTGCTTGTCGGCGTCCCACGTGCGTGTGTAGGTGGGTTTCCTGTGTCGTTATAAATTTGGACTGGGATCCAGTGACTTCACGTTGCATCTTTACCCTCCTAATCTACGTCCAATCCACATCCAACGGTGTATACGAGACAAAGGCAAAAGGCTCTTGTACTTAGCAGTTTGGGCAAGGGCGGGCAGGAATTGGGGGATTCGTGGGCTTGTGCGTCTCTCCGGAACTCTCCCGCGGCGCCGGCGTGCCGGAGAGGAAAGGGGCTGCGCCGCCGCTGAAAGAGAAAGGGATTCGCCTCACGTCGCCGTGTCCGAGAGGAAGAGGAGCTGCGCGGCGGCGGAGTACGGGGATCTGGCCCCGCCGTCGCTCGGGGAGAGAGGGTCAGGCCACGCCGTTGCTGGAGGAGAGGAGGGCCGGTCGCCGTCGCCAGAGGAGAGGAGGAGGGCGACGCAGCAACTGCAAGATCGTTCCGCACGGCCAGAGTTCATCGCTGCCGCCATGGTCCATGGACCCGCGAGGTAATTTGCATGTTCCTGCTGGCCGTGCGTACAGTTCAGTTCTGGATCATCAGTTCTAGATTCCTGCTGGCCGGACCATATGTAGATCATCAGCTCTAGATCATGAGTTTCATTATGGCCGATTGGCCGGGCGTATAGTTTCAGTACATGTACAGGTCCACATACGTACATGTACAGGTCCAACATACCAACTGAACTCTGTTTTGAGTGCTATTCGCTGAAATTGCATGTTCCATACTAATATTGTCACCAACTGAATTTTTTCAGGGATGAGTAATTGAAATCTGCTTTGAGTGCTCTTCTCTAAAATTGGAGTCTTGTGGGATGGCAGAAATTGACAAGGGAATTCCTCAAGTTGGTATGAGGTTCAGAGATGTAGATGAAGCTTGGGCATTTTGGGATGCGTACGGGGTCACACAGGCTTTGATGTGAGAAAGAGATATGCAAACAAAAGCAGACTTGATGGTCAGGTTGGTTCATGCGGATTTGTTTGTTCCAACGAGGGTCATCGAAGAAAAGGGCAAACTGATCATGCACCAAAGCGTTTTAGAGCTGAAACAAGAATCAACTGCCAAGCTCATATGTGTTTTCAATTGGATCGACAGGCTGGAAATTATGAAGTTACCGAGGTTGTGCTTGAACATAACCACTTACTTCAACTGCCAGAAACCCGCCACTTGATGATATCCCAAAGAAAGATTTCAGAACGCCAAGCTTTTGAAATCGAAACTGCTGATGATTCCGGAATTATGCCACAAGCTGCACATGAGTTTGCTTCTCGTCAAGTTGGTGGACCGATTACCCTTGGATATACTTGCCGTGAACAAAAAAATCATTTGCGAACTAAGCGGCAGAGGGAGTTGGCTTATGGACAAGCTGGAAGTATGCTGAAATATTTTCAAGACAAAATTGCTGACAATCCATCGTTCCAGTATGCATTACAGTTGGATTGTGAGGAGGATATAACCAACATATTCTGGGCTGATGCTAAAATGATACTTGACTACGCACATTTCGGTGATGTGGTCACATTTGACACTACTTTTGGCACAAACAAAGAGTATAGGCCATTTGGTGTGTTTCTTGGGCTCAATCAATTCCGAGAAACCACTATTTTTGGTGCTGCCTTGTTGTTTGATGACACAAAGGACTCATTTACATGGCTATTTGAGACTTTTCTAGCTGCACATAATGGAAGACAACCTAAAACTATTTATACGGATCAAGATGCAGCAATGGGAAAAGCTATAGAGAAAGTATTCACAGAATCGTATCACGGGCTGTGCACCTTTCACATTATGATGAATGCTGTCAAACATTTATCTCCGATCAAGGGTGAAGAGAGAGATGAAGGGCAGGAGGAAGAGGAAGAGGAAGAGGAAGACAAAGAATCTAGTATTCTCAATGATTTTAGTGCTTGTATGTATGGCTATGAGGACAAGGCAGCATTTCAAGAAGCATTTGACAACATGAGACATAAAATGCATAAGCAAACTTGGTTAGATAGTATCTACAAGGTGAAGGAAAAATGGGCAGAATGCTATATGAGAGATGTCTTCAGTTTGGGAGTGAGAAGTACACAACTAAGTGAGAGCTTCAACAATGCATTGAAGAACCATTTGAAATCAGATTTCCATATTGTCCGATTCTTGCTGCATTTTGAGAGGACGGTTGAAGTAAAAAGAAGAAAGGAATTGGAATCTGAATATGAGGCAAGGAAAAAGTTGCCAAGAATCAAAATGTACACACCTATGTTGGTACAAGCAAGCAAAGTGTACACTCCAATTATTTTTGAAGCTTTCCAAAGTGAATATGAAAGATCCATGGCTGCTTGCACTAGATTGTTGGATGAAAACAACAAATTCGCTATTGCTATTGGGAGATTGCATGGTGATTTGACTTATGAGGAGGAGGAGGAGCGCATAGTGATTGGTGATCCTTTGAACCAAACAGCTTCATGTAGCTGTCAAATGTTCAATAGGGCGGGAATATTGTGTGGGCATAGTTTGAAAGTTCTTGATTTGATGAATGTAAAGACATTTCCAACACATTATGTCCTAAAGAGATGGACTAGAGAAGCACGCAATGGAAGTATACAAGATAGGCAAGGAAGAAAAGTGGTGGAAAATCCAAAACTAGAAGCTCAACTTTGGTCCAGAGATATGTCTCATAAATTTCACAATATGACATATAGAATAACCAACTCTCCCGAATGTTGTTTGCTGCTAGAAAATACACTTGATTGTCTTTGGCCACAACTAGAGGATAAACTGAATGCATCAGCTACTAGTTCCACGAATGGATGTTCCAATGACCAAGAAAATGTTGATCCAAATGTGCAGCAAGCCAATGACTTGCTTAGTTCCGAGGGACTGAAGAAAAAGGAGGTTTCATCTAAAAACTTAAGGAGAAAGACATATTGGTTCGATAAGTTGCGCAAGGTGCGAAAGCCAAAACCACCTGCAGCAACAAAAAAAGGAGCAAAGGTAAGCTGTAGTATGTATGTAATATGCTTTGTTATTCATTCATAAACTAACAAACTGTTTTTTCATTTACATTGGCAGGAACAACAACAAAAGAAAAAGGCTAGTGTGCAGCCTCAAGTGCAAGTGGAGAATGATGGCACCAACGGAGGAGGGAGTCCCATAGCAGCAAATGTGAAGCGTCAAGAATATGATACAATTGACAGCTTTACCGAGCTCTTGACAGCTTCACGAGTTGAAGATGATATTCTTTATGATGATCTGATCTAGTATCTTCAAGGTTGTTAGGTAGTATTTTGGGCATAGCTAACTACAATATTTTGGGGTTATCATAGTCTCTTTTGGTCTAATTGTACAAAGGAAATGGCCTGATTTTGTGTACTGAAATGATTACTCAATATTGGCATTTCTTGCTGTAGCATTCGGATGTTATTGCTACATCCTTTCAATGTAAAATGCTACAGGATTATTGCTACATCCTTCCTGTTTAATTTTTGTTTTTATAGTCTGCTCATGAGTATTCTCAGTTCTTGATTTTTGTTGGTACAATCTGTTCAAATAAACTGAATCGGAGTGGCCAGTATTGATTTTTGCTAATAGTCTGTATCATTTCTTGCTGCTACGCTGAAAAATGCCAAGTGCTGGGAGCCTTTTGCCTTTGTGTAATCTGAACCACTGGATGTGGATTGGACGTAGATTAGCAAGGTAAAGATGCAACGTGACTTCACACAGTGAAGTCACTGGATCCCAGTCCAAATTTATAACGATACAGGAAACCCACCTACACACGCACGTGGGACGCCGACAAGCAGGGGCCACAAACCCCAGTCCAGTGCGCGGCTCGTCGATTTCAGCCCATCCGGAGAAAATTGCACACAACACCAATGTTTGGTGACAAAGTTGCAGAGAACACAAAATCAAAACAACTTTTGCGGCTAACCCCAAATTTTGGTGTAATATGTTGCGGCTAGCCCAAATAGATGTATTAGTGTACTTAACCACTACTTCACAAGTGGGTCAGATTTCTATACCATATATCACAACGATATATTTATACGATAAATAAAATGTAGATGGCATGTGTTTTCTATATTTTTTGTATGGTATCTAAAATTGAGATTAGAATTTAAAATATGACACATAAATACACAAACAATACAAGTACCATAATATATGATAAACCTAGACCCACAAATAGCTAGGCCACCCTTTTATAATTTAAAGTTTTGAAAAAAATTGTATCTAATTAAATGATATGTAGTATAAACGGGCAAAATCTCAATATGAATACTTTGTGTTTTAGCATAGACAAATATGACAAAAGTGAGGAAATATTTGAGCATCATAATTTTTTTAATTGTCGTATATTATGGGAACCATTTTTTAAAGTGTCATATACCTTCCGTATACGATATAAAAACGTAGCCTCACTTGTCAGATCCGTTGTTAAGAGTTCTAAGACATCTATTTGGGCTAACCGCAACCAATTACCCCAAAAGTTGGGGCTAGCCGCAAAAACTGTTTTGATTCTGTGTTTTGTGCAACTTTCTCACCAAACATTGGTGCTGTCTGCAATTTTCTCGCCCATCCGCCCCCCACGAGCTCCACTATCTACAGTGCCGGGGTCCCATGGCTGTCGCTTCAGCTAGAGTGACCTCCATCCTGCCCCTGCCGCAGCTGGGATCCCATGACGCCGCCGTCTCCGCCCACTACGTTGGTCTTCTCAAGATTTCTTTTTTTTCTCGGTAGATCCCTTTTAGTTCGTGGTCTAGATCCACATGCTCTTGGATTTTCTGGATGTACTTGATGCTCAATTAGTCTTTCCTTTGTTTTTATCTCCTCTCTCTCCCTGCTCTCCGTTTCGCCCTCTTTCTCTCCTCCGCTTGCTCTGCCGACTGGATGGGAGGAGGGTGATGCTTTTCGTTGTTTTTTCTCTGAAAATACAGTCGAATTTTCGTCCTCTTTGCCTTATGGGGTTTGCCTCGTCGGTTTGGAGGCACCGACAAGCTTCATTGGAGAAAATCCATGGCGAGGCCGGCTTTGCGGTTCTCCTTGCTGCTGGTCAGTGGCCGAACGGGTGTTCTGGGCTCTTGTGCCACCTTCCTGTTGGCGTGGCATCCACAGACGGAGCACGAAGACGCAAGAGCTTCTCCCAGAGGATAGACGTGAGTTGATTTGTTTGTGTTGACCAAATGTTGTTGCAAAACTTTGGATGGACCGCCTCTTTTATCTTTTATTATTCCTGTTTTTTTCCGATGCACAGGTATTCTTGTGGCATGCATTCAGCGGTAGTACAGGCTAAAGCGATTTGATTTTTCTTCCATGCTCTCTTTGTCTCAGAGACTGGGATCTGGTTGTTTTTTGCTATGATTTTTTGAACTGAGCTGATTCGGTTAGCAGTCTGTGATCGATTTTTTGAGCTAGCTTGATTTTAGCTTTTTTTTCCTTGATGCCATGTTACCATTTGTACTCCTTATTTCCTGGATTAGCAGAGTGAGGATTTGGCGCTCCTGGGCACCCGTGCTCCGGGTGCATAGATATTTTTTCAATTTTTTTTGGTTGTAACAGAAAAATCTCAACAAAAAAAATGCATGCAGAATTAAATGTTCATTATCAACAGAAAAAAGTTTCAAACAAATATATTGATACCTGCATGCTGAACAACAATAACAAGCAGCAGCAGGGTAGAGAAAAGCAAACTGGGATAGCGTAGAAACATGCCCAGCCTTCTTATTTTTCCACAGGGCACAATCTTTTGAGTTACTGTATGAAAATTGATGGGTTAAAACTACCTACATGAATTTTATAGTGATTTTGTGACAAACGTTTTTTTTTAATTTCTTGGAAATGAGTTTGTGTGTTGTAAACAAAATAATGTTCCCCAGCTATGAAACTGAAAAATAACAGGGTAGTGTTATTTCTTGGAAATGAGTTTCATATTACTACTCGGAAATGAGTTTTTTTTCTTTCCTAAATGAATTGGTTGCATTGCTACTCGGAAATGTGAACATTCTTCAGAAGAGTACTTCTCTGCTCCACCTCTCTTCTATGTCTGAATCATTGATCAAAACCGAAACTGAAAATGTATAGTGCAGTATATGCAAAGGAATGATGCGGAAGGAGGTGGGGTAGAAGAAGATATTGCACAGATCAATAGAAATGAATGCTATGCTTAAATGTGATAGTTCACATAGAATTTTTAGAATTGAAGAGCCCATTTGTAAGGTTCTTCACTAAAAGTCCAAAAAAAGAACAAATGGGTAGTTATCAGATAGCTAAAGAATTAGAACTAAGGTGGTGCATGAACTGCAGTATACACGACAGAATAATGCAAGGAAATTTATATGCGATGTGGGGCTGGAGCTCACGTGGTAGCACCGCGCAATGGAGGCTGCGATAGGAAAATACAAATAACTTTACATCCAGACTTAGGGCTGGGGTGTACTTTTGTAGAACCGTGCCGTGGAGTGCATCCTGCCTTCTTTATCAGAAGCTTGCCCAGGCCTCAGCTAGCACCATGAAGTTGTCGTCGAGTGACAGTTTGAGATGGACAAAATCCAACGGCTCGAGCGATAGGGGTAGCTATACCCCATGACGGGAAATCCCCGAGAACTTTGTTTGGTTACAAGGCTTTTGGTTACAAGAGTAGCTTATCATGTTTACAAAGCACCGTCCTCACTGGATTAGCTGCTGGAGACTCCGTTTGCATTCCTAGGGTTGTTCTTAATGTGTCCAGTCCTAAATGGCCATTTGTTCTACAGCGGAGGCAATTTCCTGTTAGTCTGTTATGCTATGACAATAAACAAGAGCCACGGACAGACTCTTACAAAGGTCGGG
Source organism: Poa pratensis (assembly GCA_947311845.1). NCBI lineage: Eukaryota > Viridiplantae > Streptophyta > Magnoliopsida > Poales > Poaceae > Poa > Poa pratensis. The sequence continues at coordinate 57,505,443 of CAMZMU010000048.1, read as the reverse complement.
ATCTATCTTAGGGCTCCAGTCTTCACACATGGTCAGCTTTATGTCGTGGTGTCGCGTGTGACTTCGCTCTCAGGTCTGAAGATATTGGTTGAGGCTGGAGATGGCTCTTGTGGATCGGTTACAAGGAACATAGTCTTTAGAGAAGCTCTCTCTGTTCTTGCAGAATAGACCACCTTGTTGTATGTCATAGGTGTTATCTTCTGTTAACGCTGGTTATGTGCCTTAGGTGTTTCTAATCCATGTTCTTACGTATCTATGTTCTTTGTTGGAAAAACGTTTGCTATCAAATTTACTTCCTTTTCTGGTTTGCTTTGAGACGCTCGATCATCGTTTTTACTAATTTTTATGTCTGCTTTTGATCTCTGGTTTGGATTGGTTTGTTTTAATTTGTATGTTTTTCGTTATTTGTTGTATGTATTTGTTTGGTGGTAGTTTCACATTATGGATCTTGGTTTGTGTCTGTTGCTAGATGGCGGCGCAGCCATACTCGCTGCTTAAAGAGACCAATGATGACACACAGAATTGGCGGGTCAAAGTCAGGGTAGCGCGTGTATGGGAACAACGAGATGAGAAGAAGGACAACGAGCTGCTGAGGATCCAGTTGGTGTTAGTAGATGAAAAGGTACAGCCTTTTTCTAATACATGAATAATAAATAGCTCTTTGATTTGGTGTGAATGTTCATCGATTTTTTCTTTTTGATACAGGGCATTGGTATTCATGCATCTATTCCTCAAGGTCAAATATCAAAGTTTCAACGGCTTTTAGTAGAAGGCTGAATTTATAGTATTTTGAGGTCTCTTCGGTCACAATGCCGTAGAGGTCTACAATCCATAGGTGTGAGCTTAGGTTTGCATAGTGGACTACTGTGAATGAAGTTGAGCTTAGGTATTTTTAGATGTGTCTAATCCAATTGCCCACAAGTTGAACTTATAGTCCAAGGAAACCGACTATAAAACAGTGCTACATGCCACGCGCCTTAGAACCACCAGCACGTTTCAAACAGGCACGACTTGCAGCACGATTACAAGACACGTTGCTGCCACGTGTCGAAATCTCCCACCGACCGAGCTAACACTACCCCAAACAGAACCGACAACATTCGAACCACAATCAACTACCAGAAAAAAAAGCCGTTCCAACGCATTGACCAACACATGCACCGATCCAACGCGATAAGCAACAACGGGCGCGGCAACGCGCGCCTAATCCTTCTAGTAAGTGCAAGAAGCGGAACGGAACATGTGATTAAACGAGAACCCGTAATATTGATTGCCTAATCATTCTTTCACATGTCTCACACTCTCACTCAATTCTTACTATTTTAACACAAATAATTCGCACAATGACGTGAATTTATTATTACTCCACTAGTACGTAGTTACTCCATAAGCTAGATAATCACATGATGAAAGCGTGGCTCTCAGCAGGCTAGAGATCAAGCGCTGCTGGCAAGCTGCTCAAGCATAGTTCTTGACGTCGCTGCTGTAGCTGATCTGCTTGTCGAAAAATCGGTCCCAGATCATGATGCCGCCGTAGTTATCCTTCTTCTGCACCACCGGCGCGACGCCGTAGTAGACGTTCTTGGGGTGTATCTGTCACATCCCAAATTTTGGAACCAAGAAAAACTTAGTTTTACAAGACCCAAAATTCAGAACCAACAAAAACTTTTTGAAATGTATCACTGATGATTGTGTTTTCCTTCCTATTGCTATGTTGGACCTCGTGTGACTTGTTGTTTAAGTTGTTTGACTAGTAAATATTAACCTAAGAACCCAACCTAAGTAAAAATATATTAAACTTTGGTGATCATGTTATGACAAGAAAATATTCCATATATCTTTTTCATTCTTATTTCTGGCTGAAGTCCATTTCAATGATACTTGGTTTAGCAACAACCAAAACTAATACCCATTATTTGGGAAAGTAAAAGTATTTCCAAAATTATGTGTTTCCAAAATTATGGAGATCTATATGCTATCTCCTACATATTCTTCAACCTTGATATTTTGCAACTCCTATTTTATAAACTCCTATTTCTACTCCATTTGGAAAAGAACACTAGAGGGAAATATATTATCCCACATATTTTTCATTATCAAACCTTTTGAAAACTATTAAGTATGAGTTGAGATATTTTCTAAACATCATCTTGTCATAATTAGGAGTGATCACTTTTCCACAATATAGCATTGTGGAAATGGTGGTATGATTAATTCTTGTGGTTTGATTTGTGTGGTCTTGGTTGTGATGTTGATCTTGTTGTGTTTGTTGCATGGGTGAATAATTCCTCGGTTGTGCTTAACACTAAAATAAAATACACTTGTCAACAACTTTGGAGTGTGACTTGAAGACAAAACAAGACCTCTATAATTACTCACACACTCAAAATAAAATCTTAATTAAAAGAAATGACCTTATTTAATTTCCCTCTCTACCTATTTCTCTATTTTGTCATAATCATTATTTTATTTTATAAAATTCTAGGAATGAGAGGAAATAATAATCATCTCACTCTCATATTACTCTCTCCTCAAAAAAAAAAATTCCAATTAAGAGTATTTCAAAGAATAAAATTCCATTTTCTTTCTTTAACCTCTAGGGTATATTAAAAACCCTAATTATTATTCACCCCAAAATTCCAGGGAAAATACCCTAGTCTTCTTACACACTTACAAAGCCAACCATGAAATTAAATCACCAAAATTCAGAATTAATTTTGGTTCCGACATTTTGTCAAACACCTTGTGGGCAGGAAACCCAAATTCTCAAAACTCAAATCGAATTCAACAAAATTCAGCTGAAGTTCTTGCACTCTCTCCCCCGCTCACACAACCAGAGCCAGAGCACTCGAGTCCCAGCGTTTTGGACGCTTCCTGCTGTCTCCACCTCCCTGTCTCTCCCTTCTCTCCCCTCTCCATCCTGTACTCCTTATGAGCACGAAAGAAGGAGGCTGTACCCCAGCCCGTGAGCACGCCACCGTGCTCCCCTGCTTCCCCTCGGTCGATGGATCATAGCCACATGAAGAGATACATCTCCCCCTGCTCCGAATCGAGCCCGTCCAGTCCGAGATCGCCATGGCGATGGACGCCGCTGGCGTTCTTATCCACCACGGCACCCCAGCACGTGCGCCTCGCCCTGGCCACTCCCCAGCCTCGCCGTGACCCCCACGACACTGTCCGGCACAGCCCATCCCCCTCCTGTGCCCTCCTTGCTCGCTTCCGTGCACAGAGTGCACCGTGGACCGGCACCCGCAATGATAAGAAGCCACAGCCCTTCTCCCGTCCTCCCTCCTTGTCCATTCCACTCCCTCATCACCTCTCTGGCACCCCGTGCAAGAACTCGAGCCCTCTCGCCCTCTGCCGGCGAGGGACGCGAGATTTCCATCTCGGATGCCGCCGCCTTGCCGGGAAGCTCGCGAGCGACACCATCCACCATCCTCTGCCATTTTTGCATATCCGAGATCCCCTTGCTCTGCTCCATCTCATGCACCCCTTCTTTTTGCCCAGGAAACTCCGGGGCGACCGAGGCCATCCCGTGCCGTCGCGGACAACCTCGAGCTCGCCGTCGTTTCGGAGCTCGCCGGCAAGAACTGCGGCCTGCCCCAACATCCCCAAGTTCTACGCGTCCCCTGACCACCCTAGGCGACCCCGTACGTGCCCCGAGGTGAGCAGCCCGTGTTCCACGCCATTGTTGGACCTCTGAAGCTGTGATTTGCGTCCTGATGAAGCAGACGCACAGCAGCCGTCGATTTTGCGATCAATGGCTCTCATTTGAACCTCCCAGATCTAATCCTGGCCGTCGATGCGCCGATCGACGGTGACTTAACCCTTCGCCTGCGCGCGCAGCGCAGTGGCCGGCCCAGCTCCGGTCGACTCTGTCCTGGGCAGATCTGGCCCGTTTAACTATTTTTCCTGTTAATTATTTTTCTGTTTTATAAATTCTGTTAGATCTGTTCTAGGTTTTAATTCACCATTTATTCCCTGAGCATGAAAATGGAGTGATTCAAATTTTGTAGGGTTTCTATGTCTTTTCTTACACAGGTAGGACTGGCTGTTTGCAAAAATATTTTTTTAAATGATGTCTAGATTAAATCTTGTCAAAAGTATCTTTTTCATTAAATATTCAATATCTAGAGTTTTACAAATCCAAATATTGCAAACTAAAATTCTATGGATAGCCTGAAGTGATACCTTTCTAGATGTGTTAGTCTTGCATGCAAATGAAACCTAAAACAGAAGTTCTATTCTTTTTACTAAAACCACCAGAGAGCACTTTGGTGATTTTTGTAGATTTTTGTGAGATGATTTTTGGAGCAAATCCAATTGTGTTAGTTTCTAATGGTATCAGGGAGCCCAAATCTAGATTGGCAAGATTGTTTGACAAACAGAACTCTCTGGGTGTAATATTTAGTAAAAGTGATGTTTCTGCCTCTATTTAAAAGAAAAGAATCTAATTGCCTTGTTTACAAAATTGTGTTTTATGCTTGTTAATGATTGTGTTTGGTACTGTTGCTTGCATGTTATTATTGTTTAGCATGTTATAGTATGTTAGTACTGTTAGTGGTTAGAATTAAACTTGTTCAGAGCTAAGCATGTGTTGTTAAGTGATGTTTGAAAACTTTAGCCATTGTTTAATGATGCTTGGGTTGTTTGATAATTTTTATAAGATGAATAAACACTTTCAACTAAAATTCTAAGCTACTGGTTGATTACGTCTGTTAATAATTCTTAGCCTTGCAAGTTGAAAGTAATCCCTAAAATATGCCTAATCACTACCTTAACCATGTTTATAATGAAATAATTAGTGTTATGAGTTGCCAAGCATGTTTGTAGATACTAATCTTGCACCATGCTTGTTGCTTGTTAGTTGCTTTATATCAACACCTAGCTTGGTAAAGAGTTTTAACCTACATATAATATTTAGTGACTTAACTTTTGTCTGAAGTATTTCCTGTTTAAAGGAAGGTGCTTATTGTTAATCTTGCCTAAGATAGTTTTGTGATCGATGGTCCTAGTTTGTGTATAGGTGTTAGACTACTGATTAGTATAATGCCCTTGTAAGTGTAGATCCTAGTTTGTTGTTTGAATGATTAGTTTGATGCTTGTGGTTTGTTACTTGTTTGTATACCACTTGTGGTTTGGTTTGCTTATTGATTGTTGTTTTATTTTCATGTTTGCGACACTAGAGATAAACGCTACCGGGTGGTCTTTGGAAAGGATTTATTGAAGAAGAATCGGATTTTATTTCCCTGATCAGTGAGGAAAAGTCCAAGAACATTATGCTGAAATCAGGCAAGCTACTTCTCTGAGCTTGCACCTATATACATCTATTTTGGTTCACATGTTTTACTTATAAAGTGCATAAGTGATTTACGTGGTGTTTGCCACTAAAGCTATGATTTTGAAAACCCTTTTTCCAAAATACCAGTATATTATTTTGACACCCTATATGGAGGTGTTAGATGGAAATTCTATTTTTCAAACTATAGGACGGGAAAAATAATGTTTACTCAAAACTCCTTTGAAAATACTTGTGTGGATATGGAATGCCGAGATGTCGGTGTTGAAGTGAAGAAATGGAGAATGGTGATGTTTTATGAAAAATGCACATTGTGTCCTAGTACTATGACGACCAATCTTACCCTGTGCGACCACATTTACCCACATATGGGAAAAGGGCGTAGTCATATAATTTGCTCATATTAGTATGGGATGCCTCATCGACGGAGATGACTCCGTTATGCATGAGGGGATGGTTTGGTGACCTACCCCTGACCTGGGTCCTCGCTCAAACTCTATGAGAAAGATAAGGAGGAGGATAGAAGACGCCACCTTTGGGTCGCCGGGCAAAACTATGAGTCCTCACACTTAGATTCCGACGGGCTGGGTTAAGTGTGGATGGAAAGTGTCATATGGGCAGGGTCCTATACTAGCATGAGCAAAGGACAGGCTATGGTCGGTGACTCAACTTCGCATACACCTTGTATGGCGGGACGTGGCTGACACGATGAGTTACCAGATGGATGTGGGAAAAGCGTGCTACCTCTGCAGAGTGTAAAACTATTCGAATAGCCGAGTCCTCGGATATGGACAGTTGGGAGGCTGTCCTAAGTCCATGTGCAAGTTTTGCAAAGTTTTAAAATTTGAAAAGAAAATGGAATGTTTTATTTAGGCAACTATACCGAAGGGCTGGTATGAGGTTGCTGGAAAAGAGGAAGACCATGAAGGGCTATGGTCGAGAAGTGCAAAGTTTTGTGTTTTAAAAGTGGAAAATGTTTTATGCAACTATACCGACGGACTGGTATGAGGTTGTTGGAAAATGATTTGGCCATGAAGGGCTTTGGTTGAAAAAGGAGGAGTTTTGGAGAAATAAACAAAATGGTGATTTTCCAGGAAAATGTTTTAAAAAGAGACTTCTTACCTTTTTCAACAAAGATATATTTTCGGGAAAAAGTTTTAAAGGTGACTTCTTACAAAGACAGATTTATGGGAAAAAGTTCTAAAAGCCTTCTTTCCTTTTTCAACAAAGGTATAGAGATGTTTTTCTAAAAATACAAGGCTTATGAAAAGTTATAAAATTCTTCTTTATGGAGGTTTCAAGCAAAAGTCTATCCTTCTCTTTTTCAATAAGGATATAGAGTTTTCAAAGCAAACAAAGTTTTATTTAAACAATAAAAAGAGTAGTGCATGCTCATTCGGGGGTAGTTTGCGAGTACAATCAAATGTACTCATATTGGTTTCGTCCCTGGCTATTGTCTTAGCCAGATTTTGAAGATGAGCAGTTCGGAGAAGAAGATGTCAATGGCGTCGATGTGAACTAGGGCGCTTCCCAGTCAGCTGCCTGTAGGGTTATGGCAAATGACTTGGGTTCCACGTTGATTGATGATTTCCGCTGCAAGTACCCGTTGAAGTTATGGCTTCAATAAAGTAAGTAAATTCCTTCGGTATTTATGGATGTTCTTTTGATACCAGTTTGATTGTCCTCAGCGACACACTGATCATGGGATCACTGATGTTGTAGGCACAAGGGTATTTCGGACAGCTAGTCCGGGGTCCCCACAGACTTGGTATCAGAGCAATCCTGACTGTAGGAGACCTTAGTTAGCATGGACGTCAGTTAGGAGAAAGCTATTTTTGGAAAGAAATATATTACTACTTAAATTATTTTTATCTAAGAAAGCCTAAGTATAGCATCCACTCTTTTCACCTTCTCGAATTATTATAAACCTTACCTCTTGTCTAAAGGTTTATCAAAAGTTTTCTTCTGTTATCTTGTCCCCATTCAAATTTATATATATTTGACGATGAACCAGGAGAGACCTTAGTACTTAGCAACCCGAAGAAAAAGAAGCTTCCTTCTCAAGACCTCAACATCAAGGTGATTTTTATGCGAAGACCGAAGGTCCGCTGCAATCTTCAAAGATTGCAGTGAATTCACCGCCAAGGTTTCCATACGAAGAATCCACCAAGTTTCAAGCTCAACCACATCAATCCACAAGGAGTAATGGCATGAAGATTTCAACAATCATAGTTGACCCAGACCCATAGGATCGATAGGATAAGCTCGTTTTACTTGAGCTACCCTCATCTTCCACGGTATTAAACGTCTGTTGGTGCTAAAAGTGCCTTGATTGATCCTTGCTTGTGTGTTGCATTTAGGTGTGTTGTTTTCCTGGTGTGTTTCACAAAACACGCCTTGTCGGGAGCACAACGTAACCACACTTTTATCTCTTGCTTTATTTTTGACTGTTTGCAAAAAAACTTTTTGCCTTGTTGGCCATAGATGCACTTTTTGTATCCTTTCAAAAGTCCGTCTTAGAAAACCCTCCAGAAAATTTTCTCCTAGTAAGAGGAGCAAGGTATGGAATACTCTCTACTCCAACCCGGGGGCCCAAGACTCTGCGACCTTCTGCAGGAGGGATAGCGGCCTTCATACGTCGTTTTGTACAACCACATCAAGCCATCGAGAAAGATGAAGATTCAAGACCCGACGTTAGATGACACTAGTCGTATCCCGTCGGACTAACAACAGAATATGAAAACTAACATAACTAACATAATTTATCTAACTTTAAATCTCTCATCTAACCAAACTTTGCAAAATTACTAACTGCTTTTTTCTAGACAAAGGAAAGTGGTGCCATAGGACGACTCAAAACTAGTTGGTAGAAAGGAGAACTTTAGGAGGATATAAGAGTGTTGAACTATAAGATTATTAGTCAAAAGGATCCCTTAAGAATCTAGTTGATGAGATCAAAATTTGGTGGATGATGTTGGTAATATCAAAAATTTGGGGTTTAGAATAGAAGTGAAAACTTGGAGTGGATCGATAAATTAATTGGGTTTGGACAGAATATATATTCTATTAATACTCTGGGGCTAACCAGTTGTGGTCCCCAACCATTGGTGGTTATCTGGAGCTAGAAGACGTGACCCTTGATTTAAGGTTTAGAAATAAAGGTGAAAGTTATTGGATTTTTAGGAAGCACTTGCTGATAATATGATGTTTAGATTGGTTAGAAGCAAGTAAATTAAGAAGAATACTCTGGTGTTCGAATGTTTAGGGTGATTCTTAGCGCAAGTGACCTTTGTACTAAATTCTTATAGAATTATGAAGTGGTCAAAGATGAGTTAGCAAATGAGTAGATCTTTGTAAGCAAGAAATAATTGGTGGGGGATAAGTGAATGTTTATCGGATTCTAGGAATCAATATGAATTGGTCTAGTAGCCAGACATTCTAGGTGACAGTAGTTTTCAGAGCTTGTCACGCTCTGTTTGGATTATTCTTAGAAATATCATTTATCTTTGATTATGGGATCAAGGCCCAAAAGTGTTGAGATAAAATCTGAATTTGGTTAGAAAGTGGGTCAATTCGTGATGATATGATCACATGATTGTTGGATGCTTTATTTAGCTTTGATGATATGGTCGTGGGAAAATGACAACCGGAAGGAGTCAGATATTATGAGATGTGCCTATCTGGGGGGGGGGGGAGGGGGAATCAATCAAGAAATAATTGGTGGACGACTACGATTTTTGTGATCGAATGTAATGGGAAGACTATGCCTAAAAGGTTTGATGGGTACCCGATAGATTGAACTATACTATGATAAAGAGTTTATGCCCAAGGAAGATGATGGTGGATTAATAATTTTAGCTTGGGCAAGGACCATGTTTCAAATTAACTAGTTGATAGTAGTGGCCTTGCCAGAGATATTGGAATGGTAGTTTGGAAACTCGAGAATTAGAGGCCTATGTAAAGTTGGTTGTTTGGGATCTTAGGTATAATAAGTTTGATGTTTAAAGTATGGTACCCAACTCCCTTGAAAACTAACATAAGCCCCTCAACCACAAATTTTCCCGGAAACCCTAACTATTCTGGTGCACTCTAACTTACATGTGAAGACACTTGCGAAGCTTCGTGAAGACCCAGACCCAAAGAAGCATTCCACGACCAGCCTTTTTCCGCCAAGCTGAAGGAAGAAAGGCGTGAAGAAAATCTACCGGGAGTCGCTAAGGAAAATCAAGGGGGGGGGGGGGGGGGGGGGGGGAACAACTGCAATTGGACGTCAACAACCACCAAACAGGCTGAGAAACAAATAGAAGCTTTTAGCATCTCTTTTCTAACTAGAAACCGGAGAGAGTCAAGTACACAGACTTGACGCATCCTAAGGACAACGCGTCCCTATCTGCGACCCTCGTAAGGAGACAATATCAGGAAGTGATATCTGCACCGACCCCAAGCACCGAGGAATGACACCCAAGACGAAGATCGTCAAGCTACCTCGGAAGAACAATGCCTCCAAGTCAACTCCAGCTGCAACCTTCAGGATGAACCTTCAAAACCCCTTTTTAAGGGGGGGAAGCCCTGCAATAGGTATACAAGAACGTGGTAATAATTAGTTCCTTGCGCCTTAGCCTTGTAGCATCTGAAAACAACCAACCAAGACTATCCATCAGCGTCGATCGTCAAGTCAACCCCAGCATCAAGGATCTGAACTCAGCAAAGAAGTTTATCGGCAAAGAAGACATCGCAATCTCAATTTGTCAGATTTCACATGGCAACCTCACTGAAGAAGCAACGACCTTAGAAGTATAGCCATCCCAAAACCCGTGCCCTCTCACTCCCCTGTTACCCACCTAGCAAATCTCGAGGACAGGATTTATTTTAAGGGGGGAACGATCTGTCACATCCCAAATTTTGGAACCAAGAAAAACTTAGTTTTACAAGACCCAAAATTCAGAACCAACAAAAACTTTTTGAAATGTATCACTGATGATTGTGTTTTCCTTCCTATTGCTATGTTGGACCTCGTGTGACTTGTTGTTTAAGTTGTTTGACTAGTAAATATTAACCTAAGAACCCAACCTAAGTAAAAATATATTAAACTTTGGTGATCATGTTATGACAAGAAAATATTCCATATATCTTTTCCATTCTTATTTCTAGCTGAAGTCCATTTCAATGATACTTGGTTTAGCAACAACCAAAACTAATACCCATTATTTGGGAAAGTAAAAGTATTTCCAAAATTATGTGTTTCCAAAATTATGGAGATCTATATGCTATCTCCTACATATTCTTCAACCTTGATATTTTGCAACTCCTATTTTATAAACTCCTATTTCTACTCCATTTGGAAAAGAACACTAGTGGGAAATATATTATCCCACATATTTTTCTTTATCAAACCTTTTGAAAACTATTAAGTATGAGTTGAGATATTTTCTAAACATCATCTTGTCATAATTAGGAGTGATCACTTTTCCACAATATAGCATTGTGGAAATGGTGGTATGATTAATTCTTGTGGTTTGATTTGTGTGGTCTTGGTTGTGATGTTGATCTTGTTGTGTTTGTTGCATGGGTGAATAATTCCTCGGTTGTGCTTAACACTAAAATAAAACACACTTGTCAACAACTTTGGAATGTGACTTGAAGACAAAACAAGACCTCTATAATTACTCACACACTCAAAATAAAATCTTAATTAAAAGAAATGATCTTATTTAATTTCCCTCTCTACCTATTTCTCTATTTTGTCATAATCATTATTTTATTTTAAAAAATTCTAGGAATGAGAGGAAATAATAATCATCTCACTCTCATATTACTCTCTCCTAAAAAAAATATATAATTTCCAATTAAGAGTATTTCAAAGAATAAAATTCCATTTTCTTTCTTTAACCTCTAGGGTATATTAAAAACCCTAATTATTATTCACCCCAAAATTCCTGGAAAATACCCTAGTCCTCTTACACACTTACAAAGCCAACCATGAAATTAAATCACCAAAATTCAGAATTAATTTTGGTTCCGACATTTTGTCAAACACCTTGTGGGCAGGAAACCCAAATTCTCAAAACTCAAATCGAATTCAACAAAATTCAGCTGAAGTTCTTGCACTCTCTCTCCCCCTCACACAACCAGAGCCAGAGCACTCGAGTCCCAGCGTTTTGGACGCTTCCTGCTGTCTCCACCTCCCTGTCTCTCCCTTCTCTCCCCTCTCCATCCCGTACTCCTTATGAGCACGAAAGAAGGAGGCCATACCCCAGCCCGTGAGCACGCCACCGTGCTCCCCTGCTTCCCCTCGGTCGATGGATCATAGCCACACGAAGAGATGCATCTCCCCCTGCTCCGAATCGAGCCCGTCCAGTCCGAGATCGCCATGGCGATGGACGCCGCTGGCGTTCTTATCCACCACGGCACCCCAGCACGTGCGCCTCGCCCTGGCCACTCCCCAGCCTCGCCGTGACCCCCACGACACTGCCCGGCACAGCCCATCCCCCTCCTGTGCCCTCCTTGCTCGCTTCCGTGCACAGAATGCACCGTGGACCGGCACCCGCAAGGATAAGAAGCCACAGCCCTTCTCCCGTCCTCCCTCCTTGTCCATTCCGCTCCCTCATCACCTCTCTGGCACCCCGTGCAAGAACTCGAGCCCTCTCGCCCTCTGCCGGCGAGGGACGCGAGATTTCCATCTCGGATGCCGCCGCCTTGCCGGGAAGCTCGCGAGCGACACCATCCACCATCCTCTGCCGTTTTTGCATATCCGAGATCCCCTTGCTCTGCTCCATCTCATGCACCCCTTCTTTTTGCCCAGGAAACTCCGGGGCGACCGAGCCCATCCCATGCCGTCGCGGACGACCTCGAGCTCGCCGTCGTTTCGGAGCTCGCCGGCAAGAACTGCGGCCTGCCCCGACATCCCCAAGTTCTACGCGTCCCCTGACCACCCTAGGCGACCCCGTACGTGCCCCGAGGTGAGCAGCCCGTGTTCCACGCCATTGTTGGACCTCTGAAGCTGTGATTTGCGTCCTGAGGAAGCAGACGCACAGCAGCCGTCGATTTTGCGATCAATGGCTCTCATTTGAACCTCCCAGATCTAATCCTGGCCATCGATGCGCCGATCGACGGTGACTTAACCCTTCACCTGCGCGCGCAGCGCAGTGGGCCGGCCCAGCTCCGGTCGACTCTGTCCTGGGCAGATCTGGCCCGTTTAACTATTTTTCCTGTTAATTATTTTTCTGTTTTATAAATTCTGTTAGATATGTTCTTGGTTTTAATTCACCATTTATTCCCTGAGCATGAAAATGGAGTGATTCAAATTTTGTAGGGTTCCTATGTGTTTTCTTACACAGGTAGGACTGGTTGTTTGCAAAAATATATTTTTAAATGATGTCTAGATTAAATCTTGTCAAAACTATCTTTTTCACTAAATATTCAATATCTAGAGTTTTACAAATCCAAATATTGCAAACTAAAATTCTATGGATAGCGTGAAGTGATACCTTTCTAGATGTGATAGTCTTGCATGCAAATGAAACCTAAAACAGAAGTTCTATTCTTGTTACTAAAACCACCAGAGAGCACTTTGGTGATTTTTGTAGATTTTTGTGAGATGATTTTTGGAGCAAATCCAATTGTGTTAGTTTCTAATGGTATCAGGGAGCCCAAATCTAGCTTGGCATGATTGTTTGAGAAACAGAATTCTCTGGGTGTAATATTTAGTAAAAGTGATGTTTCTGCCTCTATTTAAAAGAAAAGAATCTAATTGCCTCGTTTACAAAATTGTGTTTTATGCTTGTTAATGATTGTTTTGGTACTGTTGCTTGCATGTTATAGTATGTTTGTAATGTTAGTGGTTAGAATTAAACTTGTTCAGAGCTAAGCATGTGTTGTTAAGTGATGTTTGAAAACTTTAGCCATTGTTTAATGATGCTTGGGTTGTTTGATAATTTTTATAAGATGAATAAACACTTTCAACTAAAATTCTAAGCTACTGGTTGATTACGTCGGTTAATAATTCTTAGCCTTGCAAGTTGAAAGTAATCCCTAAAAGATGCCTAATCACTACCTTAACCATGTTTATAATGAAATAATTAGTGTTATGAGTTGCCAAGCATGTTAGATACTAATCTTGCACCATGCTTGTTGCTTGTTAGTTGCTTTATATCAACACCTAACTTGGTAAAGAGTTTTAACCTACAGATAATATTTAGTGACTTAACTTTTGTCTGAAGTATTTCCTGTTTAAAGGAAGGTGCTTATTGTTAATCTTGCCTAAGGTAGTTTTGTGATCGATGGTCCTAGTTTGTGTATAGGTGTTAGACTACTGATTAGTATAATGCCCTTGAAAATGCAGATCCTAGTTTGTTGTTTGAATGATTAGTTTGATGCTTGTGGTTTGTTACTTGTTTGTATACCACTTGTGGTTTGGTTTGCTTATTGATTGTTGTTTTATTTTCATGTTTGCGACACTAGAGATAAACGCTACCGGGGTGGTCTTTGGAAAGGATTTATTGAAGAAGAATCGGATTTTATTTCCCTGATCAGTGAGGAAAAGTCCAAGAACATTATGCTGAAATCAGGCAAGCTACTTCTCTGAGCTTGCACCTATATACATCTATTTTGGTTCACATGTTTTACTTATAAAGTGCATAAGTGATTTACGTGGTGTTTGCCACTAAAGCTATGATTTTGAAAACCCTTTTTCCAAAATACCAGTATATTATTTTGACACCCTATATGGAGGTGTTAGATGGAAATTCTTTTTTTTCAAACTATAGGATGGAAAAAAATAATGTTTACTCAAAACTCCTTTGAAAATACTTGTGTGGATATGGAATGCCGAGATGTCGGTGTTGAAGTGAAGAAATGGAGAATGGTGATGTTTTATGAAAAATGCACATTGTATCCTAGTACTATGACGACCAATCTTACCCTGTGCGACCACATTTACCCACATATGGGAAAAGGGCGTAGTCATATTATTTGCTCATATTAGTATGGGATGCCTCATCGACGGAGATGACTCCGTTATGCATGAGGGGATGGTTTGGTGACCTACCCCTGACCTGGGTCCTCGCTCAAACTCTATGAGAAAGATAAGGAGGAGGATAGAAGACGCCACCTTTGGGTCGCCGGGCAAAACTATGAGTCCTCACACTTAGATTCCGACGGGCTGGGTTAAGTGTGGATGGAAAGTGTCATATGGGCAGGGTCCTATACTAGCATGAGCAAAGGACAGGCTATGGTCGGTGACTCAACTTCGCATACACCTTGTATGGCGGGACATGGCTAACACGATGAGTTACCGGATGGATGTGGGAAAAGCGTGCTACCTCTGCAGAGTGTAAAACTATTCGAATAGCCGAGTCCTCGGATATGGACAGTTGGGAGGCTGTCCTAAATCCATGTGCAAGTTTTGCAAAGTTTTAAGATTTGAAAAGAAAATGGAGATGTTTTATTTAGGCAACTATACCGAAGGGCTGGTATGAGGTTGCTGGAAAAGAGGAAGACCATGAAGGGCTATGGTCAAGAAGTGCAAAGTTTTGTGTTTTAAAAGTGGAAAATGTTTTATGCAACTATACCGACGGCTGGTATGAGGTTGTTGGAAAATGATTTGGCCATGAAGGGCTTTGGTCGAAAAAGGAGGAGTTTTGGAGAAATAAACAAAATGGTGATTTTCCAGGAAAATGTTTTAAAAAGAGACTTCTTACCTTTTTCAACAAAGATATATTTTCGGGAAAAAGTTTTAAAGGTGACTTCTTACAAAGACAGATTTATGGGAAAAAGTTCTAAAAGCCTTCTTTCCTTTTTCAACAAAGGTATAGAGATGTTTTTCTAAAAATACAAGGCTTATGAAAAGTTATAAAATTCTTCTTTATGGAGGTTTCAAACAAAAGTCTATCCTTCTCTTTTTCAATAAGGATATAGAGTTTTCAAAGCAAACAAAGTTTTATTTAAACAATAAAAAGAGTAGTGCATGCTCATTCGGGGGTAGTTTGCGAGTACAATCAAATGTACTCATAATGGTTTCGTCCCTGGCTATTGTCTTAGCCAGATTTTGAAGATGAGCAGTTCGGAGAAGAAGATGTCAATGGCGTCGATGTGAACTAGGGCGCTTCCCAGTCAGCTGCCTGTAGGGTTATGGCAAATGACTTGGGCTCCACGTTGATTGATGATTTCCGCTGCAATTACCCGTTGAAGTTATGGCTTCAATCAAGTAAGTAAATTCCTTCGGTATTTATGGATGTTCTTTTGATACCAGTTTGACTGTGCTCAGCGACACACTGATCATGGGATCGCTGATGTTGTAGGCACAAGGGCATTTCGGACAGCTAGTCCGGGGTCCTGATGCATGTAAAATGCATGCATGAACTTTGTATTATATTACTTATATTTCAATCATATTTGCATCATATAAGGGTTATATCATTGTTTTATATTGATTTTGGGAATATTTCATAATTTCCCTATTTTTCTGGAATTAACCCTCCACAGGCAGAAAATCCTATTTTCTATATTTTGATGTTTCGGGGACCCAAACGACGTCCAAATGACCTGGAAATTTACGAGCATCAGTTTTTGGAAGGAACAAAGCGTGGGAGCGAAGGAAGCGAAGAAACGGAGGCCCGAGGGCCAAGATGAGTGGGCCCACGCGGCCAGATTCCTTGGCCGTGTGGGACCCATCAACTGGGGCCTCGTGGCTCCGTTGCCGTCGATCTTTTTTCCCGAGCCTCCGTCTTGACCTAAAAACGACTATAAAAATAGTCCCCGACGCACTTCGGAAAGGAGCGCCGCAGAAACACAGAAACACGAAACAGAGACCTGGAGTTGCAGATTGGAGGGGGAAAACTCCGGCGGGGCACTGCCGGTGTGGTCTCCACCTCCTCCAACGACTTCTCCACCGTCTCCATGATGAAGAGGGAGTAGTCCACCCCTGGACTATGGGTTTGTGGAAGTAACTTATGTATCTCTCCTCTCTTTGAGCTTCACTAATTAGTACCGTATGAGCTGCTGAACATGATTACGGTCATCTATGTAATACCTTTGTGGTGGATCTTTTTATGAGTTAATATATGTTTGAGATTGCAATAGTTTTGTTTCAGTTATGAAAGTAGATGCATATTATGTACCCCGTTCTTGTTTACTTGTTTTGATCAAGCATGTGTATGAGAGCGTGTGAGGGGGAGTGTGCATTAGTTGGAGTAACGGGGGTGGCTAGTGCGGTGAACGTGAGAGAAAGTTCCACTATCCACTTGGGTTTTTACCTTACTTTGTTGCCTCACTAGGGATAAAGAAAAATACCTTGCTACCGGAGATGTGGGTGTGACCATTGCCACTACTCCATGACTAGATCTAGCATGTTCTTATTTTAACTTCATGTCATGAACTTAATGCTATGCTCTGATTTATCTTAATTACTAAGGTGTTATGATTTAGTTCGCATCTTGGTGGAGTATAAGAGAGATTAATAAACAAAAGATCTCTATGTTAGGACGTGATGCCCATATAATTAGTAACTTGTCATGAAACCTTTTTGTTGCAATCTCATATGTCAATTCTAGTGTTCCATTATCTACCACTTTATTAAAGAGAGAGTGCATTTGTGAAACCATGAACCCCGGTCCATTTTTAATCATAAGAAACACCTTTCCAACAATTTTATCCATTTTACATTTTCTGCCATTATTAAATCCGAAAATACAAAAACACTTTTACATCTTGCATTCACATATAAAACCCAAAAATATCATTTATCATTGTTTCCACCATCCTTGCATATTTATTTACATCATTGCATATTTATTTACTGTTTTGCATTTATTTATCATATCATTCTCACACCTTGTGCTTGACAACCACTTGGTGAGGTTGAGGGCACAAAACAATTTACTTTGTTTGCAGGTTCTCAAGAGAAGGATAAGAAGATAAACCTACACTACTGGTTCCCCGAGAGTTCGATATTAAACCCTCGAGTCACCCCTCGTGGGGAAAACTGTCTTCCTATACTATACACTCTGCACTTGGAGTCTCAACCTAACCCATTTCTTTTGACGCAGGTAACTACGTCAAGGGCCATCAAGACAGTTTTCTGGCGCCGTTGCCGGGGAACATAGCTGTAAAGGTTTATCCAAGGGTATCTCACAACAAGTCAACTTCATCACCAACTTGTGCAAACACCTAAGCTTGGGGAGGTTGCACCTACGTGAGCATCATCTTATCCATCTTTACCTTCAAATCATTTTGTTTTGTTTTTGTCTTGCATATCATATTTATATTTCGGTTTGCATATTTTATTTTCAGTTTTGCATTTTGTGTTGCATTTGTTATTTCGGTTTGCATTGTTTAGTTCATTTTATTTTCAGTTTTGCATAAAAAATTAAAAACACATAAAAACTTGCAATCATGATTCTTGGAAACAAAAAGAAAGTGAGTCTTCCATTAAGTTCCACTTCTAATTTTAAGCAACATCCTGGAGAAACATTAAAAGATGCTTGGGTAAGAATTAATAGGATACACTATGAAGATCCTACACCTTGTGAAGATGAAAAGCTAATCTTTACTTTTATTATGGAATAGATCCTTGGTATCAAAATGCTTTAGATGGGGCTACAGGTGGAAGTTTTGTCTTGTCAACACCATCTTGTGCAGCCATGACACTTAGAAGAATTTTTGGTAGCTTTGTGGGTAGTAAGAAAAAGGTGGAGGATACCACAGTAGCACTTGCATTATCTAAAGATAAATTTGAAGCCAAATTAGAGAAACTACCAAATAAAGAGGATTTTGAACAACTAGCATCTTATTCTGAAAACATTATTCCCAGGATAGACAATGAATTAGTTAATGTTATGCATAAACTAAGATTATGTGAGAAAAATTTCTTGAAAAAGATGTTTACCTCAACAGATTGAGGAAAAGTTGGTTCGTGTTAGTGATTCATTAAGAAAAACCCATCATTTAAACATGTGAAGGAAGTTCCTGTAAGAAACAAGTTTGGGTTAAAAAGGAGAAAAAAGTTGAGGAAGTTAAAATGCTTAGTGAAGTCAAGGAACCATTTGTTGATTTAGAGAAGTGTAGCTTGCATGAATTAATATCTATCTTACAAAATTTGCAAGTGATCCTTCCATTAATGTTAACCAAGCTGGTTTTGGTTCTTATATTGCTAATCATGTTTTAAAAGAAAAGATTGCTAGGTACAACCAAGAAGCTATGATACCACCTAAGCTTGGGGATATATGGATTCCCAAAGTACTAGTAACCATTGGAAAAGAGACACACCATGCTATATTAGATCTAGGATCTAGTGTCTCTGTTTTATCTAAAGAATTATATGAAGTTCTTGAATTAAAGAATCTTGAAAAATGCTCTATTGAACTTGCACTTGCTGATGATTCCATTAAACATGCTTTAGGAAAAGTAAGTGATGTTATGGTAGAGTTGCATATGACATTTGTACCTGTTGATTTTCTAATCATGGATATGGGGAATAAAACCTCTAGTCCAATTATTTGGAAGACCTTTTCTTCGTACCACAGGTGCTATCATTGATTCAAAAGAAGGGAATGTGAAGTTTCAGTTTCCACACAAGAAGTGCATGGAACACTTCCCAAGGAAGAGGGACACATCAAAGTTCAAGCTCCCTCATGAGCTTCGTCCACAATAAATATCAAGTAAGAAGCCTAGCTATATGGCTATAAAGAAAGCGCTTTACGGGAGGCAACCCGGTTGTTTTTATTTTTGATTTTCTTTGAGTCCTCTTGCTGTAACAAGAGACTTAGTTTTTAGTTTTGTTTCTGGAATTTTTAATAAAGTGCCAAGTTTTACCTATTTTGGTTTGAAAAAGTTGCTATTTGCATTCGGAGATTTTATTCCTGCACGAATCTGTGCACGGTTTGATTTTTCATTTTTATTCTGTAACTCCGAATGAGCTGTATTTGAACTGTAGTTGCAACTTTTCATCCTCTATACGTGAATTTTTCAGATTTTCTGACATGTTTAAGTAGGGTAGAAAAATACGTTTTGCTGCTTGTTTTTCTGGACAGATTCTGTCCCATTTTGTTTGATGCATTCTTTGAACTTTTAACTTGAATCTTTTTTATCCAATTGAGTTTATAAGTAGGCATACAACATTATACACTTTCTGGACATTCATATGAATTTTTGTTTAAGGATTTTATGCAGCAAGAAATCTATTTGTCTATCACTACTAATGTCACCCCACAGAAAAGAAATGGGAGAAACGGTGTTTTGAAGTTTTTTCACAGGGATTAGAGGAGATGCACCAAGAGCTATCCAAGGATGGTGAAGACCATAAGCTTGGGGATGTGAAGACAACCCCACTGGACCAACACACTCTCGGTTTGCACACGTCTAACTTCTGTTTTTCGATCAATGCACTTTATCGCATAAACTTGGAGCGTCTTTTATTTGCTTTTTGTTATTTCGGTTTGATTTTTTTTTCTTGAGACCACCACTATCATTTATATATGAGAGAGCTACTGGAAATTTGGGTTGAATTAAGTTGGATGCTATTAAAATATTGGGATAGGGATGTTTGAGTTGATTCAAAAAGATACATATAGTTGCATTATTCATGTGCTTTTAATGAGTATTAATTTGCAAGTGTTTTATCAAGAGCTATCTTTTATCATGTTTAGATGTTGAATGTTACTTTACTTTGTTTAACATGGATTGGTTAGTTCTATGGACACTTATGCATGCATTTAGATGGTCAACTTTCTCCCTCTTGCTAGCCCAAAAATTCCAACAAGTAAAAACTTGTTTTCCAACACCTTCAACCAAAGTTTTTCCAGTGAGTCCACCATATCTACCTATTAGCTTTATGCTATTCCAGTATGTTTATCATGTTATATTTGTTATCTATACTTCTGAATTAAAATGCTTATGTTATTGATTGTTATGGGAAAAGTTGGTTAAAAGCTCTCACGAACTTGATGCACACTTACTTTTATTGCACTTAATAAACATGAACCATTGTGATTAAAATTATGAAGTTGTGAGCTTGACAAAGTCTTGGTTGGGAGTTAGCCCATATGTGCTGTCACATGGCAAGCTTTCAACATTGCACTTATTTATATTGTTGATATCATGTACTTTTGTTTATGGATGCTTATCATGGTGCCAAATAAATGTGGAAACTTAGTAAGTTTAAAGAGTTTGTATAAATGGCTAGAGAGATGCCTGGGCCGCTAATCTAAGCCATGCATCATTCATGGTGGAAATTTACAGCTTCCATAATGAACCTTCAGTGATGCACCTCATAATAAAAAGCTATACCAATAGTAAATAAAAGAGTGTGAGATTGTTCATTGTTTGTTTGTCTTGTCATTTTGACATGGGCTTGTTCCATGTCCTGAGGCAAGAGGTACCCCAGTTGACACTCTTGATGATGCTATTATATTACTTACAATGACCTTAACTTGAACTTACTTTTGTGGCCAAGTTGAGTAACACCATGGTGTAGGTACTTGTATTCACGGGGCATGAGACATTCAACCATACTTTGTCAAGCACATACTCATATTTGCTTTCACTTTAAACTTTAACCATTCAAGATGCTATGATAGGGGTAATGAGAGCTTGACACCAATACCACATTGCAAACATTAACTTAAGTAGAAGCATTTGGAAGTTAGATGAAACTTATTCATGTTTTACCTCTACTTATTTATCTATCCAAAGTGTCCACCTTTTATATTCAGATTTCATAAGAATACTCTATGACCATTATAGGATGTTTTTACTTTTCATTATGCATACATTTGGTCCATAGTACTTTCTTCTATGTTACACTTTGTGAATTATCATTGAACATCCTTACATTGAATATTTGATATCACTTCATAATCTATCTTGTATATTGCTACTCCTTTGAAGAATGAATCATTTGACTCTATGTAGCAATAGTAATCATCTTTGATATCCTTTGATAGTATTAAATTGCAAAGTCCATGTTAGTTTTATCACCTTCATACTCGAGGACGAGTATAGGTTAAGCTTGGGGATGTTGATGCATGTAAAATGCATACATGAACTTTGCATTATATTACTTATATTTCAATCATATTTGCATCATATAAGGGTTATATCATTGTTTTATATTGATTTTGGGAATATTTCATGTTTCCCTATTTTTCTGGAATTAACCCTGCACAGGCAGAAAACCCTATTTTCTATATTTTGATGTTTCAGGGACCCAAACGACGTCCAAATGACCTGAAATTTACGAGCATCAGTTTTTGGAAGGAACAAAGCGTGGGAGCGAAGGAAGCGAACAAACGGAGGCCCGAGGGCCAAGAGAGTGGGCCCACGCGGCCAGATTCCTTGGCCGCGTGGGACCCATCATCTGGGCCTCGTGGCTCCGTTGCCGTCGATCTTTTTTCCCGAGCCTCCGTCTTGACCTAAAAACGACTATAAAAATAGTCCCCGACGCCTTCGGAAAGGAGCGCCGCAGAAACACAGAAACCACGAAACAGAGACCTGGAGTTGCAGATTGGAGGGGGAAAACTCCGGCGGGGCGCTGCCGGGTGGTCTCCATCTTCTCCAACGACTTCTCCACCGTCTCCATGATGAAGAGGGAGTAGTCCACCCCTGGACTATGGGTTTGTGGAAGTAACTTATGTATCTCTCCTCTCTTGAGCTTCACTAATTAGTACCGTATGAGCTGCTGAACATGATTACGGTCATCTATGTAATACCTTTGTGGTGGATCTTTTTATGAGTTAATATATGTTTGAGATTGCAATAGTTTTGTTTCAGTTATGAAAGTAGATGCATATTATGTACCCCGTTCTTGTTTACTTGTTTGATCAAGCATGTGTATGAGAGCGTGTGAGGGGAACGTGTGCATTAGTTGGAGTAACGGGGGGTGGCTAGTGCGGTGAACGTGAGAGAAAGTTCCGCGATCCACTTGGGTTTTTACCTTACTTTGTTGCCTCACTAGGGATAAAGAAAAATACCTTGCTACCGGAGATGTGGGTGTGACCATTGCCACTACTCCATGACTAGATCTAGCATGTTCTTATTTTAACTTCATGTCATGAACTTAATGCTATGCTCTGATTTATCTTAATTACTAAGGTGTTATGATTTAGTTCGCATCTTGGTGGAGTATAAGAGAGATTAATAAACAAAAGATCTCTATGTTAGGACGTGATGCCCATATAATTAGTAACTTGTCATGAAACCTTTTGTTGCAATCTCATATGTCAATTCTAGTGTTCCATTATCTACCACTTTATTAAAGAGAGAGTGCATTTGTGAAACCATGAACCCCGGTCCATTTTTAATCATAAGAAACACCTTTCCAACAACTTTTATCCATTTACATTTTCTGCCATTATTAAATCCGAAAATAAAAAATACTTTTACATCTTGCATTCACATTATAAAACCCAAAAATATCATTTATCATTGTTTCCACCATCCTTGCATATTTATTTACCAACATTGCATATTTATTTACTGCTTTGCATTTACCTTTATCATATGATTCTCACACCTTGTGATGTAGACCAATCTACTACTGTTGCTAGTTTTATCAAGACTCCAAAGTACGTGGTACCAGCTCGGCGTCAGATTAATTTTCATGGTGATGAGGTTGGAAAATTGGATCAAGGCGCACGCAATATTTCAGTTTTAAATGGTTCAGCTGGAAAACAAATTGTTCCAAAGGATGAGGTGAAGCCTACTTTTAGAACACCATGCAAGTACTTCTACGTGGGAACTATCAAAGTGCATGTTTGATTTCTGATTATTACGAGTCAAGAATAATTTGCTATTGGCTTTGGCCTAGCATCGGTGCTTCACGTGGAGTCCAGGAGATTTACGTCTTGTTTATTTTCTTATGTTTAAAGGCCAGGTTAGCTGGGCTGGTTTTTGGTGTAACCGAGTCAGTTTAGGGTCCAATTAAATTAGAGTTGAGTCCCGTCGTGAGTAGTGCTGGCATGCACGATATATAGGACCTGTTCGGTCATGTATTAGGGCAGACAAGTTTATCCGTGAGAAATAGAACCAGAAAATCGCCATGTTTGCGGCGGCCAAATCTGTGTGTAGTTTATGTTGAAGAATCGATCTGATTTTGTGTTCCTGGCGAGAAGATTGGAGACGTCTGCTCTAATCTGCTGCTGATCTTTGAGATCGTCCACGTACTTCCGGCCGGCCGGGTGTGCGTGTTGTTTTGCTTGGTTTGCGTCCATCGCTGGTAACCCAAGCTCTTGATTTCGTTCTGCCTGTAGCTAGTTCAGTCCATCAAGGAAGTTGAGGCGCTAGTGCTATTGTTGGCTAATTAAATTATTGCTGCTGCTAGTTGACGTGAGATTGTGTCAGGCAAGAGTCAATATTACTACTAGAAGCTAGCTACGAGATTGTAAATTCTGGTTTGCATCACAGCGCAGTTGAGAAATTGGAAATAGATTTATCTGCGGATTATTTTTGTACCGTGAAAGATTGAGAAACTAAACTGCGGCAAGCTACGCCGTATCATCTTGGTATCAGAGCAAGGTTGTTCACGGTGCAGATTTTTTTTTCTTGGCTATTGCTTGTTTGATCTTGTTACTTTGTCAAGATGTCACACCATGAGGACTCTGATCTGGATGGAGGGGAAATTCCTGAAGATTTGCGTATTCACTTGATGTCGATCAAAGGCGCCAATAAAAAGCTTCGTGCAAAGGTTGAAGATTTGTCTGCGGATATTGCGGGCGTTGAGGACAGGCTTAATGAGCGTTTGACGACAAGTGATCGCCAGCGGGATGACAGTTTACGAGTGGTTAACGAGAGCCTTAATCGTTTGACCGCTGTTGTTCAGCATCTTGAGGCAAGGGATGCACCACGCCGGCAGTCACCGGCGCGCAACCAAGGAAACTCCGATGGAGATGGTTCTGATTTGTCGGATGCTCGTGGAGGCCGTCGACACCGACCACGAGGAGGTCATGAGGTTCGCCATGGTGCTGCCCATTATCGCAACCACGGTGGTGAAGCTGCTCGGGAGGATGATGGTATCGGTCGCATAAAGATCACCGTACCGGAGTTCTCGGGGCGTTCTGATCCGGAGAAATATTTAGAGTGGGAGATGCGTGTCAATCAGATTTTTGACAACCACAATTATTCCGAAGAAAAGAAGGTTCGTGTTGCGTCCTCGGAATTTACAGAGTATGCTCTTGTTTGGTGGGATAATCTGAACCGTAATGGAGAGAGAGCTGCAACATGGCTTGACATGAAGCGTGTTATGAGGGACAGATTTGTGCCTGCTAGTTACACTCGTCAACTTCATAGTAAATTGCGTCGTCTTGTGCAAGGCGCGAAAACTGTTGACGAGTACTATAAGGAGATGCAAACATTAATGATACGGACAGCGGTACGTGAGTCTGCGGAGGCAACCATGGTACGGTTGTTTGAGGGGCTGAATGAAGATATTCGTGACCGTGTTGATTTGATGCAATACAATGATATTCATGAGTTGATTCATCAAGCTGAGCGAGCTGAACGTTGGGTTCATGAAAAGCAAGCTGCAGGTGGTCGTCCAACTTACAGTAGTGTGCGGCGTAGTTCTTCTCATGTTGATGGTGGGTTTAGTGCTAAACCGGCTGTTTCGTACAAGCCACCAAGTGTTGAACATAGCAAAATGGCTGCTGCACCTAAGGAAGTTTCTCAAGCTGCGTCAAGCACGTCTCATCATAGCAATATTATATGTCATAAGTGTGGAGGACGTGGGCACATAATGCGTGAGTGTCCGAATCAGAAGAAGATTTTGCTTGTTGATGATGCATATGTGTCAGAATCTGAAGATGAGATGCCTTCACTAGAAAATGCTACTCGTAAGGATGATAGTAATGTCGTGGATGCTTGGCCAGAACTTAATGTGCCGAGTTTGATGGCGCATAAGGTGCAGCGTGATGATACGGTTATCGTTGAACCGGGACAGCGGCGGAACATTTTTCAAACTGCATATACCATCAAGGGAGAAGTGTGCAAGCTGATTGTTGATGGTGGTAGTGCAAGCAACATGATTAGTAAGGATGTGGTAGAGTCTCTTTCTTTGCCTACATGGGAGCATCCAAAGCCGTACTATATGCAGTGGATCAATGGCGTGGGCAAGTTGAAGGTCACCCATAGAGTGAACGTTCCTTTTTCCGTGGATAGATATGTGGATAAAGTGGAGTGCGACGTTCTTCCGTTACATGTTTGTCATCTTTTATTGGACGTCCGTGGCAACATGATGTCAATGCACTTCACCATGGACGCACGAACAGATTCACATTTATGCATAAGGGTGAGTTCTACGCTCTTCTTCCCAAAGATTCAAATGATATCAAGTGTACCGTTGAGGTGTTCAAGAAAAAGTCTGCAAGGCGTAGGATGAAACCGAGGACGGTTTCTTTTCAAGTGAGGGAGGATGATGTAGACAATCTACTACTGTTGCTAGTTTTATCAAGACTCCAAGGTACGTGGTACCAGCTCGGCGTCAGATTAATTTCATGGTGATGAGGTTGGAAAATTGGATCAAGGCGCACGCAATATTTCAGTTTTAAATGGTTCAGCTGGAAAACAAATTGTTCCAAAGGATGAGGTGAAGCCTACTTTTAGAACACCATGCAAGTACTTCTACGTGGGAACTATCAAAGTGCATGTTTGATTTCTGATTATTACGAGTCAAGAATAATTTGCTATTGGCTTTGGCCTAGCATCGGTGCTTCACGTGGAGTCCAGGAGATTTACGTCTTGTTTATTTTCTTATGTTTAAAGGCCAGGTTAGCTGGGCTGGTTTTTGGTGTAACCGAGTCATTTAGAGTCCAATTAAATTAGAGTTGAGTCCCGTCGTGAGTAGTGCTTGCATGCACGATATATAGGACCTGTTCGGTCATGTATTAGGGCAGACAAGTTTATCCGTGAGAAATAGAACCAGAAAATCGCCATGTTTGCGGCGGCCAAATCTGTGTGTAGTTTATGTTGAAGAATCGATCTGATTTTGTGTTCCTGCGAGAAGATTGGAGACGTCTGCTCTAATCTGCTGCTGATCTTTGAGATCGTCCACGTACTTCCGGCCGGCCGGGTGCGCGTGTTGTTTTGCTTGGTTTGCGTCCATCGCTGGTAACCCAAGCTCTTGATTTTGTTCTGCCTGTAGCTAGTTCAGTCGATCAAGGAAGTTGAGGTGCTAGTGCTATTGTTGGCTAATTAAATTATTGCTGCTGCTAGTTGACGTGAGATTGTGTCAGGCAAGAGTCAATATTACTACTAGAAGCTAGCTACGAGATTGTAAATTCTGGTTTGCATCACGCGCAGTTGAGAAATTGGAAATAGAATTATCCGCGGATTATTTTTGTACCGTGAAAGATTGAGAAACTAAACTGCGGCAAGCTACGCCGTATCACCTTGTGCTTGAGAACCACTTGGTGAGGTTGAGGGCACAAAACAATTTACTTTGTTTGCAGGTTCTCAAGAGAAGGATAAGAAGATAAAACCTACACTACTGGTTCCCCGAGAGTTCGATATTAAACCCTCGAGTCACCCCTCGTGGGAAAACTGTCTACCCTATACTATACACTCTGCACTTGGAGTCTCAACCTAACCCATTTTCTTTTGACGCAGGTAACTACGTCAAGGGCCATCAGGTCCCCACAGTATCCACTGGTACGACTTCTGGTCCGCCGTGAGGCCGATGTAGAGCCCGGTGGCCGGGAAGGCCGCCGTCCACTTGTCCCACGCATCCTCCCATACCCCGTACACGTTGCACGCCTTGTCGTCCCCCTCGTAGATCCTCACGTGGACGCGCTCGAAGATCCCAGTCGCCAGCGCACATTGCACGTACGCCGCCGGCGGGTACGCGCACCGGACAGTCGCTGTCAGGTGCAGCGGCTTGCCCGGCCCCCCGCGGATGTTGTGCTTGGCCAGCTCCAGTGCCAACAGGTCGTACCGGTCCGTCGGCGTGCCGTGCTCGAGGAAGAGGTCGACGCAGTCGAGCCAAGCGTCGCCGAAGGGGCAGCGGACGCCGGGCTTGGAGCCACCGAAGTAGGAGTTCCAGAGGTGGTCGAAGAGGTCGAGCGCGGAACGGTTGGAGGGGAGCGAGTAGCCGGTGCCGTAGCCGCCGAGGGAGAGGGAGACGGGCACGCCGATGAACTGGCAGTGCTTGATGTCGGGGCCGATAGAGGTCGTCGCTGGAGAGGTCCAGGTGGTAGTTGTTTCCGTGTCCAAAGACGTCGAGGAAGGACATGGTGACCATGGTGTACATGCCGGAGTCGCAGGCCTCGCGCAGGGACCCCTCGGCCTTGTTCCGGCCCCAGAACACCGTCACCTGCCCGGCCTTCCCAGCCGCCGCCGCCGGCTCTGCCTGGAGTGTTGGAATTTTATGGGCCTTTGCCCATGGCCCAAATTAAATCACAGTTTTTTTCACATGGTCCAACTAAAATTCCTAAAATCTCATGGCCCATTTATATGGCTGGTTGGGGACTAAAGTTTAGTCCCACATTGCAATTTGGAGGAGACAAACACCACCATATAAGGTGGAGTGTTGAGACACTTGGTGTGCTTGAGTGAACAGGAGGCTCTCTCCCGCGCACTCCTCCTCCTCCGCCGCCGCTCGCTCGTCTCGTCATGACACGCCGCGGGTTGCGGGAATCTCGTCGAGCCGAGCTTATAGTTTTGCTATTCGGGAAAATTAAACAAGTCATTGATTGATAATTAACGGACGCGTTAATTATCTCAGCCGTTTCTGATTCTTTTGGATCGTGGGGCTGTTACCGACTTGATCATGTGGCTGCGCCCACGTCCTACCCGACCCGCACTATATATCCTGGCTGAGCGAACCCTAGCCGCCTACACGCAACACATGGTCGCTCGCCGTCCTAGTTCCAGAACCTTGCGCCGCCGTTTTCCAAGTCTTCTCCATCCCTTCTTCCGGCGTGCACCGGTTGAAGGGACAGTAGGCCTTCGAACCCCGCCTCTTATGATCCTGTACGGAGAGGGGCGATCAGGTTTTTGGGGAGCACACTCGCGCGACTACTGGCTTCGAGTTCTTCCCCAACGATGATTTCTTCCCCGACATCGGCAGCCTCTTCATCGACGACATGGGTGACGCTTCTGCTTCCGCTGCCGCTGCCGCTGCTGCCACACTGTATGATCTCCTAATCTTCCTGTTTGAGTTACTACTACAATTTCTGCTAGTGGTATATGCTGTAGATTTGTTCTGTTTGTCTACGGTATTGGTAGATCGTATCTGTTTATCTGTTGTACTGGTAGATCGCATGATTAGTTTAATTCTTATTATTCTAGTCATGTTTTGTTTACTGTTTTCACGAATTAAATCATATGCTAAATTGCTTATATATTCAACAATCCAAAAACCTGATTATAGGCAATTTGCATCACCTGGCTTTCTCGCGTCAACGAAGTCATTTCCCTTTAAAGGGGTGCTTTACAACGGTGGCGCATGAGAGCAGTTTACTGGTTCCAGAACAGTAACTACTATGCCGCCACCAAAGGCAAGCCTGAGGGCGAGATTAATGCTGAACAACTGAGGCATATGAGAGGCTCGATACTCTTTTCAAGTGTGCCCTCCTCAGTATCCTTGACGACTCCATTGTGGACTCGTACATGTCGTTTGATAACGGCAAGGATATGTGGGATGCGCTCGAGGCCAAATTTGGAGCCTCGGACACTGACAGCGAGTTGTACGTTATGGAGCAATTCTATGACTACAAGATGACTGATGAGCGCTCTGTTGTACAACAGGCTCATGAGATACAGTCACTCGCAAAAGAACTTGAGCATTTTAAGTGTAACCTGCCGGACAAGTTTGTTGCCGGTGGCATTATCGCTAAGGTTCCACCTTCATGGAGCAACTTTGCTACTGCTCTGAAACACAAGCGGCAAGAGTTTTCCGTTTCGGATCTCAATGGGTCTCTTGACGTGGAAGAGAAGGAGAGAGCAAAGGACACTTGTGCTCGAGTTGCTGAGCCTGGTTCTAGTGCCCACATGGTACAGAAGAAGAATTTTCAGCAGTCCCACAAGCCCAAATATAACAAGGGCAAATCTGAGGGCAAAGCAAGTCTGATGATAGGCACAAGCCAAAACAGCCTACCAACTTCAAGAAGAACAACAATAAGCCGAGGAAGAGATCATGCCATGTTTGCGGTGATCCAACTCACTGGGCACCTCGCTGTCCCAACCGCCATGAGCTGCGCGGACTGGACAACAACGGCAAGACTGCTGATACGTCTCAAACGTATCTATAATTTCTGATGTTCCATGTTGATATTATACCAATTGTTACATGTTTTATATACACTTCGTAGCATTTTTATGCATTTTCTGGGACTAACCTGTTAACAAGATGCCACAGTGCCAGTTCCTGTTTTCTGCTGTTTTTGTATTCCAGAAAAGCTAGTCTGGAAATATTCTCGGAATTGGACGAAACTTGGACAGAACCTCCTATTTTTCCAATATGAAGACGGAGTCCAGAGGAGAGACAGAGGAGGGCCACGTGGACCCACACCATGGGGCCGCGCGGGCCCCCCTGCCGCGCGTGGGGTGGTGTGGGGCCCTCGTGGCTCCGCAGCCGCCGCCCTTTCGCCTATTTATTCTTCCCGACGCGAAAACCCTAAATACCCGAGCCATTATCCACGAAAAGTTCCAGAGACGCCGCCGCCGTCAACCCTAGCTCGGGAGGGTTCAGAAGCTCTTCCCGGCACCCTGCCGGAGAGGGGAATCATCACCGGAGGGCTCTACATCACCATGCCTGCCTCCGGAGTGATGCGTGAGTAGTTCATCCTTGGACTACGGGTCCATGGCAGTAGCTAGATGGTTGTCTCTCCACTTTATGCTATCATGTTTAGATCTTGTGAGCTGCCTATCATGATCAAGATCATCTTATTGTAATGCTACATGTTGTGTTTGCTGGGATCCGATGAATATTGAATACTATGTCAAGTTGATTATCAATCTATCTTATATGTTATTTATGATCTTGCATGCTTTCCGTTACTAGTAGATGCTTTGGCCAAGTAGATGCTTGTAACTCCAAGAGTGAGTATTTATGCTAGATAGTGGGTTCATGCCTCCGGTAATCTGGGAGAGTGACAATAACTTCTAAGATTGTGGATGTGCTGTTGCCACTAGGGATAAAATAACCGATGCTTAGCTTAAGGGTACGCCGTTAGGTCTAATGCATTTGTTTACTTTACGCACATTACTTAATGCAATTATCCGTTGCTTGCAACTTAATACCAACGGGGAACTCGGTATGACAACCTGGCGGTGGATTATTAGTCATAGACGCTGTTGGATAACGGTCTATGTATTTTGTCGTAATGCCCACATGAATATCATAGTAATCATCATGTCATATATATGCATTGTCATGCGCTCAATATTTTGTCAATTGCCCAGCTGTAATTTGTTCACCCAGCATGTTAGTTATTTTATGGAGAGACACCACTAGTGAACTGTGGACCCCGGTCCATTCTTTTACACTGATAATACAACCAACTGCAAACACTGTTCCTTTTCATTCTCTGCAATTTACTACTGTTTTCCACACCATACGTTTAATCCTTTGTTTTCAGCAAGCCGGTGAGATTGACAACCTCACTGTTTCGTTGGGGCAAAGTAGTTTGATTGTGTTGTGTGCAGGCTCCACGTCAGCGCGCCACTGACAACCTTCCGAAGTGATTTCTTGCTCCTACTGGTTCGATTAAACCTTGGTTTCATACTGAGGGAAAACTGCTGCTACACTGCATCATACCTTCCTCTTGGGGTCTCCCAGCGAACGTGTGATCCACGCAATCAAGCATATTTTCTGGCGCCGTTGCCGGGGAGCAGAAGCACTTCGGTTCAGAAATCTCCTTGCTTCCCCTTCCACACGCCATATTTTCTGGCCGTTGCAGGGAGCAAGAGGATTTCTGCAAGGGGAGTTTCACGCTTCCAATCTCTTTACTTTGTTATTGTCTTGCTTAGTTTATTTTTATTAGTCTTGTTTTTTATTTATCAAAAACACAAAAAATTAGTTTTCTGCATCTAGTTTATTTCGGTTTGTTATTATGTCTAGTTGTTTACTTGCTATCAATGGCTGGTCTCTCTGAAGCAAATCTTATTGGCTAAGTGGGTTCACAGAGGAACAACAAAATTATTATAAGGAATACCGCTTATCTCAAAAAGGGAAATATTTATGGGAACAAATAAGTAGATTGAATTATTTTGCTAAAAACTTGTGCTCTACTTATGATGAATCCTACTGCTTTAATGAATTTTATGTTGTAGAAGGCATAAACACCTCCCTTTCCAATGTGATTATAATGATAATGAAACCTTGGCTGCTTATGCTAAAGGAAACTATGACTTTGTTAATCTTGAACAAATTGAAGAATTTTTTGTTTTTAAGGGTGCCTATGAAATTGCTGGTTATATTCAAGATGATGATGCTCCTTATAGATCTGATACTTTTGCTATGCTTGGATATTGCCTTGAGTATTATAATGATAATCCTTATATTACTGAATTTCTTGAGAAAAGACATCCTCAAAAAGAAGAGACCATTGTCTTGCAGGAACCTGTAGAAGAAGAAACTACTGCTGAAGCTGAAAGCTCATTGGATGAAAAAGAGGAGGAGAGTGATGAACAAAAGAAGGAAGAATGGATTAGCTACCCATGCCTACCTTCTAATGAGAGTAACTCTTTACCTCTTACATTATTTGATCACCCTCCATCCTTATCAAAGGAGGATGAATGTTATGTTCCTGTGGATTCTCTTGAAATATTCCCTATGAGTAAAACTTGTGGAAATGAGTATGCTACTGTTATTTATGATAATCCATGCTATTTTGATAAATCTTATGATAATCCTTTATTTGTGCGTAATTTCGAAATGCATGGTAATGAGAAAGTTTGTTTAGAAAATGTTTATGATAAAGCTCTAGATGATGGTCCTATATTGCTTGATAATATTATGTATTCTACTAATGAAAATGGGATAGGAGAGGTCTTGATTTATCTAGATGGAGTCCCATACCTCTTGAGAATGATCAATCATCTTGTTATAAAATGGTTAAAAGTGGGTTTGAAAGTTTTAATCCCACTATTTTGGAGCTTGATAAAAATTATGTGTTTGTAGATCATGAAAAGCATGCTTTATGTGATAGTTATATTGTTGAGTTTGTTCATGATGCTACTGAAAATTATTATGAGAGAGGAAAATATGGTTGTAGAAATTTTCATGGTACTAAAACACCTCTCTATATGCTGAAAGTTTTGAAGTTGCTCTTGTTTTATCTTCCTATGCTTGTCACTTTGTTCTTTATGAATTTATTTGTACAAGATTCCTATGCATAGGAAGGGTTAGACTTAAATGTTTTATTTGCTTCTTGATGCTCCTTTTTTCATTTTCTATTTTTATGTGAGCATCATTAAAACTATCAAGCCTAGCTGAAAGGCGTTAAAGAAAAGCGCTTATGGGAGACAACCCATTATTTTATTTCTGCAATTTTTCTTTTTTTTGAGTCAAGGAGTTGTTTACTTCTGTAACAATTCCTTTGTATCTTTATTTTATCGCATTGTTGTGCCAAGTATTGCCTCTAATAGGAAGATGATGCTAGATTTGGATTTCTGCGCAGGAACAGATTTCTGCTGTTCACCGTTTTAATTCTGTAAAATCACAGAAAAATTATTTAAATCTGAAATTTTTTGTGCGTGATCCTCAGATATGTACGCATCTTTCGTTAGTTTAAAGTTTTTCGATCTGAGCAACGTAAGTGCCTCGAAAAAATTCGTCTTTGCGGACTGTTCTGTTTAGACAGATTCTGTCTTTTATTTTTCGCATTCTCTCTTTTACTAGTGTTGAGTGGAATTCTTTTTTAGGGTGAAGAGCTTCACATAACATCAGTGGCAGTAGCTAATGTTAAAAGTAACGGTCATGTTTGTGTCCTTATAGAACATGTGAGTTTTTGATTGTGCACTAACCCTCTAATGAGAATTACTTTGAGTTTGGTGTGGCGGAAGTTTTCAAGGGTCAAGAGAGAAGGATGATATAATGTGATCAAGAAGAGTGAAGAGCTTAAGCTTGGGGATGCTCCCATGGATCACCCCAGCATATTTCAAGAAGACTCAAGCGTCTAAGCTTGGGGATGCCCAAGGCATCCCCTTCTTCATCAGCAACTTATCAGGTCATCTCTAGTGAAACTATATTTTAATTCTTTCACATCATATGTGCTTTACTTGGAGCGTCTGTGTGCTTTTATTTTCAGTATTTTTTTTTATGGTCAACTTGATTGGACCCCAGCATTCTTGATTGGGAGAGAGACACGCTCCGCTTTTTCATATGAATACTCCTATTCTTCACTTATACTTGTTGAGTATTCTTATCTAGCTATTGCTATGCTTTTAGCTCCTGTTTTGCATGCATCTCTTATTCAGAGCTGTTAGTTCTTTTAAAGAAAGTACTCTCTTGCTTCACTTATAATTGTTTGGAGAGTTTATGTTGAAATAAATTGATTGGTGTTTGGTTGGAACAGAAAATGTTGCATGTGGTAGATGGTATAATGGAAAAAGCTTACATATTCTTGTAGATCATTGTATTGGATAATTTGATACTTGTCAATTGTTTTGAGTTATCAAGTAGTTCATGTTTAAGCTTTTGTATCATGTAGTTAAAACCTATTAATGAAGAACTACCGTAAAGCTCGTTGAAATTTGGTTTGCATGATTGGTATCTCTAAGGTCTAGATATTTTCTAGTAAAAGGGTTTGGTTAACAAGGAAGACAGTGTAGAGTCTTATAATGCTTGCAATATGTTTTCATATAAGCCTTGCTGTGTCGGTTGATATCCTGTGTTTGCTTCAAATAACCTTGCTAGCCTAAACTCTGTACTGAGAGGGAATGCTTCTCGTGCATCCAAAACCTTGAGCCAAAATCCATGCCATCTGTGTCCACCATAACTACCTATATGTGGTATTTCCTTGCCATTCCAAGTAAATTTTTCATGTGCTACCTTTAAACTATTCAAATTATTACTCCTATTTTGTGTCAATGTTTACCAAGCTCATGAGGACGGGGTGGATGTCTTTATGTCAACTGTCAAACAGACTTTACCACCGGACTAGCGGCATATACATCCGCTTATCCATTAATTTTGCAAAAAGAGCTGGCAAATGGGGTGCCCAGTCCCAATTAATTACAACTTTAACCGCTTAATTCTCTTCACATTTTTGCCCTGATTTATCAGTCAAGCAATGACAAACAGTGAAATATCTGCATGTGTAAACAAAAGAGAAAGAGGGATGATCTGCCTTGCTGGTAGAAATAACGTCCTTCATGGGAGCCGCTCTTAAAAGTCTGGTTGGCAGGGGTCATATTGTACTTTCCATTTTCTGATTCGTTGACAATTAACAAACACCTCTCAAAACTTATTTTTACTCTCTATATGATTTCAAAAACTTAAAAAGCTCTAGCACATGATTTAATCCCTGCTTCCCTCTGCGAAGGGCCTTTCTTTTACTTTTATGTTGAGTCAGTTTACCTACTTCTTTCTATCTTAGAAGCAAACACTAGTGTCAACTTTGGTGCAACAATTTTTATATGCTCGTATATTGCACTTA
This sequence comes from Poa pratensis, assembly GCA_947311845.1. Lineage (NCBI taxonomy): Eukaryota > Viridiplantae > Streptophyta > Magnoliopsida > Poales > Poaceae > Poa > Poa pratensis. Next base: position 57,470,559 of record CAMZMU010000048.1, on the reverse strand, counting down.
TTATATGCTTTGTGTTGACAAATATCCATGAGATATATATGTTGAAAGTTGAAAGCAATTGCTGAAACTTAAATCTTCCTTTGTGTTGGTTAAATACCTTTTACTTAGAATCTATTGCTTTATGAGTTAACTCTTATGCAAAACTCTTGATGCTTGTCTCGAAAGTACTATTCATGAAAAGTTTTTGCTTATATGATTCAGTTGTTTGCTCATTATCTACTTGCTAGCAAACTATAGACCATTGACCTGGATCACTTCATTCATAACATGTGCTTTACATATTATTTGATCAAGATTATGATTGTAGCATGTCACCTCAGAAATTATTTTGTTTTTATCGTTTTACCTACTCGAGGACGAGTAGAACTAAGCTTGGGGATGCTTGATACGTCTCAAACGTATCTATAATTTCTGATGTTCCATGTTGATATTATACCAATTGTTACATGTTTTATATACACTTCATAGCATTTTTATGCATTTTCTGGGACTAACCTATTAACAAGATGCCACAGTGCCAGTTCCTGTTTTCTGCTGTTTTTGTATTCCAGAAAAGCTAGTCTGGAAATATTCTCGGAATTGGACGAAACTTGGACAGAACCTCCTATTTTTCCAACACGAAGACGGAGTCCAAGGAGAGACGGAGGGGGCCACGTGGCACCCACACCATGGGGCCGCGCGGGCCCCCCTGCCGCGCCGTGGGGTGGTGTGGGGCCCTCGTGGCTCCGCAGCCGCCGCCCTTTCGCCTATTTATTCTTCCCGACGCGAAAACCCTAAATACCCGAGCCATTATCCACGAAAAGTTCCAGAGACGCCGCCGCCGTCAACCCTAGCTCGGGAGGGTTCAGAAGCTCTTCCCGGCACCCTGCCGGAGAGGGGAATCATCACCGGAGGGCTCTACATCACCATGCCTGCCTCCGGAGTGATGCGTGAGTAGTTCATCCTTGGACTACGGGTCCATGGCAGTAGCTAGATGGTTGTCTCTCCACTTTATGCTATCATGTTTAGATCTTGTGAGCTGCCTATCATGATCAAGATCATCTTATTGTAATGCTACATGTTGTGTTTGCTGGGATCCGATGAATATTGAATACTATGTCAAGTTGATTATCAATCTATCTTATATGTTATTTATGATCTTGCATGCTTTCCGTTACTAGTAGATGCTTTGGCCAAGTAGATGCTTGTAACTCCAAGAGTGAGTATTTATGCTAGATAGTGGGTTCATGCCTCCGGTAATCTGGGAGAGTGACAATAACTTCTAAGATTGTGGATGTGCTGTTGCCACTAGGGATAAAATAACCGATGCTTAGCTTAAGGGTACGCCGTTAGGTCTAATGCATTTGTTTACTTTACGCACATTACTTAATGCAATTATCCGTTGCTTGCAACTTAATACCAACGGGGAACTCGGTATGACAACCTGGCGGTGGATTATTAGTCATAGACGCTGTTGGATAACGGTCTATGTATTTTGTCGTAATGCCCACATGAATATCATAGTAATCATCATGTCATATATATGCATTGTCATGCGCTCAATATTTTGTCAATTGCCCAGCTGTAATTTGTTCACCCAGCATGTTAGTTATCTTTTATGGAGAGACACCACTAGTGAACTGTGGACCCCGGTCCATTCTTTTACACTGATAATACAACCAACTGCAAACACTGTTCCTTTTCATTCTCTGCAATTTACTACTGTTTTCCACACCATACGTTTAATCCTTTGTTTTCAGCAAGCCGGTGAGATTGACAACCTCACTGTTTCGTTGGGGCAAAGTAGTTTGATTGTGTTGTGTGCAGGTTCCACGTCAGCGCGCCACTGACAACCTTCGAAGTGATTTCTTGCTCCTACTGGTTCGATTAAACCTTGGTTTCATACTGAGGGAAAACTGCTGCTACACTGCATCATACCTTCCTCTTGGGGTCTCCCAGCGAACGTGTGATCCATGCAATCAACTGCCAATGTTGTCATTGGCGACACTGAGATGAAGGATTCTGGGTACGGTATATTTCCTACTATCCTTTCAGTTTGTCATTCTCCTGAATGGTTGATTGACAATGGTGCCAATGTACATGTTTGTGCTGATGCTTCCATGTTTCTTCTTACCGGTTCACAGGGACTTCTCCCGTGCTGATGGGGAACGGGTCACATGCTTCTGTTCGTGGTGTTCGCCGGTCGATCTGAAGTTTACTTCGGGGAAGATCGTGCGCTTGAAGAACGTGCATCATGTGCCCTCCATCAATAAAAATCTCGTCAACGGATCTCTTCTATGTCGAGATGGTTATAAGTTGGTTTTCGAGTCCAATAAAGTTGTAATATCTAAGTATGGACAATTTGTTGGAAAAGGCTATGAGTGTGGAGGCTTGTTCCGCCTATCTTTGTCAGATTTTTGCACTAAAGTTATTAATCATATTTGTCATGAGATTGAGTCCAATATTTGGCTTTCACAACTTTGTCATATTAATTTTTTGTTGCATGACGCGGCTAGCTAGTTTGGATTTAATTCCAAAATTCACTACTGTCAAAGGTTCCAAGTGTCAAGTGTGTGTGCAAGCTAAACAACCTCGCAAGTCCCATAAGACTGCGGAGGCAAGAGACTTGGCACCGCTGAAACTTATACATTCGGATCTCTATGAGATGAATGGCGTGTTGACAAAAGGGGGAAAGAAATATTTCATGACGCTTATTGATGACTCCATTAGATATTGTTATGTGTATCTTCTGAAATCAAAAGATGAAGCCTTAAACTACTTTAAAATCTATAAAGCTGAAGGAGAGAACCAACTTGATCGGAAAATTAAACGGCTAAGGTCTGATCATGGTGGAGAGTTTGATTCTTTTTGTGCGGAACATGGTATAATTCATGAGAGGATGCCTCCCTACTCGCCTCAGTCAAATGGGGTGGCCGAAAGAAAGAACCGAACTCTGACTGATTTGGTTAACGCCATGTTAGACACTTCGGGTCTCTCCAAGGCATGGTGGGGGGAGGCTCTATTGACAGCTTGTCATGTCCTAAACCGAGTTCCCACAAAGAAGAAAACCGTTTCTCCATTTGAGGAATGGGAAAGGAAAAATACGAGACTCTCTTACTTACGTACTTGGGGTTGTTTGGCGAAAGTCAATATACCAATCTCCAAGAAGCGCAAGCTAGGACCAAAAACTGTGGATTGTGTTATTCTGGGCTACGCTTTTCATAGCGTTGGTTATAGATTTTTGGTAGTAAAATCTGAGCTATCCGACGTTAACGTTGGTACGATTATGGAGTCAAAAGATGCGACTTTCTTTGAGAAAATCTTTCCGATGAAGGATATGCCTAGCTCATCAAATCAGGAGATACCTAATACATCTAGTCAGGAATTGGTTGATATTCCTGATCCTACCATTTCGATAGAACACACTGATAATCCTGTGGAGGATGACAATAAAGTTCCTGTTAGGAGCAAGAGACAGAGAACTGCAAAGTCCTTTGGCGATGATTTCATTGTGTACCTTGTGGATGACACACCCAGTACCATTTCAAAAGCCTATGCATCTCTTGATGCTGACTACTGAAAGGAAGCTGTCCGTAGCGAGATGGATTCCATCTTGGCTAATGGAACCTGGGAAGTCACTGATCGTCCTTATGGGTGTAAACCTGTAGGATGTAAGTAGGTGTTCAAGAAAAAGCTTAGGCCTGATGGTACTATTGAGAAGTACAAGGCGCGGCTTGTGGCCAAGGGTTATACCCAGAAAGAAGGTGAAGACTTCTTTGATACTTACTCACCTGTGACTAGACTGACCACGATTCGTGTGCTACTTTCGTTGGCTGCCTCGCATGGTCTTCTCGTTCATCAAATGGACGTTAAGACAGCTTTCCTAAATGGAGAGTTAGACGAGGAAATTTACATGGATCAGCCCGATGGTTTTGTAGTACCTGGTCAGGAAGCAAAGGTGTGCAAGTTGTTGAAGTCTTTATATGGCCTGAAGCAAACTCCTAAGCAATGGCATGAAAAGTTTGAAAGAACTTTAACTGCTGCAGGTTTCGTTGTAAACAAATCTGACAAGTGTGTGTACTATCGCCATGGTTTTTTTTTTGAAGCGCAAAACAGTAGGGAAAATCCCTACTGCTTAATTTTCCATTTTCACAAATCACATAATTACAACCATACACATCAAGTGCTCGAAAAGAGGGCTTATAGAGTATCAAGCCAAGTTTGCATGCCCTCTCGTAAGCTAGGTCTAGCTCTAAGCATATTTAAACTAAAAGCAGTCTTAAAAAAGTTAGAACAACATGTGAGATCAGGAAGTTGATTTCTAAAAATATATCCGTTCCTCTGATCCCAAATGCTCCAGCATCCAGTGATGAAAATCTCCATGAAGAAGGGCAGAGTGTATCTCTGTTTTGCATCCTGTATCATATCTTTAATTTCCAGGTCGCCATTCCATTCAAACCCAAGAGCCCACCAAAAGCTTTGGCTAAAGTTGCATTCGAAGAAAAGATGTAGCAAGGTTTCCATAGGGCAATTATCACATAAAATGCAGTCATTGAACTCCACATAGAAGTTTTTATGTACCATTAGCTCCTTTGTGTTCAGTCTGTTATATAGGAGCAACCATATGAAGAACTTCTGTCTAGGAATATTGCAGGCCTTCCAAATATGCAATATGATTGTGTGGGTGTTGTGATTACCAATCAAGGCTCTGTAAATTTTTCTGGTAGAGAAAACAGGTCCACTGTCTAGTACCCAGGAATCATGCTCATCAGATTGCTCAATATTGTTTAGATCATTCCGCAAGGAGTGCAATTCTTCATGCGCAATAATTGATAGTGGGAGCTGAAACAGGTCGTAGAAGTCATTGTTGTGGGCTTGAAGTACAGATTCCATTGATATGTCCTCATCTTTGGCAAAAGAATGAAGATGCGGGTATTTAAATTCCATAATCTCGTCTTGCCAGAAGTCCTTCCATAATGAAATAGTCCTGCCATTCTCCACGGTACAAGAAGTGATCTCTCTGTATTTGTCGAAGTACTTCATACAATCCTTCCACCAAAAAGAGCCTTTCAAATTTGAATCTTGTGGGAGATTTGAGTTGTTGTAGTATGCTTGCCAGATTAAATTCACCCAAGGTATGTCCATATGATTAAAGAATTTGTGAATGTTCTTCATCAGAAGGGCTTGATTTTGTAATCTGAGATTTAGGACTCCAAGTCCACCATGCTCCTTCGGTCGACAGACAAGCTCCCAATTAGCTAAGCATTTCCCATGCTTCTGTATGTCTTTACCATTCCATAAGAACTGTCTGCCACTTTTTTCAAAATAAATGAGAATGGTAATAGGAACCTTCAAGGAGCACATAGCAAACATTGGTAGTGATGTCAGAACCGAATTTAGAAGTGTGGTACTGATGGGCACGATTGTCATCAATATTAATTGGAACCAATGTTGTTTTGTTGAAATTAATTTTCAATCCAGTGCATTCACTAAATTCCAGCAGGATATTCTTTAGGTTGAGTAGCTGGACCTCATCTGCTGGCATGATTAGAAGTGTATCATCGGCGTACTGAACAATAGGATATTTCTGTCCAAAATCATTATCCACAGGCAAACTTAATTCTCCTCTGGTCCAAGCATCATTAATCACGGATTGGAGGAGGTCAGCAGTGTTAACAAACAGCAAAGGGGATAAAGGATCGCCTTGTCGTACGCCTCTTTTGCAATGAATCTTTTTTCCAGGAACTCCATTTAACAAAACCGAAGTGGAAGCTGTGTTCAGGATCTTTTCAACTAGGCTTATCCATTTAGGACCAAATCCTTTTGCTTTGAGCATAGCAATAATTGCACTATACTCCACTTTATCGAAAGCCTTTTCATAATCGATTTTCAGGATAATAATAGGCTTCTTTGATTGATGGCAGATATGGAGATATTCAAAAGTCCAACCGAGACAGTCCTGAATTGTTTTCCCCTTAATAAAGCCATATTGATTCTTGTGTAGGATAGTTATAATTTCCTTTTGCATCCTATTAGCCATAAGCTTGGTCAAGAATTTCAGAGGTAGACTAACCAGAGATATTGGCCTAAAATCATTCATAGATTCAGGATCATTGCATTTCGGAATCAGGGTGATGAAGGCAGTATTTATGGCTTCTAATTTCAAGCTTCCAGAATAGAACTCATTAATCAAGGCAATGAAATCTAGCTTTACCGTGCTCCAACATTTCTTTAGAAAGAAACCATTAAATCCGTCAGGTCCCGGGGCTTTATCTGTAGGAATGTCCTTTATAACTTGCTCAATTTCCTCCAAAGAGAAGGGGTCATCTAGATGGTCCAGGTGATGTCTCTGAATAAGATTATCCAAGTTAAAAGTCATAGTAGTGTTTTCCGAGATACCCAACCTGTTTTTGTAAGAATTCCAAATCACAGCAGCTTTCTGTTCATGATCCGTGACAAAAACATCATCATCAACTTTGATCGACGCAATAAAATTCCTTCTGTAGTTTTGAGTAGCAACAGCATGGAAAATTTTTGTGTTTTCATCGCCCAATTTGGCCCACCTGATTTTGGCCCTGCTTCGCCAGAAGATACGCTTGGCCTCTAAAAGCTTTTTGATGTGCTCCTTGAGTATAGTTCTGAATATCTTTTCATGAGCTGCAAGACTCCTCTGATCTTCTAGTCCATCGAGCATAGCAAGAATATAATTGCACTTATCGATAGTTTTACCCAAATTAGAGAAGGTTTTACTCCACTTTTTCAGTCCTGCTCGAACACACTTGAATCTGGAGTTGAGTGTGGTGGCTGGGTCTGACTTAATTATAGCTTGTTGCCAACAAGTATTAACAATATCATGAAACCCATTGAAATCAGCCCAGAAATTTTCGAACCTGAATAAATTGGCCTTCGGAATAGATGTACTAATCTGGACATTAATAGGTACATGATCAGAGCCTATTTTCGACAAAGGGTACGCCATGGTATTGGGAAATTCATTTGTCCAGTCCGCACTCGTAAAAATCCAATCGAGTTTTTCAAGTAGCGGGGTGTCCTGCATATTACTCCATGTATAAGCCCTACCTTTTAAAGGTATTTCAACTAGATCATGTGCTTGTATAGCAACGTTGAAAGCAAGCATATTGTTGTGGTCACCACCACTTCTGTTTCTGTCACTTGGGCTCCTGATAAGATTAAAATCTCCCATAACCATCCAATATTTAATATTTGAAGTATCAACCTCTCGGAACCAATCTAGGAATTCTGGCCTGTTTTCATTATGAGCTGGTCCATAAATATTTGTTAGAGTCCAAGTAAATCCAGAGATCTTACATGTAAGCTCAACTGTAATCTGAAAAGATGATTGAGAGATCGTTGTGCCAGTAAATAGATTCCCAATCCATATAGTAATAAGGCCCCCAGAACTGCCCACTGAAGGAGTATATGCAAACTGGCTGAAACGCTTCAGACAGAAATTCCTCAAATATGAATGATCGAAAAATTCTCTTTTTGTTTCTTGGAAACATATTATGCTGCAGTTGCTTTCGTCCACTTTATCCCTTATTTCATCACATCTGACTTGAGAGTTAACACCTCTCAAGTTCCAATTATAAACATTCCAGTTTCTATTCATTGGTAAACATGGCATTGAGAATCTCCTCAGATAGCTCACTAGGAGGTATCTTGCACTGGTCATGGCCAAGGGCGAGGATGGTGTCGATGGGGAGAATGGGTGGTGGAGGGGCCTGATCATCCACAATCTCTACATCAAAGTCATGCACCAGGCTCTTAGCAATCATCTTTCCTTTCTTGGCCATGGCTACAGAACCTTTTTTCTGAGCCTTTTCTGCAGCCTCCTTATTCTTAAACCCTTTGTTCAGTAGAGCAATTCTACTGCTTCGACGAACATCTAACACATCATCAGGTGCCTTCCTCTTTGGGGTAGCCGCTTCCATAGCAGAGAACTCAGAAAAAACAGATTCATTGCAGGAGTTGTATGGCTCATCAAGATCGTTGTTGCCCACTGAACTTGAGCCATCATCATAGCTAAAGTTTGACTGGAAATCCTTGGTGATGTCAGTGGCATGGCGATCAGTCAAAAGTTGAGGAGACGGGAGAGCATGTTCCAGAACAAAATCAAGTTCCATTTCAGCAAGAGAAGCTTCATCAGGAAGAAGTGAAGTTGCAGAGTTGTTGTCACTTCCTGACTCAGAGCGCATTCCCAGACTTTCAGTCCCGACAGCACTTGCTGATGCCTTGTCGACCAGCCCATTCTGCTGCGCCTCCTGCTCTTCAATTTCATTAGTGTTTTCCTTCTGCCACTCAATCTTCAGAAAAACATTTGGTGCTGCAATTGGCATTTCCAGTTCCCTCAACATTCTTTTACCAGTAGTAAGAGCCACAGCCTTGAGCTCCCAATATGGAAAAAAGACAACATTATCCAACCTCGGCCGAGGGTTCAGATAAGTGGAAATCATGCGCTGAACTAACTGAAACCTTGCATCCGCTTCAGATATCTTAGCATTACAATCATCAACAAATCTAGCATATGGGACCACCTGCATGGAGTCATTTGAGGAATCTGATTCGGATAAAACATCATTGAACGTCTGCACTGGGCTTTCAGCTACATAAGCAGCTGGTGCCATACCAGCTTCAATGGTGACTCCCTGATCGTGAAGCTGAAAATTCACCGATGGAGAAGGTACTTTCACCTGCTCATGTAGTTGCTTCACATGTCCCTGAACTTGCTCGCCCTGATTGTCGGGACCCACCAGAGAAACTCCTCTACTAGGAACTGTAGATTTAGCAATCCAGACTTTCCGAGTTTTGGTAAGATTCGGTTTATTACCAACCAAATTGTCAGTCTTGACTCTCCAAACCTTGACTTTCTTACTGAACCGTGACGGGCACATAGAGGCCCAGTGGCCGACTTTCTTGCAACATTTGCACCTCAGACCGACCTTGCAATGAATCGCCAGATGGCCCCATCCCAAGCATTTGGAGCAAAACAAATCATCAACGTAGATGGGCCTTAGCCGAATACAAGCGTCGCAAGGCAGCCCTAGACGCTGGCATGTCACACAAACACCTGGACAAACGGCCTCTAAATGATCAAACATTGAACAATGAGAGCATCTGCCCAGAAATTTAAACAGGATATCCTTGGGCGGGATGTACGGGAAATTCAAAGCTTCCCTAATATGTTGATCCGAATAATTAGCATCGCGCAGGTCCACAATAACCTCCAATTGTGCCAACGATAAAGATTTGCAGAAATTATAGGCGTAAGAAATGGATCCAAAACTGACTTTCGAAAAAACCTGGTGATCTTCAGTGATTGCGACTTTAAACTGGCCGAACTGAATCTCAGAAGAAAATGAGTTGTTTCTGATATTATGACCCTGATGGTTCGGTGCAGCAGAGAAAGAACCAAACTGAATGGAATCATTTGCATTGAGTACAGCAGTATTTGTGGAATACACCAAAAGTTCCTTTGAAGGGTCCATATGATTCGAGGTCAACCCAAATTTGCTCAACTCCTTAGCTGAAGAAATCCCAATATCTGTTGCGTTTGCAGTTAAGAAATCCAAATTAGGTCTCAGCCTAGTAGGGCTCCGTTGAGCAATAATCAAATTCTGTTCATCCGCATGCCATGAAACTGAAGGATTAACAAGGCCAGTCCGGGAAGGCAGAGAACCTCTGAACAAAGAAAAATGGCAAACAAAGTCTGGCCAGATCCTATCCCGAAGCCCATAAATAAAATGCCCAACCTTACTAGAGGCCACAGAGAATCGGAACCTGTGATCTGATAATTGATAAACATTGAATTTGATCCGATCACCTCCAATACAGCATTGCAAGGCCAAGCCTACTGACTCTTCCGAGAGATGAAACGAGGCCGATGAAAAGGAAACAACCAAAAGAACTCCATCGTCGTGGTCGTGGGAGAGAAGTGAACCGAAGATCCAAAGCGACGACGAACCTGATCTTCCAATGCAAGTCCGGGGGAGAAATCCCAGTGCAGAAGCCCCTCCATGGCGATCAAGAAGGAAGATCTTCCGAGCTCGCCTCTTCCTCCAGCTCCGGCCTCCTCCGGCCCGGTCCCCGCCAAGCTCCGCTCCGGCGCCGCCCTTCTCCTCCTTCCTCGACGCGCCGCCGCCCTGGGTCGTCCTCGCCTAGCTCCGGCCCCGAGCGGCAACTCCGGCCTCGTCCGCGTCGCCCTTCTCTGCTCCTGCCCGAGGCCGCCGACCTCGACCTCGCCTCCCCTCGTCGGCGCGGCTCGTGCGCCCAGCTCCAACCGCCGCCGTGTCCGTGTGCGCCCCCGTCACCTGCTCCGACCGAGTGCCGTCCGGCCTCTCCCCTGCCTCGACCCGGAGTCCTGCCGCCGTCCTCAGCGCCTCGCCGTCAAGAGCACCGATCTATTAAGAATAGTCCTGTACTATCGCCATGGTGGGGGCGAGGGAGTTATTCTCTGTCTGTATGTCGATGACATACTGATCTTTGGAACCAACCTTGAATTGATTAAGGAGGTTAAGGATTTCTTATCTCGCTGTTTTGAGATGAAGGATCTAGGAGTGGCTGATTGTGGCGCCCCGACCCGACTGTTATACAGTGATACTGTGTCCCCGGTTATCCGATACCACCAGACACACTATCAAAGCATAATAGAGAGATCAAGACTTGTGGAACAACTGGCACATCACAGACTCTACGACACAAATCATTATAGTTCAACTCTTATAATAGAGAAAGATAGCAAATGACAACCAGAGGTCACAGACCCAACATTTCAACATGCGGAAGCGAAGTGTGCTGTTCTAAACAACAAGAACCAAATTATGGCCTAAGAGGCCTGCAAATAAACATCCAGCGCCAGCTGTTCCGGGATGTCCCAAGCTGCCACCTGGGAACCCCAGACTACTCGTCAACGTCCACAAAGAACCCACCTTCGAGGTCGGTGAAGTCCTCTCCTGAAAATAAGCAAACGACGTTGAGTTCGACGAACTCGCAAGATTAAGAGCTAATATATGCTCCATGATTGGCTTTCAAGGTTTTATGACTGTTTTGCATAAAACTGATTTTATTTTAGAAAGACATAACTCCATGGCATCGACTAATCAGATTATTTTGAAAAGTGGTAAGAAGTAAATCTTTTCTTGATCACCTTTCCCATGATCAACCACCATCAACCACTGTACCTGTTCCACCAAGGCACCTCCCCGAATCACCCTCGAGGAAGCTCACCTTACAATCTTGAAGTGGTACCTCTAGTACCCAGTTTTTAATCATTCCGTTAAAGTTATTCTATGATCCTACCTTCACTTCCCAAGTTCGTCCATAACCGCGGACACGGCTTTTCGAAAAGATTTAACCCTGCAGGGGTGCACTGTGTTTACCTTCGGTACCGCCCGGCTCATTGCCTACGCTTAGCTCTCTTCCGGGGAAAGCCGGCTGAGTGGGAACGGTTACAACCTTTACCTTGTTAAGGACTAACCCAGGATCATCAGTGAGGACGAAGCACGGATCATCGACACCGTGCCCCGTGGCCACTCATTTTCCTAACACAACCATCCTCATCCCAGTCTTGGCCACCATCTTCACGCACACGCAAATGGAAGCTCAAACTAGAGGACCCTGGCTAGTCCCGCTCAAGTTAGTTGGTCGACGGGGGTTCCATATAGCCCACCGAAAGGAAGCGCGCTCATTCTTGGTTCAAGAGGTAAAGAACTCGCACCTAGGCGGCGAGAGTGAGACAAAACACCACCATACCAAAGTGGCCTCTCATCCCCACCTTTAAGCATTTTATTACCTGTCACCACAAATTCTCCACCATCATCTGAACACTTCAATAACCTGTTTCCAACATGAAGTATCCATCGGACGGCTAAGCATTTAACTAAGCATGGCTAAGCATTAACATTGCATAGTTAAGTAGTTCAGGCCAACAATAGTTCCTATGGATAATAGGAGGGGAAACAGGTAATTGGCATCGGAAACTTAATGCAACTATAGGATACTCTAATCCAATAAAATTGACATTTGGAACCGCATGCAATATTATAGTGGAGAAAATATTTGCGGAAAATAGGATAAGATATGCTCAGAGGGGGGATTACGCTTGCCTTGCTCAGCGGAGTAGTCAAACTGCTCGTCGGAGTAATGATGCTCAACTCCGAACTCGTGATCTACCGGAGAGCAAACAACACCGGAAAGCAAAAATAACAATCAACACGTGGCAGTTGTGCAATGCATACAAAATGATGATATGACATTTTAAATGCACCCTAAAAGCATTGAACATGATCAACAAGTTAAATGGGGTCCCGAAGTATAATTAGGAGTTATTCGGTTAACCGCCCATATTTATCTTAATGTCCAACATGTTGTTCTAGTTATGACCAGTATAACAAAATGATTGTACATGCATGAGAATGATGTTTTCGGTTAGTAGTTAACTTGCCGATCATTTTGATACATTGTTTGCAATTTTCGGAGCAATTATGAATATTTGGTGAGTATTTCAAATTGCTATTTGAATTTGTCATTTTAGTGAAGTGCAACTTATTAATATTACCAAAGTTCATTTTGGTTGGCAATATTTGAAAATAGCTGGCAAATGTTCCTCTGGACATTTTGAGCCATTCGACATAAATTTGAAATTATCTGAATTAATTATGAATTTCCAATAAGGGATTCCATTTCGCAATTTTTAGGATTCCATTTAAACAGAGCAGAAAATTAATTCAATTATGTCCCACTGAAATATGGAGGTGTAGGGTTTGTTTAGACAAACATTTGGACACATTATTTGTTCAATTTGGATTAAAAGAGTAAGAGATAAGAATTTTCAAAGTCTACAATATTTTCCTGCCTCTTATTATTTTTCCCGGCGGACTGAATAAATTCGGATAATCCGAATTTTTCTAACTCGGAATATCCGATTGCTACAGGTGGCCTGAAATTCCACTAAGGACCTAAAGTCCATCGGTACTGGAGAATCTAGGATATTCCGATTTTTACCGCAATCGGATTATCCGATCGTGTCTCTCAGAGAAGAACAGCAAAAGGAAAAAGGGGTGCTGGGTAGGGGATTCGAAACAGAGACCTCTCGCGCGCGTGCGCGGTGTGCTAGCCACTGGGCTGGTGCTGTGTTGGTGATAGACTACAGATCCAAGTATATAACACGTGACAATGCTACTGTTAACTGATGAAACTGAAACTGCACACGGGGCAGTGCTCGACGAGGAACCTCGGCCGGCGACGACCATGCGGCGGTGGTGCTCCAGTGCGTGCGTGTGGTGGGTGCAAACAGGTGAGGTCGTGGTGGTGAACTGGTGCTCGTGCTGGGAGTGCTGGCAACCTGCAGGCGGCAGCTGCACAGGGGCGTGCGCGTGCTCGCGACGGCGACCATGCCGCGGTCGAACGCGACCAAGACGGATCGGTGGAGACAAAACATGACGAGAGAGGGAGGAAGAGGATGTCCAGAAGGACGGCGGCCTCACCCTCGACGCGTGGGTGTGCTCGGCGCGGACGGAGATGGACGGAAACGGCGGCGATTGAGCGGCGGTTGCTCGGCCGGAGAGGAAGATGACGCGGACGGCGGCGGCGTTCCCGGGCTCCCCGGCTCGATTCCTTCGGCGTGGAGGTAGAGGGCGACGGCGCGGAGCTCGTGGTGGCCTCGGCTTGCCTCGGGGCGGCCTCAGGCGACGGCGGCGTGTGGCGGCCGGCGGCTAGCCGTCGGGTGCGTGGGGGAGAAAAGAACAAGGAGAGGGAGAGAGAAGCAGGCAGGGGCTAGGGTTCGTGCGGGTCTTCTTATGCAAGGCCAGGAGGCTGGATGCGCGACACGGAAGAGGGGGCATCGTGATAGTGTGGCTGGCACCTCCCGGCCATGGCCATACCGTGATGAACAGAGGAAGAGGATGACAGTTTTGCAAAAAGCCCCTGCTTCCTTTTCTTCTTTCTGTTTTCTTTCCTCTTCTCTTTTCTGGAATTTTAGTAAAACATTTAATTGAAGCACTTAGGTAACTCCAAACTTTATGAAACTTGGTGGAAAATTCTTATTTGCCACAAAGCACTGCTGGTAAAATTTGCAAGTCATTTGGATAAACTTTTCAGAATAGAGCTGTTTCACTTTCTTTTCTGTCATTTATTTCAAACATTTAATTGAGGTACTTAAACTAGTTCAAAAATTATGGGAAAATTCAGGTAGCCTCCCCATATTAATATGAAGCTCCCCTAATTTTTCCAGATTATTTGAGACTCATTTGGTAGGAAAATAAAATAGGAATTGCTCACAGGCAATTTTGAGTTTCTCTCCATTTATTTTATTTTACAAATCAAAATAGTTTGCAAAGATTATATTTGGAACTTTTGGAACTTCCTCGACAAATATGAGATGTCAAAATATTTTATTTTGTAACTTTGAATGCTTTCATTGCCTTGTGGAATTGTTGGAGCAAGTTTGGTATTTTAGTTCTCCAACTTTTGACAAACCAAAAGAGGGTGTTGTTTAGCAATTTAAATGGATGCAATGAAACATGCATGCCATGATGCAAATGAGGACACAAAAGTGAAAATTTGGTACTCAAATTTTGGGGCTGTTACAATTCAACCCTCCTTACAGGAATCTCGTCCCGAGATTCTTCGAGTAGGAAAGAGGGAAAGTAGTTACAACAGCCTTCAACGGTCTTCTCGGTGTAGAATGATTCAACGCATCCTGAAGATCTTCATCGGCTTCACTCCGAGGTCACGAACAGAGTACGCCATAGGAAAAGAAGGGAAGACTCTCCGGAAGGGTGAATCTTGGGGAAGATGCACAACCGAGTACCTCCTAGTAGAAATCGTAGGATGAGACTTCGAGCATCCCTTGATTTGACAGGTTGGGGACACATGCGGGTGACGGAAGATTGGTTAAGGAGTTTCCAGTTGGTAGACAACTGTTTCTCAAGGATTCAGAATACGAACTTTGCACAAGGCCTTAAGTTTCTGAAGATGAAGGTTAAGCAAGATTCGGACCGATGAAGAGGCGACTTCTACCAAACAGTTTGAGTGGAACTTTCCTCACGGAGGAGCATTTCAGATCACCGGAGAAGATCTGGAAGATGGACCAACGGAACTTTACAAATTCCGGGAACATTAGTATCGGGAGAAACTCCTTGATTTTCTAGCCATCGGGAACAAGCTTCTGAAGGATCACCAACTATCGTTTCTGATTGAGAGTCGAATCTAGGAAGTGTAGAGATACTTCAGGCTCAGCACCGGTAGGAATAGGAAGCTTTGCAATGCATACCAACGGATTACAATTGCTAGGACCCCAAGAGTTGGACTAGAATGTCGAACTCCAAAGGAGGAACGAGATGGCGGAACTCGTGTATTATCACTTGTCAGAGGGCATCAGCACCTACTAGAATTACTTGCGACAATACACCATTGAGTTTCTGCTGGGGAAACACCAACGAAGACGAAAGAAGTTCTCAGACTTTCTCTCTGTCTGGAACAATTTAAGGAGTGGCCTGGATGCATAGATGAAAGTCTCAAGAAAAGGAGGTGACAACATACCATTTCATGAATCTTCTGCATCTGCATTGATGACTAGAATATCACGATCCACCGGTATGTCTTGAGTTCGAGAGAGAATCATGCCTTCCAAGGCACAACGAGGTGGTCTTGGGAGCTTTGGCACGAACCTAGCTCTTTGACCGAGGGAGGGCATCAAAGCCAACGGACTTGGTAGCACTGTCAAACTCAACTTATTGATCGGATAACCAATCATGCTACGGAGGGCAAGGAATGTCTTTGGATTTCAGCGCAGTAAGAACTGCGGAGAATATCCGATTGCCACATCATTGCTTACGTCTTATCATTCTGGAGTAACAAGTCACTCTGAGAACGAGGAGTAACACAGGGTGAGAGCATCACTTCATCAAGAGGATCATCATACTTAGCTTGACCCCTCGATATAAAGAGTGTGACACTCTAAGGTGGAACAGAACAAAAGCTAAACGAGGCCCTCATTCTGAAGATTACAATACTTTAACCTGGTCCGAGAAGTGGATAAGGTACTAGAGTTATTTCTCCAAACAAGACGAAGGGGAAAAATCTTGACGGATCGAGAGAGTGACTTGCATCGGAACACCCAATGCACGATAAGACTTTACTGTCAACTGACCGACAAGGGTCAGATAGCAGATCAGAGTAAGAAACATGCTCAGGAGAATCCTAAGATGTTGAAGATGCACCGGTTATTACTCAATTGTGATAACCATGCCCACACGAAGAGATGCCGCAGAGTCATGAACATAGATGGGGGATTCGCTAGGAGAATTATGGTCATAACCCAGATGGTTCCAATACAGAATCTCCAGCTATGGCAGAGTTAGAGTTACATAGTCATCCGAGGTGTGGGAAATTAAGGTTCAACCATTTACCACACAGACCAAATAAAGGACTTGGGTTAAAGGTCAGCTTCATGTACCGGGATTCATAAGTAGCATAACAATCACCTGGGTAACAACCCACACAATTCATCATGCCAGAATCACAGCACAATCCGGGACCTTCGGTTCAAGACCTTGGGTTAAAACTCAACAGAGGAGCAAATGATTAGACTCGGTAGAAACATCTGAGTTGATTTCGGATTGCAACGCAGCGGGAGCAACGTGACACATAACCCTAGAGGTAGAACCCAACCGCGTGATACTCCTAATTTCGAGGTAACAGATGAGAAGTGAAATCATTTAACTCAAATCGAGGTAAGATTGCTCCGAGATTAGAGGGTAACCAGATAAGGAGTAAAAAGAATCCTAAGATGGTTTTCACAACTCATTTTTAGGTTAAAAATATTTTCACAAACACTAGACTCAACGTCGACCAGTAGAAGGGTTTCCTACAGGCAGTCCTGCTCTGATACCAACTTGTGGCGCCCCGACCCGACTGTTATACAGTGATACTGTGTCCCCGGTTATCCGATACCACCAGACACACTATCAATGCATAATAGAGAGATCAAGACTTGTGGAACAACTGGCACATCACAGACTCTACGACACAAATCATTATAGTTCAACTCTTATAATAGAGAAAGATAGCAAATGACAACCAGAGGTCACAGACCCAACATTTCAACATGCGGAAGCGAAGTGTGCTGTTCTAAACAACAAGAACCAAATTATGGCCTAAGAGGCCTGCAAATAAACATCCAGCGCCAGCTGTTCCGGGATGTCCCAAGCTGCCACCTGGGAACCCCAGACTACTCGTCGACGTCCACAAAGAACCCACCTTCGAGGTCGGTGAAGTCCTCTCCTGAAAATAAGCAAACGACGTTGAGTTCGACGAACTCGCAAGATTAAGAGCTAATATATGCTCCATGATTGGCTTTCAAGGTTTTATGACTGTTTTGCATAAAGCTGATTTTATTTTAGAAAGACATAACTCCATGGCATCGACTAATCAGATTATTTTGAAAAGGGGTAAGAAGTAAATCTTTTCTTGATCACCTTTCCCATGATCAACCACCATCAACCACTGTACCTGTTCCACCAAGGCACCTCCCCGAATCACCCTCGAGGAAGCTCACCTTACAATCTTGAAGTGGTACCTCTAGTACCCAGTTTTTAATCATTCCGTTAAAGTTATTCTATGATCCTACCTTCACTTCCCAAGTTCGTCCATAACCGCGGACACGGCTTTTCGAAAAGATTTAACCTGCAGGGGTGCACTGTGTTTACCTTCGGTACCGCCCGGCTCATTGCCTACGCTTAGCTCTCTTCCGGGGAAAGCCGGCTGAGTGGGAACGGTTACAACCTTTACCTTGTTAAGGACTAACCCAGGATCATCAGTGAGGACGAAGCACGGATCATCGACACCGTGCCCGTGGCCACTCATTTTCCTAACACAACCATCCTCATCCCAGTCTTGGCCACCATCTTCACGCACACGCAAATGGAAGCTCAAACTAGAGGACCCTGGCTAGTCCCGCTCAAGTTAGTTGGTCGACGGGGGTTCCATATAGCCCACCGAAAGGAAGCGCGCTCATTCTTGGTTCAAGAGGTAAAGAACTCGCACCTAGGCGGCGAGAGTGAGACAAAACACCACCATACCAAAGTGGCCTCTCATCCCCACCTTTAAGCATTTTATTACCTGTCACCACAAATTCTCCACCATCATCTGAACACTTCAATAACCTGTTTCCAACATGAAGTATCCATCGGACGGCTAAGCATTTCACTAAGCATGGCTAAGCATTAACATTGCATAGTTAAGTAGTTCAGGCCAACAATACAGTTCTATGGATAATAGGAGGGGAAACAGGTAATTGGCATCGGAAACTTAATGCAACTATAGGATACTCTAATCCAATAAAATTGACATTTGGAACCGCATGCAATATTATAGTGGAGAAAATATTTGCGGAAAATAGGATAAGATATGCTCAGAGGGGGGATTACGCTTGCCTTGCTCAGCGGAGTAGTCAAACTGCTCGTCGGAGTAATGATGCTCAACTCCGAACTCGTGATCTACCGGAGAGCAAACAACACCGGAAAGCAAAAATAACAATCAACACGTGGCAGTTGTGCAATGCATACAAAATGATGATATGACATTTTAAATGCACCCTAAAAGCATTGAACATGATCAACAAGTTAAATGGGGTCCCGAAGTATAATTAGGAGTTATTCGGTTAACCGCCCATATTTATCTTAATGTCCAACATGTTGTTCTAGTTATGACCAGTATAACAAAATGATTGTACATGCATGAGAATGATGTTTTCGGTTAGTAGTTAACTTGCCGATCATTTTGATACATTGTTTGCAATTTTCGGAGCAATTATGAATATTTGGTGAGTATTTCAAATTGCTATTTGAATTTGTCATTTTAGTGAAGTGCAACTTATTAATATTACCAAAGTTCATTTTGGTTGGCAATATTTGAAAATAGCTGGCAAATGTTCCTCTGGACATTTTGAGCCATTCGACATAAATTTGAAATTATCTGAATTAATTATGAATTTCCAATAAGGGATTCCATTTCGCAATTTTTAGGATTCCATTTAAACAGAGCAGAAAATTAATTCAATTATGTCCCACTGAAATATGGAGGTGTAGGGTTTGTTTAGACAAACATTTGGACACATTATTTGTTCAATTTGGATTAAAAGAGTAAGAGATAAGAATTTTCAAAGTCTACAATATTTTCCTGCCTCTTATTATTTTTCCCGGCGGACTGAATAAATTCGGATAATCCGAATTTTTCTAACTCGGAATATCCGATTGCTACAGGTGGCCTGAAATTCCACTAAGGACCTAAAGTCCATCGGTACTGGAGAATCTAGGATATTCCGATTTTTACCGCAATCGGATTATCCGATCGTGTCTCTCAGAGAAGAACAGCAAAAGGAAAAAGGGGTGCTGGGTAGGGGATTCGAAACAGAGACCTCTCGCGCGCGTGCGCGGTGTGCTAGCCACTGGGCTGGTGCTGTGTTGGTGATAGACTACAGATCCAAGTATATAACACGTGACAATGCTACTGTTAACTGATGAAACTGAAACTGCACACGGGGCAGTGCTCGACGAGGAACCTTGGCCGGCGACGACCATGCGGCGGTGGTGCTCCAGTGCGTGCGTGTGGTGGGTGCAAACAGGTGAGGTCGTGGTGGTGAACTGGTGCTCGTGCTGGGAGTGCTGGCAACCTGCAGGCGGCAGCTGCACAGGGGCGTGCGCGTGCTCGCGACGGCGACCATGCCGCGGTCGAACGCGACCAAGACGGATCGGTGGAGACAAACATGACGAGAGAGGGAGGAAGAGGATGTCCAGAAGGACGGCGGCCTCACCCTCGATGCGTGGGTGTGCTCGGCGCGGACGGAGATGGACGGAAACGACGGCGATTGAGCGGCGGTTGCTCGGCCGGAGAGGAAGATGACGCGGACGGCGGCGGCGTTCCCGGGCTCCCCGGCTCGATTCCTTCGGCGTGGAGGTAGAGGGCGACGACGCGGAGCTCGTGGTGGCCTCGGCTTGCCTCGGGGCGGCCTCAGGCGACGGCGGCGTGTGGCGGCCGGCGGCTAGCCGTCGGGTGCGTGGGGGAGAAAAGAACAAGGAGAGGGGAGAGAAGCAGGCAGTGGCTAGGGTTCGTGCGGGTCTTCTTATGCAAGGCCAGGAGGCTGGATGCGCGACACGGAAGAGGGGGCATCGTGATCGTGTGGCTGGCACCTCCCGGCCATGGCCATACCGTGATGAACAGAGGAAGAGGATGACAGTTTTGCAAAAAGCCCTGCTTCCTTTTCTTCTTTCTGTTTTCTTTCCTCTTCTCTTTTCTGGAATTTTAGTAAAACATTTAATTGAAGCACTTAGGTAACTCCAAACTTTATGAAACTTGGTGGAAAATTCTTATTTGCCACAAAGCACTGCTGGTAAAATTTGCAAGTCATTTGGATAAACTTTTCAGAATAGAGCTGTTTCACTTTCTTTTCTGTCATTTATTTCAAACATTTAATTGAGGTACTTAAACTAGTTCAAAAATTATGGGAAAATTCAGGTAGCCTCCCCATATTAATATGAAGCTCCCTAATTTTTCCAGATTATTTGAGACTCATTTGGTAGGAAAATAAAATAGGAATTGCTCACAGGCAATTTTGAGTTTCTCTCCATTTATTTTATTTTACAAATCAAAATAGTTTGCAAAGATTATATTTGGAACTTTTGGAACTTCCTCGACAAATATGAGATGTCAAAATATTTTATTTTGTAACTTTGAATGCTTTCATTGCCTTGTGGAATTGTTGGAGCAAGTTTGGTATTTTAGTTCTCCAACTTTTGACAAACCAAAAGAGGGTGTTGTTTAGCAATTTAAATGGATGCAATGAAACATGCATGCCATGATGCAAATGAGGACACAAAAGTGAAAATTTGGTACTCAAATTTTGGGGCTGTTACACTGATGTTATCTTGAACATCAAGCTGCTGAGAGATGGTAATGGTGGGATTACACTGCTTCAGTCTCACTATGTGGAAAAGGTCTTGAGTCGCTTCGGGTATGACGACTGCAAGCCTTCTCCGACACCATATGATCCTAGTGTGTTGCTGATGCATGTAAAATGCATACATGAACTTTGCATGTTATTACTAGATATTCCTACATATTTGCAACTTATATGATGTTATATTCATGTTTTATAATGATTTCGGGGATTTTCTAAACAATCCCCCATCTTTTGGTTCTAACTCTGTTTTCCAGAAAACGTCTTTTTTAGTGTTTCGGACTTTCCGGGAGCTTCGGGACTCCAAAAAGGGCAAGGCCAAAGAGCATGGTTCAGAATTTTTGAGACGAACGCAATGGGCTGAAAATGAAGACCAGAAGCCCAACCAGCTAGAAATAGAGGCCCCACGCGGTCAGATTCCCTGGCCGCGTGAGGCACCCTCTTTTCCCCCTCGAGGCTCCGATGCCATCCGTTTTCGTCTCTGTGGCTTCGTCTTGACCTAAAACCGACTATAAAAATAGTCCCCCGAGGAGTTTCGCAAGGAGGCGGCGGAGAAACACAAAACCACGAAACAGAGAGTCAGAAGGCTGTCGCCGGAGAAGATTGGAGGGGGGAAACGCCGCCGGATCACCTCCGGAAGGCTCCTCCATCCCCCCTCCGGAGTCTCCATCAACACCACCGTCAAGACCAGCACCATCTCCATCACCATCTTCGTGATCCACTTCACCCCCCTCATAGTTTGAGATTGTTCGAACCCTAGCTATTGTCTAAGTACTATTCTACATGTTTGTGAATTGCTACTTGTCATTGTTTTGTGGGGAGATTATATTTTCAGATTGTGTTGTATCACTTATACCATTGAATCATATCATGTCTTCGCGTTGTGAGTAGTTCTCTCATGTTCCTGGGGGCATAGGATGGATTGGCAATGATTTCCACTTAACATGTATTGAGTATTTGGTCAAGTTTTTATCTTTTATGGTTATCTTATTGTACAACGTATGGGTGCACACATATGTTGAGTAATGCATGAAGGTGATCACACTAATGTGATGGAATGGGTAGGACCTGGGAGGACACGTAAACCTATGGTCTAATACATGAAGTACCATTAGGAGGGGATTTATATCGGGGACCTTAGAGTTTAAGGCTATGGTGGGACTCTATGTCTTAATAACTCTTGTGCAGTCATTTACTTGGCCATAAGAACCATCATAAGGGGTTTAGTTTATTTATTTAGCTACACCTAATTATGGCTCCGTCCAAAGAAGATTAAAACTTGACAAAATGTTTACCTTGTTGTTCTAGAAATATCTATGCCATGAAATCCATGTAGCCCTTGGGAACGTTTTCCACGCATAAGAAACACACACTTAAGCTTGTCCTCTTGCTGCATAGAGGATTGGGCTTTCTCTCTTTGAGAGCTTTCACTCATCATATTTTATTTTCAGCTTTTTACTTTATTGCAAACTCTACACCAAAAACCCAAAAACACTTGCATCATTTAATCATTTTAGTTTGTCTAGTGCATAGATAATAAGAGAAGTGACACTCTTATTTGAGAGGATAAATACTTATACCTTCTACTCCTCGTGGATCGATACTAATACTTACACATTGAAGATTTCAACGATCCCCTATACTTGTGGGTATCAAGACATTTTCTGGCGCCGTTGCCGGGGAGTGTAGCGCTTAAGTTTTTATTCTTGTTTGCACTAGATATTTATTTTCAGTTTTGCTTTCAGTTTTAAATATCAAAACACAAAAAAATTAGAAAATGGAAAACTATTATGAAAACGCCATGATAGCTGCTGAATTTAGAAAATCAAATGAAGGGAAAAGATTAGGAGGCTACATAGAGCTTCTAAATAAAATTGCTAGTGGGCTGCTTAATTATCATGAGGAAGAAATTTGTTGCTCTGAATACTTTAGACACTTTGAATTCCAATGCCCTTCCAATAAAGAACATGTTATTGCAACTTATCATACATGGAATTATGCTCACTTAGGGATGGAAGAAGTAGAGCAATTTGTTATTTTTATGGCAGCCTATGAATTATACACCTTCATTGATGAACATGAAACCTGCCCTATAGCTTCTCAATTTAAAGTTTTGATTGCCACTATCCTTGATCTCTGCATAGTTGAATTTAATGAAAATATCTATGTTGTTGACACAAGGAAGAGAGCTGCCCAAGAAAGCTCTAATATTTTGCAGGAAGAAGATGACAAAAGCCTAAGCTTGGGGATGCCCGTGCAACCCCAAGAAGATGATGAAAATGATGAACAACTAGAGAATGAAGAGAGGGAACTTCCACCTTCACCACCTATGGATGAGGGTAACACTAAATTTTTTGTTGATGATAAACTTTGTTCTTATGATTCTGATAATGAGGAGGAATATCAACCTATGCCTAATGATAACATTATTGATAATAATTTTGATGATGATGAGGAGTATGGTTTAGACATGTTTTATGATAGTACTCTAGATGATGGACCTATGCTTATTGATAATCCTCCATGTTTAGCTGTTATTACTTTATGTGAGGATAAAAATGATATACTTGCTGCTTGTGACAACACTCTCACTTATGAGAGTCCTACTTTATTTTTGAATTTCCTATTCACACCATGGAGGAGAAGCTTTTATATGTTGAAAAGTACTTATGTGGGCTGAAATTATCTTGCACTAATAACCATTCCACCCACAACCATCATGTTTATGATGTTTCTTGCAATTATTTTGAGAGAGGAAAACATGCTAATATCTTACATGATAGTTTTAATAATCCTTTATATGTTCCTAAGTTTGCAAAGTTGCACCAATCTAATAGTTGTTTTATCAAATTTGGTTCCACTACTTGTAACTATTATGAGAGAGGAAGAAAGACTTATATTTATGTTTCTATGTTATTTAAAATGCAACCTACTGATCATTACATGCATTGGTTACCACAAAATTGCTGCTATTTATTCATATATAAAATGCCAATGCATAGAAAAGGAGTTAGACTTAAAAGTTAATGTTTTGTGTTGTGCTCTTTATGCTTTTATTTCCTATTCGGTTTGAGCACACCTTTATATCTTAGAACATGCAAAATAACTTTACCTACTGTTTTCTAATTGCTAGTTTAAGATTTTCACTTTATATAAAATTTGGGAAAGTAAATGAGAAGGATGAGTAATGGAGAAGTTGGGGTCGACCTTGAACATGTGTTGTTCATGCCAATGGAACCATTGCAAAGTCTCTATCATTAAAACTTTTCCCAAAGCTAAAACCAAATAAAAAGAGTGTTTATGTTGTATATATTTGCTTCTTCTTTTGCCCTTTTGCTAAATCAAAAACAACAAAAATATTTTCTTTCTTCTTTATTTGTTTCTCTTGATTCTTTCTTAGTTCTTTTTGTTTCTTTTTATTTCTTTTATCTTCAGTTTAAGTTTTGGTTTTTGAGTCAAGGTGCTTGTTTACTACTGTAACAACACCTTTGTATCTTATTTTTCATCTTATGGCAAGAATAACCTCTTTTGAGAGGTAGGATCAAACAATAGTGATTTGCTGTCCAGAAAACAGATTCCTAAGCTTCACTGCGAAAAATGTATAAAATCACAGAAGAGGAATTTTGACCTGATATTTTACGACAGCAATATTCAGTTATTATTACACATTTCATTAGTTCAAAGTTTTCTGATTTGAGCAACGTAAGTGCCTCTGAAAATTCACTCTTTACGGGCTGTCCAGTTTTTGACAGATTCTGTCTTTATTTTGCATTACTCTCATTACTTGTGTTTTGTGTGGTTCTATTGATCAAAGAGCAATACACAACCATAGTAACAGTAGCTAATGTTTAGAATCAACTCATGATATGTCTTTGCTGTACCTATGTGGATTTAATTTATGGAGACACTAACCCCTCTAATCAAGTTTTATGATGAGTTTTGTGTAAAGAGAATTTTCAAGTGGAAGAGTTGAGGGTGATGAACAATGATCAAGAGGGACAAACACTCAAGCTTGGGGATGTTACCCCTAGGCTCACTCTACATATATCATGTAAGTACAAGAATTTAAGCTTGGGGATGCCAAGCCACCTCACTCCAACCATCTTGATACCAAGTAAGTAAGCCTAGCTATATGGCTATAAAGAAAGCGCTTTACGGGAGGCAACCCGGTTGTTTTTACTTTTGATTTTCTTTGTGTCCTCTTGCTGTAACAAGAGACTTAGTTTTTAGTTTAGTTTCTGGAATTTTCAATAAAGTGCCAAGTTTTACCTATTTTGGATTGAAAAAGTTGCTCATTATATTCGGAGATTTTATTCCAGCACGAATCTGTGCACGGTATGATTTTTAATTCCTATTCTGTAACTCCGATTAAGCTCAAATTTGAACTGTAGTTGCAACTTTTCATCCTCTGTATGCATGAATTTTTCTGATTTTTTGGACATGTCTAAGTAGGGTAAATAAATACGTTTTGCTGCTGCTGTTTTTCTGGACAGATTCTGTCCTATTTTGTTTGATGCATTCTTTGAACTTTTAAGTTTAATCTTCTTTATTGACTTGAG
The DNA here is from genome assembly GCA_947311845.1 of Poa pratensis. Taxonomy (NCBI): domain Eukaryota; kingdom Viridiplantae; phylum Streptophyta; class Magnoliopsida; order Poales; family Poaceae; genus Poa; species Poa pratensis. Next base: position 57,445,047 of record CAMZMU010000048.1, on the reverse strand, counting down.
TTTATGAGAAGCATACAACATTATACACTTGCTGGACACTTAATATGAATTTATGTTCATGAATTTCTTGCAGCAAGCATTCTATCTTTTGTACCTACTAATGTCACCCCACAGAAAAGAGATGGGAGAAAATTTTGTGTTGAAGTTTTTTCACAGGGATTAGAGGAGATGCACCAAGAGCTATCTAAGGATGGTGAAGACCATAAGCTTGGGGATGTCAAGGCACCCCACTGGACCAAACACTCTCGGTTTGCACACGTCTATTTTCTGTTTTTCTATCAACGCATTACTATCGCATAAACTTGGAGCGTCCTTTTATTGTTCTTTTTATTTTTGTTTTGCTTTTCGTAAGACCATCACTATCATTTATTTTATGGGAGAGGTACTGGAATTTTGGGTTGAATTAAGTTGGATGCTATTAAAAATATTGGGAAGGGATGTTTGAGTTGATTCAAAAAGATACATATAGTTGCATGATTCATGTGCTTTTAATGAGTATTAATTTGCAAGTGTTTTATCAAGAGCTATCTTTTATTCATGTTTTGATGCTGAATGTTACTTTACTTTGTTTAACATGGATTGTTAGTTCTATGGACACTTATGCATGCATTTAGACGGTCAACTTTCTCCCTTTGCTAGCCCAAAAATTCCAACAAGTAAAAACTTGTTTTCCAACACCTTCAACCAAAGTTTTTCCAGTGAGTCCACCATATCTACCTATTAGCTTTATGCTATTCCGAGTATGTTTATCATGTTATATTGTATTATCTATTTCAAATTAAAATGCTTATGTTATTGATTGTTATGGGAAAAGTTGGTTAAAAGCTCTCACGAACTTGATGCACACTTTACTTTTATTGCACTTAATAAACATGAACCATTGTGATTAAAATTATGAAGTTGTGAGCTTGACAAGAGTCTTGGTTGGGAGTTAGCTCATATGTGCTGTCACATGGCAAGCTTTCAACGTGCTCTTAATTATATTTAGTTGATATCATGTACTTTTGTTTATGGATGCTAACATGTGTGAAATAAAGTGGAAACTTGGTAAGTTTGAGAGAGTATAAATGGCTAGAGAGACTCACCGGGCGCTAACCCAAGCCATGCATCATTCATGGTGGAAATTTACTTACATATCACGGTGAACCTTCAGTGATGCACTTCACAATAAAAAGCTATACAATAGTAAATAAAAGAGTGCTGAGATTGTTCATTTTGTTTGTTTGTCTTGTCATTTTGACATGGGCTTGTTCCATGTCCTGGGACAAGAGGTACCCCAGCAACTCTTAATGATGCTATTTATTACTTGCAATGACTTTAACTTGAACTTGCTTTGTGACCCGAGTTGAGTACCAGTGGTGAGGTACTTGTATTCAGGGGCATGAGGCATTCAACCCATACTTTGTCAAGCACATTACTCATATTTGCTTTCACTTTAAACTTTAACCATTCAAGATGCTATGATAGGGGTAATGAGAGCTCCACACCAATGGATACCACATTGCAAACATTAACTTAAGTAGAAGCATTTGGAAGCTAGATGAAACTTATTCATGTTTTACCTCTACTTATTTATCTATCTTTCCAAAGTGTCCACCTTTTATATTCAGATTTACAAGAGTACTCTATGACCATTATAGGATGTTTTTACTTTTCATTATGCATACATTTGGTCCATAGTACTTTCTTCTATGTTACACTTTGTGAATTATCATTGAACATCCTTTCATTGAATATTTGATATCACTTCATAATCTATCTTGTATATTGCTACTCCTTTGAGAATGAATCATTTGACTTTATGTAGCAATAGTAATCATCTTTGATATCCATTGATAGTATTAAAATGCAAAGTCCATGTTAGTTTTATCACCTTCATACTCGAGGACGAGTATAGGTTAAGCTTGGGGATGTTGATGCATGTAAAATGCATACATGAACTTTGCATGTTATTACTAGATATTCCTACATATTTGCAACTTATATGATGTTATATTCATGTTTTATAATGATTTCGGGATTTTCTAAACAATCCCCCTCTTTTGGTTCTAACTCTGTTTTCCAGAAAACGTCTTTTTTAGTGTTTCGGACTTTCCGGGAGCTTCGGGACTCCAAAAAGGGCAAGGCCAAAGAGCACGGTTCAGAATTTTCGAGACGAACGCAATGGGCTGAAAATGAAGACCAGAAGCCCAACCAGCTGGAAATAGAGGGCCCACGCGGTCAGATTCCCTGGCCGCGTGAGGCACCCTCTTTTCCCCCTCGTGGCTCCGATGCCGTCCGTTTTCGTCTCCGTGGCTTCGTCTTGACCTAAAACCGACTATAAAAATAGTCCCCCGAGGAGTTTCGCAAGGAGGCGGCGGAGAAACACAAAACCACGAAACAGAGAGTCAGAAGGCTGTCGCCGGAGAAGATTGGAGGGGGGAAACGCCGCCGGATCACCTCCGGAAGGCTCCTCCATCCCCCCTCCGGAGTCTCCATCAACACCACCGTCAAGACCAGCACCATCTCCATCACCATCTTCGTGATCCACTTCACCCCCCTCATAGTTTGAGATTGTTCGAACCCTAGCTATTGTCTAAGTACTATTCTACATGTTTGTGAATTGCTACTTGTCATTGTTTTGTGGGGAGATTATATTTTCAGATTGTGTTGTATCACTTATACCATTGAATCATATCATGTCTTCGCGTTGTGAGTAGTTCTCTCATGTTCCTGGGGGCATAGGATGGATTGGCAATGATTTCCACTTAACATGTATTGAGTATTTGGTCAAGTTTTTATCTTTTATGGTTATCTTATTGTACAACGTATGGGTGCACACATATGTTGAGTAATGCATGAAGGTGATCACACTAATGTGATGGAATGGGTAGGACCTGGAGGACACGTAAACCTGTGGTCTAATACATGAAGTACCATTAGGAGGGGATTTATATCGGGGACCTTAGAGTTTAAGGCTATGGTGGGACTCTATGTCTTAATAACTCTTGTGCAGTCATTTACTTGGCCATAAGAACCATCATAAGGGGTTTAGTTTATTTATTTAGCTACACCTAATTATGGCTCCGTCCAAAGAAGATTAAAACTTGACAAAATGTTTACCTTGTTGTTCTAGAAATATCTATGCCATGAAATCCATGTAGCCCTTGGGAACGTTTTCCACGCATAAGAAACACACACTTAAGCTTGTCCTCTTGCTGCATAGAGGATTGGGCTTTCTCTCTTTGAGAGCTTTCACTCATCATATTTTATTTTCAGCTTTTTACTTTATTGCAAACTCTACACCAAAAACCCAAAAACACTTGCATCATTTAATCATTTTAGTTTGTCTAGTGCATAGATAATAAGAGAAGTGACACTCTTATTTGAGAGGATAAATACTTATACCTTCTACTCCTTGTGGGATCGATACTAATACTTACACATTGAAGATTTCAACGATCCCCTATACTTGTGGGTATCAGTTGCTTCGAAAGAATCAACAGAGTGCTAGAGATCAGCTGAGATATTCTCAGATTATTGGCCCGCTTATGTATTTGGCTTGTGCCACAAGGCCTGACATCTCTTTTGTTGTGAGCTAGTTGAGCCGGTTTGTTTCTAATCCGGGAGATGATCATTGGCATGCTCTTGAGAGAGTTTTGCGTTATTTAAAAGGCACTGTGAGCTATGGAATTCACTACTCCGGGTATCCGAGGGTACTGGAGGGTTATAGTGATTCAAACTGGATATATGATGCTGATGAGATTAAGGCCACGAGTGGTTACGTGTTTACACTCGGTGGTGGCGCTGTTTCCTGGAAGTCTTGCAAGCAGACCATCTTAACGAGGTCAACTATGGAAGCAGAACTCACAGCGTTAGACACAGCCACTGTTGAAGCAGAGTGGCTTCGTGAGCTCTTGATGGACTTACCAGTGGTTGAAAAACCAATACCCGCTATCCTTATGAACTGTGATAATCAAACTGTGATAGTTAAGATTAAAAGTTCTAAGGATAATTTGAAGTCATCAAGGCATGTGAAGAGGAGATTGAAACCTGTCAGAAAATTGAAGAACTCCGGAGTTATTGCGTTGGATTATATCCAAACGTCTAAGAACTTGGCAGATCCCTTCACAAAGGGTTTATCACGTAATGTGATAGATAGTGCATCGAGCGAGATGGGTTTGAGACCCACGGTATGAGTTGTCCACAGTGGTAAACCACTCTATGTGATCGGAAATCCCGTGAATTAGAAGTGGGTGACAAGCTGTTGGTCAGCTGGGAGGAGAGTATCACTACATTATTTTTCTCACTCAGTGAAGATGCAATACTCTCCTAATCTGCATGGCAGGTTGAGATTTATCTTAATGTGTTCCAAGCGGCTTACTTTTACAAGCGAAAATGTTATCCTGCAGAGCATCTCTTGAGGAATACATCTATATGAGTCTGACTATTAAATGTCGTAGTCTATGAGAGTTGGGTGCTCTCTAGTAAACTCATGAAAGCTCTTGGAGTATGACGCATAAGCTCCAACCACGGGGAAGCCTTGCAACAGCCTAGTATTGGTCAAGGGCTTGTGTGAAACTAATTTGTAGCAAACTTGTAGTTCAAGGCATAGTCTACTATCCAAGTTGTGATCTAGTGTAGCATAAGTTTCTAAGTGGAAGTTCAACTTAACAGTCTCCACTAAGCACCGGTATATAAAACAATGTTTTGGAACTGAATGATGAGATGTGTGCCAATGAGACTTTATGGGGGATTGTTGGAATTTTATGGCCCTTTGCCCATGGCCCAAATTAAATCACAGTTTTTTTATATGGCCCAACTAAAATTCCTAAAATCTCATGGCCCATTTATATGGCTGGTTGGGGACTAAAGTTTAGTCCCACATTGCTAGTTGGAGGAGACAAACACCACCTAATAAGGTGGAGTGTTGAGACACTTGGTGTGCTTGAGTGAACAGGAGGCTCTCTCCCGCGCACTCCTCCTCCTCCGCCGCCGCTCGCTCGTCTCGTCACGACACGCCGCGGGTTGCAGGAATCTCGCCGAGCCGAGCTTATATTTTTGCTGTTGGGGAAAATTAAACAAGTCATTGATTGATAATTAACGGACGCGTTAATTATCTTAGCCGTTTCTGATTCTTTTGGATCGTGGGGCTGTTACCGACTTGATCGTGCGGCTGCGCCCACGTCCTACCCGACCCGCACTATATATCCTGGCTGAGCGAACCCTAGCCGCCTACACGCAACACATGGTCGCTCGCCGTCCTAGTTCCAGAACCTTGCGCCGCCATTTTCCAAGTCTTCTACATCCCGTCTTCCGGCGTGCACCGGTTGAAGGGACAGTAGGCCTCCGGAACCCGCCTCTTGTGATCCTGTACGGGAGAGGGGCGATCAGGTTTTTGGGGAGCGCACTCGCACGACTACTGGCTTCGAGTTCTTACCCAACGACGATTTCTTCCCCGACATCGGCAGCCTCTTCATCGACGACATGGGTGACTCTTCTGCTTCCGCTGCCGCTTCTGCCACACTGTATGATCTCCTAATCTTTCTGTTTGAGTTACTACTACAATTTCTGCTAGTGGTATATTCTGTAGATTTGTTTTGTTTGTCTACGGTATTGGTAGATCGTATCTGTTTATCTGTTGTACTGGTAGATCGCATGATTAGTTTAATTCTTATTATTCTAATCATGTTTTTTTACTATTTTCACGAATTAAATCATATGCTAAATTGTTTATATATTTAACATGGAGTAGGGCCGCGGCCACGAAGAGAAGGACTAGAAAGCAGGCAGGCCTCCGGCATGCGAGCGCCATCGTTTGATGCATGGTTTGTAGCTAGCTTGGTATATAACTTGGCCTTGTTGGTTTGCTTGTTTTGGGGGAAAGCTAAGCTGGAACGTACTGGTATATACAGATGTTTTGAGAGAGAAAATCAAGACAGCCCATAGAGGGAGACTTCCAGAGAGAGCAGGTGGAGACATGGAATCAAACTAGCTGGGATGCTTTAGTTGACGGGATTATCTTTCCAGCTAGCTATGGTTAACTTGGACAAGCAAGAGCAATATTTCAGGTAGCTTTTGGTTGCTTCCGGTGCGCCGCGCTTTACGAAAGAGTGTGTGAGAGAGGCGGCTAACATCTTGAGGATGGATCGAGATTTTTTCTGCAAAATAGAGCATCTCCAATAGTCCAATAGGTGATGTATACTAATTAGTAACAGCTTTTTTATATCACTAGGAACAAAAACTGTTTTCCAACTGCAACAGCCCGTGATGTAAATTTGGCCAGAATATTTTTACATCACGATGTAAAAATTGCATCAGATGATGCAAATATACATCACCGAGGGCAGCGCCCTATAACGCGAATCGCGTGGCGCGCGACTCCAACCGTCAGGGGGAAACTCCCCGCCCGTGGCTGAATTGCGGCGGCGCCAGCGTCGTCGTCGCCGCCGGCACTTCCTCGGACAGCCCGCGAACCCGTCGTGACCTCGCTAGCACCCCGTGCCAGCGCCGCCACCCCACCGCCCCTTCGCGCTCACCGCATCGCCGCCGCGATCCAGGCCTGACCCTGCCGTCTTCTCGCCAGTGGTTGGCCGATTCGCCGTCCCTCCGCCACCCGTCAGCCGCCCCTCTGCAGCCGTCCCGCGGGTCCGTGCTTCCATCCCTCCATCGAGACCCGCCGTGCTCCGCGTCGCCGCAGCTCCGCCCAGTGGAGGTAAGGAATTTTTCTCTTTGATATATTTTTTTAAGTTGCATTAAACTGGTTAATTAATTCTAGATTTCTGTTTTTTAGATAAGTTCATATGACTATGATTCTTCGTCCTCGGATGAAGAATTTGATTTGGCCGAAAAGAAAGACATAGCAATGTTGACAATGGTGCACAAGAACAAGAGGTCAAAAGATGGTGGATCCGTGTTTGGCCGTGAGTTTTTACGGAGAGAACAGCTCGAAGCTCATGAAAGATTGTTCCAAATGCCGTCTTTAGGATGGATCGAGATATCGCGTGTAAGATATGAACATGGATGACAGCTGACCAGCGGTGGTAATATGCCCAAACCGAACGAACGAAAAGTGCATGCATGGCCCAGTCCCGTCATACGATTGATGGAAGTAACTTAGGACAGAAATGGATTCGTTGACATGGTCCACGGGTGCAAACATGGCCGCAATGTTGACGACGTACGCCAATGAGCTACAGTAGAACTGACCAATTAGGAAGCTGCCGACGTGCATCGCATATCTTCTGTAATCTGGATGATGTATTATGCACTACTAGTTGACCAACACCATGCATATAAGACGCTAAGCCAGCATTGACTTTGCGTTCATGTCTATCTGCCCGTTTGCCAAGCTATGCCTGCATGGCCATTTCACACACGAGTGGATAGTCGTCTCCTTGGCCACGCTTCTGATTAGGACATAGTACGACATCCACCATGATAAAATTTGCGGTCATTTTATTTTCACTCCCCAACATCACCTGAGTCGGCCGTAAAGATATACTAATAGTTCGAATGTGCGATTCTAAATGAAGAGTTATCATTTGACACAACAGGGTGTGTAAAGTCAATATGGTCGACTCTTAGCCCGAATCGTATTGAAGAGTCTATATACTCTCATCTCCTATTCATCAATTTTTTTTCTGAAACGGGTAAAAGTTTTGCCCTAATCTATTAATCAAGAAAGAGTTTTGTGGAAAAGAAAAGAAAAATACCAATGTGACTACTCTCCCGGTAGCAATTAACTCAAATGCGCTGCGCCCACGTTCACCCAAAAGTGGGCTTCTCTTTTGATCTTGTCGAGGGGGGGTCAGAAGTGATGCATACACTGTGTCGAAATACACATGCATTCCGCTTGTTCCAAATTTTACAATAGATGAGTAAGGTGAGTGAGGCAAAGGCTTTGCGATTCGGACACGAACCGTCCGACATCTTGAGCCACCAAGAATGAAGAGACGGAGTCGGCGGTTGAAGCACAAATGAGAAGGCCAACCCAATATTTGATGAAACCCCAAAGGCGAATAGTGAAGCGGCCGTTGACAAGGAGCTAGGTGGTTGATGGATTTTGGCGCTTGTTTGCACAAACTGCAATTGGGCCAACCACGTTCACCAAACGGTCGGCCGTCCAAAGCCTATTTTGAATAGTGAGACAAGAAAATAATTTGAGTAGCGTGCCAACAAAGAATTTGAACCTCGGGGGAGAGGGGAAAATATTCCACACCATCGACTTCATGTTACTAGATGTGGCCCCCAAAAACTGCGTTTTGCAAGCCGAGCCGCCGAATATTGCCCATTCTCCTCCTTGAAGTTCCCGGAATAGCTCTGATTATTAAAATGCAATACAAATCTAAACATCTTCAGTTTCCAATATATTTAAAATGGTGCCACCTTGATGTGTTGAACAATTAGTACTTTTATATCGAACAATTTATAGTTATGATCAAATATGTGAATCTATGATATTATGTGACAATCGATATCACACATGACAGAAACTAGGCTTCTAAAATACATATAGTGTTTGAACTTTTGAATACACACTCCTTGAATGTTGGGCCCGCCATTGGGGCTATCCACTAATCTTTCACGTGGCCCTATTTTTCTTGAAGCTCCACTCGTCCTCTCGGAGTGCTTCACTTTTTTGTAGCTCGAGATCTGCAGTCTTAAACCCCTACTTCTCCTCCTAGTCGTCGATCAGCCTATGTCGACGACATGACCTCCCATGTTGTTTCTCCTTGGCTTTTCTCTCCTAGTGGTGCTCACTCTGTCCTCTCTATGCTTGGCGGTGTGCTTCGTAAATCCCTCTTGCACTTCTTGCACTTCTCTTTCTTCAGCATAGCCGTGTCTGGATCCTGCTTGTGGTAAAGATCTAGCGACTCCAGATGCAGACCTAGTGGTGCATCAGCATCACATACTATGTATGTTACGCTAGATTAAAGGTGGCGCACTTGAGGTGTCCTAGCAGGCATGTGTGGGACGGCACTATCTGGTGGCGTGGCAGACGTATTTTGCTGAAGAGCGATGACGATGACACTTGTGGGCTCCCTCAACGGTGACCCTCTTGTTTCTGCGGTGTGTAGCTTTGTGTTGGTAGTCAAGATGTTTTTGTGTCCCCTTGCGACGAATCGTGTGTTCCATAACAGTCGGCAAAGGCGGTTGTACATGTTTTTAGCTGGTCAACTCTTTTCCTTTTAATTAATGAAAATGGCAAAAATTACTCAGGTTTAACCCCATTGCGTTGATATAACAAGCTCAACTTGAAAGGCAGGTAAGAATTTTACAAAGATTACCAATGAGCCTGATAGAGCAACATTCCATCTGTAAATTTGTTATTGCGATGTTCCTCGCAGCATCCAAGAATGAATTTCAAACCCAACCATCATATATGCGCCACCTCTAGCCCGACATGCCGTTCATGGATATACTAGAAGATTAGGTGCTATGATTCATGAACAACTCATCATATGTCCCTGACGGCGAGTCGTCATAAGTAGATGTAACGCCCACAAGGTCCACGAGACTGAATTCATTTGGAATACTCGCAACGAAAGTGGAACAGATAAATATTTATTCCAGAGCTTGATTGTTTTCCTTTATTCCTGCACATGCCTCACTTTATTCTTGCAAGCTCATGCCCGCACACTTGGTACAACATATGGATGTAGCTCAAGGAGGTTCAAGCCCATTTGATGGCGTAGCTGCTGTAACCGGTCCGCTTGTCCTCGAACCTCTCCCAGATCATGACGCCGCCGTAGTTGCCCGCCTTCTGCACTCCCGAGATAGCACCGCCCTGGAGCTTCTTGGGGTTCACGTACCCAACCTTCCTCTCCGCCGCCGGCAGCCCGACGAAGATCTGCGCGGACGGGTACGCCTTCGTCCACTTGTCCCACTCCTGCTGCAAGTGGGCGGCGCAGTTCGCGTCGTCGTAAAACCTGACGAAGACGCGGGTGAAGATCCCCGTCGCCAGCGCCCGTTCCACGCTCCGGTCCGGGTACCCGCACCGCGGCGTCGCCGTCAGCTGCACCGGCGTCCTGGCGCGGTAGGCCTTGTTGAAGATCAAGAGCCGCTTAGCCAGCTCGTCGTAGTTGTCCGGCGCGCCGTTCTGGATGAAGAAGTCGATGCCGTCCACGAAGGCGTCGCCGAACGGGCGGTACACGCCCTTGTCGGTGCCGAGCATGTAGGCGTTCCAGAGGTAGTTGGCGACGTCCTGCGCCGACTGGGGGCTCGGCAGCGAGTACTGGGTGCCGAAGCCGCCGATGGAGAGGAAGACGAGGATGCTCTTGGACTGGCAGTGCTTGATGTCGGCGCCGACCGCGGAGACGTCGTGGCCGGAGAGGTCCAGGTGGTACTTGCCGTGGCCGAAGACGTCCAGGAAGGAGATGATGGCGATGGTGTAGGTGCCGGTGTCGCATGCCTCGCGCAGGGATCCCTCGTCCTTGTTCCGGCCCCAGAAGACGGCAACTTGCCCGGTCTTCCCCGTCGCCGCGGCCGGGACGGCGAGGAAGGTGGCGGCCCAGAGGAGGGCCGCGAGGAGGAGCAAGGCAGAGGCTGGCCGACGCCGTGTGAGCGTCATTGGTGATACGGTGGGTGGATCTTGCTAGCTTTGCTCGGTGGGGGTGTGAAGAATTGGCTTGATCGAGTCTACTATATATAGTAGATTGGACTAGCGGCAATGGATCGTGTGGAGATGTGAAATCGAAGCAGCCAGCTTGCTATAATTGACTACTGAGTGTACTGGCACAAGTAGTTAAATTCAATCTTCGGCTAGAGTTTGGTTGCATCTGTGTGCGGCGCGCAGGAGCTGGCTCTCTACGAAATGGATGGATAGCATGGGGGACAGCTCACATAGAGACGTAGGAATATTTGTTGGGAAAAGAAATGAATCAAGTGCCAAATACAACCTACCAAATATGCCAATGATCTGGATAAAGGTTTGACAACGTTTCAACAGGACAAATCACGGACGTACACACGTACGAACGTCGGTATGTGACACATCTCGGCGTGTACGTACTACCTCGAAAATATAAGATGTTTTATATTTTTTCCTGATTCAGATGTAGGTAGACATTTTTCTGGTTGCAGATTCATTCATTCCAAATGATATGCAGTCCGTATTGAAATATCTAAAACATCTTATAAATTTAGAGCGGAGGGAATAGTATATATTTCAATTTCAAAATGGAGTAGTCTTAATTAGGTTGCGGTATGGATGACCAAATTAACACTCACTATTTTCCTCCATCGCGTAGCTTTCACCATTATGCTTTGAGTTAACGTTGACGCCATAGCCCCATTGAGGTCTACGCAGGAATTGAAGGAGTCAATATTATATCGTGCGGATAGCATTATCGGTATAATTAGATATAAGAAAGTCGAAATCGGTTTGACGTAGAAGAAGCTTTTGACAACATATTATGGTGCAAACTCATCTGGTTCAGTACTAAGCGATGGTACATATAGATATGTCCACATCGCCGTGATTGGTCAAAGGTAATCCACAACCATATCTTTAAAACATGCATGGACATCTTGTCGTTGGCTGTTCAAACTAGTGGCGGTTTTTTGCAGGTTCAAACTAATATATGTGTTTGGTTGGTCCCACTGTTTGACGAATATTGACATATTTGTCTTAAGGTATGCACAGTTTGCACGCATACAGCAGAGAGGGTGTGATATTGTGAGTCAAAAGACAATCATTCCATAGGTGTCATTTCAGGACAGCAACCAAAACCTATCGGTACACGCGTTGTGTTTCATTTTTTGGGGATTTATCACTTTCAAGTAAAGTTGCATGAACATTAATTCATTTTTTCTTTTCCATTCTGATATCCTGACGCTAAAATTCCATCAAAGTAGGTCGAGCTTTCAGGTAATTATAGAAGAACTTCGAACTGCAGTTACCCCAGGAGATCTTTTAGAAATTCAAATTTATCCTTAATGAAATAAACTGCAACAATAGAAGCCGTCTAAATTAGCAGGTCAAAGTAGGGAAATCGGTCAATCGTTGATGCGGCCGAGATGAGCTGTGACTCCCATCTCGAATGCTCGATGGGTGGATAAACATGGATCGGAGGAGAGCTCAAAGATGTGAGAATATTTAATCGAAAGGTACTACCTCCGGTCGGGAATAGTTGTCGTGGAAACAAACTAAGCTAGTGAAAAATTACACACAGCTCACGACAACCTATACCGATTGGAGGGAGTACATAAATAAATACAGATATTAGGGAGGGAAGGAAGGACAAAGGAAACACGTACAATATATGCAAACGAATTTTTTGACGCATTTTAGACAGGCCAAGCAACCGACCCACGTGTCATCTACGACCGCTCCACCAAAAATTACTAGCATCATATTTTACAGTTCACTAGTAAAATGCCCGTGCAATTCTACGGGAGTGTGAATGTTTGACAGGGTTAGTAAACTCATCTCAAATCATTATTTCGCTTCTTTCTCTATTAGTTACTCTGCTACCTTACGTACGTCATTTGTTCACACACATGTTAATTATTTTGATAAGCTTCCAATCACTATAAATGTCGGAAGCACGAAGAAGCGAAAATGGAATACTAACTTATGGATCGACTAATCTATATAGTTAAACTTGCTATAAATACTATAAGTTAAATTATTGCATGCCATAAAACAACATATATTGAGAAAAATACAAGGTTAACCCTAACTAAAAGTTAATTGAAAAATGATAGAACGAGAATGCAATGGAAAATCAAAAGATAACCCTAACTAAAAGTTAATTGAAAAATGATAGAATGAGAATGCAATGAAAAATCAAAAAAATTGATAACCCAATCTAAACTGATGAGACCGACGCTAAATTTTTTGTACGAACAATTTTATTATCCTTTTATAATAATCGTTCTATATATTTCAGGCAAATATTATCGTCGAATCATATGGAAAAATGGATATACGCATCCAAACATAGCATCGCCATATGTGCAGTCTAATGTTTTTTTTGCAGGAAGCAAAATAAAAAGGGAAATAGCAGCACGTGATAAGCTACCTCAAGAAAAAAAAGAGGAAATGGCACCAAGAATATCCCTTCTCTCACCCGATCCTCTCTATCTTCCAACTCCATCTCAGTCCTCTCCCGATTCTTCTCACTCTCTCATCTGCACCTCCACCAAACAGCATGGTCGTGCTCCCAGCTCCTCTCTCTCGATTTGCTGGGGCCGACGGTACTCTCTCAGCTCCGGCGGCGAGCGGACTTGGCGACCACGATCCCTCCCACACCCTCTGACCATTCTCCTCCCCTTTCCCTCTCCTATGCGCTCCGGCCATGTCTCCCCACACGAGCTCCCTCCTATCCTGCTCCTCCACGGGCCCGGCTCCGCCCGGTGTCGTGGGTTTGTCACGTCAGGTGTCATAGATGACTTCGTAGGTGTGGGATTATGCGAGTCATGCATCTCCGAGCTTGGGATCGCAGGAACAAAGATCAACACAGATTTACCCAGGTTCGGCCCGCTCAATGTGAGGTAAAAGACCTACTTCCTGCCTACCCTAGATTGGTATTGATATGATAATCGAGGTGTTACAATGGAGGCGATCCGATCTGGTACTCGCCGTATGAGCTAGGGTTCGGGGCTTGATAGCTTGACCCGCTCTAAGTCCTGCGAGTCCTCTTTATATACACAGAGGCTCGCTAGGTTACAAAAGGAAACTTCCCATAAGGAATACATCCACAGAGGCCTACTCGGAGACTACTTGGTCTTCACGTCCTCCGGGATATGTCTTCTAGATCTTTCCCCTTATGGCGGTTCAATATTGGGCTTGCTCCCAAGTGGGTTAATCCAGAAAGTATTCCCCCGACATTAGCCCCCAAGCGTGCGAGTAAGTTAAGTCGCACTGGGCCGCGGGTTAATCCAGAAAGTATTCCCCCGAAATTAGCCCCCAAGCGTGGCCTGAACTTCATAATATTTCTTGATCTTGAATGCTTAGGCCGCGCTTTTCCTTGTTTCGCGGCTTATAATTGTGCAAGTTTGGCCTTGACTCGCACCTGGAAGATCATCTGACTTTGTGAGCTTCTTTGTTAGAGTATCCTGATAGCTTCAGAACTTGATGACGATCTATCTTCAAATTTTTGATGATAGTATGATATAGCCCCCAAGGATTGAGAGGATGTTATGTGGTAATCATCTCAATTCTTCTCAGAGAACTCTGAAGGTCATCACCTGTAACTTGATATCATGAATGAAACAATTGTTAAGATACAAGTAATTGTAATTTGGTGTTGCCGTACTATAAGCAGTACATCGACCTCTAGTTAGGCCATCTGAATCCTTAAGTGGGCACTCGCGCGACTCAGTATTTCCCAGTAATATGTGTGTTCAGGGTCGAGAGCGGCCATGATAGGCAATCAAGCTCGATTGACGCCACACCCCAGTACTTTGGCCACATAATGCGAGTAGCAATCCAACTTAGGGTAAATTTGATAATTGCCAATAAATCGACTGTTTCAGGGTAACAAAGACCCCAAGAAACATAATGATATTGCCATGATAGGCTAAGCTATGATAAGCTTTGATTATGATGACACATAAGGTCGCGCCTAGGTGGCAACCGAGTGTTATACATAGGGTTGGATCGCGCGTAGGTGGCGATCCATGGTGATACATGGGGTCGGTCGCGCCTAGGTGGCGACCAGAGATGATACAAAGTTTACGGCCGCGCCTAGGTGGCAGCCGGTTTCTGATACAAGGGTCGATCGCGCCTGGGTGGCGATCAGATGTTGCATAGGTCGCGCCTAGGTGGCGACCAAAGTTGAAGTTCTAGCCCTGAGTGGCTGTGATGATACTCAGCTATAAAGATGGAAAGGATGATGCTTGGCTCTGATTAGCCTTTTCTTATGTATAGTACGGTCGCAGGTGTGCGACGTTCCAAGGGCGAGGTGCCTCGAGACGATCCTCGAAATCATGGCGTTCGCTGCTTTCTTCCCTTACATCCAGCAGGTAGTACGACCCATTGTTTAGCTTCTTGCTGATGATGTAGGGTCCTTCCCATGGAGAGGACAGCTTATGCATTCCCTTGTGATCTTGTTTAAGTCGCAGTACTAGGTCGCCTTCTTGAAAGGTGCGGGCTTTGATGCGTCTGGCATGATAGCGGCGCAAGTCTTGTTGATATACTGCTGATCTTGATGCTGCCAAGTCTCTAATCTCTTCTAATGTGTCCACCGAATCTTGCCGAGCTATTTCATTATCTGTCTCGATGTAAGCCGCAACTCTTGGTGAATCATGTATGATATCGCTGGGTATGACTGCTTCTGCTCCATAGACCATGAAATATGGTGTAAATCCTGTGGATCTGTTAGGAGTTGTTCTCAAGCTCCACAGTACTGCTGGCAGTTCTTCCACCCAACATCCTGGAGATGCTTCGACCTTTTCAATAAGGCGCGGCTTAATTCCATGAAGAATTTCCTGGTTAGCTCGCTCAGCTTGTCCATTGCTCTGCGGGTGTGCTACTGACGTGAGATCCAATCTTATCCCATTGTCTGCGCAAAATATCTGTGTAGCCCCTTCAGAGGTGTTGCTCCCATTGTCTGTAATGATACTATGGGGGTAACCGAAGCGGAATATGACCTTCTTCAAGAACTTGACTGCTGTTTCAGCCTCGCAATCTCCCACAGGTTCTGCTTCTATCCACTTTGTGAATTTGTCCACCATAACTAAGAGGTGAGTTTTTCCGTTTGAAGACCGTCTGAAAGGCCCTACCATGTCAAAACCCCATACGGCAAAAGGCCATGTGATGGGTATTGTGCGAAGTGCTTGGGCTGGCATATGATCTTGCCTAGCGTATCTTTGACATCCATCGCACACTCTGACAATTTGCTCTGCCTCTGCTAATGCTGTTAACCAGAAGAATCCATGTCGGAACGCCTTTGCCACCAAAGATCTTGACGAAGCATGATGGCCACAATCGCCTGAATGAATTTCGTGCAAGATTTTTCGTCCCTCTTCTGGTGAGACACATCTTTGAAATGCTCCTGATACGTTGCGCTTATATAATTCGTTGTTGATGATTTCATTGGTGGCTCGGCAGATGGCGTGGTAACCACACTCATATCGTTTGGGTCCACCTGCGACTTATAACCTTTTAGTTATTCCGCGGCACAGGCGGATTCTGCGAAAGCCGCATCTCCTTTCTCACATTCTATTGCTTTTTCTCTATCTCCGTACACTGTGATGACCCCTTTTGGTCCTGGTATCTTCAGCTGTAGGTACACGTAGCATGGCCTGGCCATAAACTTAGCAAAGGCCGTCCTTCCAAACAAGGCGTGATATGGGCTCTGGAATTTTACCACTTCGAAGCTTAGGAATTCACTTCTGAAGTTTTCTTCTGTTCCAAAAGTTACCCCTAGGGTTATTTTCCCCACTGGTCGTGCGGACCTTCCTGGGACAATGCCGTGAAATACTGTTGATGTGGGCTGCAGGCTGGAATCCTTGAGTCCTAGACGCTGGAAAGTATCGTAGTATAAGATATTAATGCTGCTTCCTCCATCCATAAGCACTTTGGTCAGCTTGTATCCTGCAACGTATGGTGCCACAACCAGTTCCAACTTGCCAGGTTCCCGTACCTGTGGCGGGTGGTCGTCGCGACTCCAGGTTACCGCGTATTCTGACCACCTTAACCAAGCGGGTGTTGCTGGTATCACGGTGTTCACCTGCTGACTTCTCCGGCTCAATTTCTCTTCTCTTTTGGAGGTATCGATAACTATTGTGTGATACTGCCCCGTCTGCCTGGTGTTACTCGTGCCGTGCTGCCCAATGTTTATGCTATGAGCCGCACTAGGGTTTCCTTCATGGGTATTCCCCCCGTTGTGTTGGCTCTCTTCTTTCCACTTTTTGTAATAATGGCATTGCGCCTTGGTATGGTCCGCTGGCCGTCCATCACCTGTCGCATGAAGGTCGCATGGCCGGTTGAAAACTTCTTGCATATTGATTGGACGGGAGCCGTATCCTCGGCCCCTTCCAGGCTGGCCTCTGAATCCTCCACGCGTATTGGCTACGAGCCCTGAGTGACCATCTTCGCTTTTGCGTTTGTTTTGACTCGTGTTGTTGTGGCCCGTTTGCTGCTGTTGGGGCTTGTTGGAGTTTTTCTTTCCTTTTGCAGCAACCTCCTCTTCTTCTCCGTCTGACGCGTCTCTGGTTTTGTCTGAGCTGGCATATTTGTTAGCCGCAGCCATCACCTCGCTGAGGCTTTTGACTTTATCCTTCATGCGACCCAGCTTATGAATCAGCGGCTCAAACTTGCAGTTTTTCTCCATCACCAGGACGGCTGAGCTTGGTGGTATATTATCTGAGGAGTGTATTATTTCTGCCACCCTTTTCATCCAATGGCGACTTGACTCGCCTTCCTTCTGGACACAACGCTCTAAATCTTCTATATTGCAGAGTCGCTTGCAAGTTCCTTGGAAGTTCTTAATGAAGGCATCCTTCAGTTCCTCCCAAGTATCTATAGAGTTGGGAGGCAAATTTTGCAGCCATATGTGCGCTGCTCCTTCTAGCATCATGTTTAGGTAGCGTGCGCAGATCTCTTCAGATGCGTTTAGGATGCTCATGCCCATCTCGTAATTGTTGAGCCAAGTGGTTGGATCCATGCTGGCCTTATAGTTTGCCACCTTGCGTGGCCCTTTGAAATCTTCAGGAAAAGGTTCCGATCTGATCCTCTCAGTGAAACACGCTGGTCCCTTGAGTCGCGAGGACAGGGCTGTGGTCGCGCCTGCGGGGTTATCTGCGGGCCGCATTTGCATCAATGGCGCATTCGCTTGCGCTTCTGCGACTTGCTCCTGGCGCCTCTGCGCGACTCCCGATACGTCTTCTGGTGGCCTGCTCTGGACGCTTCTTTCTGCTGTAATCCTGTGATTGGCTGGTACGAGGGGCAGCTGTGCTTCGGCTTCCGCCCTATTGGCTTGTTGCAGGACTGCTGTACTTAACATCTAAATCGCGCGCCGCGCCTCAGCATTGACCGGGTCATCGCCTGTTGGTACCATCTGAGTCAAGATATTAGCCGCAGCATACATATTATCTACAGGGTTTTGGTAATGGCCCTGTGGGGTGTGAAATCTCCTTGGTCGTTGCTGGATCTCTTGATTTGTTGGTACCCTTCCTTCCGCAGTCGTCTGGATTCCCGTCCCCGCGGCTGGAGTGAGGGATTTCCACTGTTGGTTGAGTCGCACGCAGCTGTGTCTGCGGGTCAACCTGTTGTTGAGTCGCAGCCAGCGCGGCTACTCTCTGCCGTTCCTGTTGGATTCCTTGGTTTATCTGATCGAGCCTGCGGCACTCTTCTTCCATCCTTCGAACCTCATACAGGAGCTCGGCCCTGGCAGCCTCAATTTCTGTTGCACGGAGGGCGGCGTTCGTGGCTGACACAGGGACAAGAAGTGGGTTGCTCGGGGGTGCCGATGCCTCGGTTTCTCCTGCAGTTCCTGATGCACCTGCTCCTCCGGCCATGTAAACCGGGACTTGTGCCATTGTTGATCTGGTGATGATGTGATTTCTGGTGGGTAACCCCAGCAACTTTCTTCAAAGGCAGGTATGATGGACCCGAACTCTTGCGAGTCCATGCTTTCCACGGATTCTTCCCCGTCATCGGCGACTTCTTCTACTGAATCGCCTTCCTGGACCGATCTAACGGACCTGCCACCGATGAAGCCGACGAAGACGTTGATGGATCCGAACGGGATGACGTGGCCGGTCTCCAAATAATCTGCTTCCGGCCCCCAGCTCGAATCGTCGATGAGGGGTGTGCCATTGACCGTGATGATACGGCCAACAACAAGATCTTCAGCTCCCTTCATGGATCCTGCGCGGAACGTGACGCTCTTGACCGCAGGCCCCACGGTGGGCGCCAACTGTCGTGGGTTTGTCACGTCAGGTGTCATAGATGACTTCGTAGGTGTGGGATTATGCGAGTCAAGCATCTCCGAGCTTGGGATCGCAGGAACAAAGATCAACACAGATTTACCCAGGTTCGGCCCCCTCAATGTGAGGTAAAAGACCTACTTCCTGCCTACCCTAGATTGGTATTGATATGATAATCGAGGTGTTACAATGGAGGCGATCCGATCTGGTACTCGCCGTATGAGCTAGGGTTCGGGCTTGATAGCTTGACCCGCTCTAAGTCCTGCGAGTCCTCTTTATATACACAGAGTCTCGCTAGGTTACAAAAGGAAATTTCCCCATAAGGAATACATCCACAGAGGCCTACTCGGAGACTACTTGGTCTTCACGTCCTCCGGGATATGTCTTCTAGATCTTTCCCCTTATGGCGGTTCAATATTGGGCTTGCTCCCAAGTGGGCCTTCGTCCGTGCGAGTAAGTTAAGTCGCACTGGGCCGCGGGTTAATCCAGAAAGTATTCCCCCGACACCCGGGTTACTGCCGCGGCTGCCACTGCGATCTCCAAGCCAGCACGTGCCGATTGGCTGGATCCCGGGCACAACAACAACTGCGACGTGGAGCGGAACCGGTACCGCGCAGCCCGAACGACATGACGTCGTCACCCTCAAGTTCTACAGCCTACTCGGGTATGTATTTAGAAATTCCCATTGTTGGGCAAGTGATTTGCTTTAATTTATCTCATAATATGATTGTTCGGCATAGAACTGAGTAGCTATGGAGGAGGCAATTGGCGGCGCCATGACCCGGAGGTTCGAGCCGAATGGGCACCGTTTCCTGACCGGGACCTCGTCATTCACGCCTTGTCGGCTCGCCGGCATGACTTGAGCCTCATAGAGCTCATCATGCTCAGCGGCGCAATAGGTATGTGCAAAAGTGCAACCACCAATATGTTGAAATTCCCAGAATTAGAGAACAATAAATCTGCGTACATGAAATTCCCCAAAACACTCATGGTGTATGTATTGATAAACATAGGATTGTATACTGAGATAAGAAAACCAGTATTTTGTATTGTGCACAGTACACACTTGATGCAGGTCATGTGACCAGAATACAAAAAATTATTCGTCAGTTGTTCCTCATCCTGGCAGCAAACTATTATATGGCTTATAGCTTACAAATTGCAACAGAATACAGATTACCTTATAGCATACTGTTTTGAGAAACAGCAGTAGCATTACACTGCAATTTGTTCATTGTGAATAACAATATTATTACCTTTTGATCTGTAGACTGTCTAAAGTACCACTCACCAGGTTTAACGTGTATTTGCTGATAGGGAAACACGTACAATATATGCAAACGAATTTTGGACGCATTTTAGACAGGCCAAGCAACCGACCATGTGTCATGATACGTCTCCAACGTATTCATAATTTCTGCTGTTCCATGCTTATATTATACCATTTGCTACATGTTTTATATACACTTCGTATCACTTTTATGCATTTTCTGGGACTAACCTATTAACAAGATGCCACAGTGCCAGTTCCCTGTTTTCTGCTGTTTTTGGTTTCAGAAAGTTACTTCTGGAAATATTCTCGGAATTGCACGAAACAAAAGGCCAGGTCCCTATTTTTCCAGCACGTACACGGAGTCCGAAGGAGAGACGAAGGAGAGCCACGAGGTGGCCAAACCATAGGCGGCGCGGCAGGGGCCCACCGCGCCGCCAGGTGGTTTGGGCCCCTCGGGGGTCCGCCGACATCGCCCCTTCGCCTATTTATTCCCCGAGACGCGAAAACCCTAAAACACCGAGCCTTTCATCCAGAACATATTCGCTGCCGCCGCCGTCGTCAACCCTAACTCGGGGGGTTTCTGAAGCTCTTCCCGGCACCCTGCCGGAGAGGGGAATCATCACCGGAGGGCTCTACATCGCCATGCCCGCCTCCGGAGTGATGCGTGAGTAGTTCATCCTTGGACTATGGGTCCATAGCAGTAGCTAGATGGTTGTCTTCTCCACTTGTGCCATCATGTTTAGATCTTGTGAGCTGCCTATCATGATCAAGATCATCTTATTGTAATGCTACATGTTGTGTTTGCTGGGATCTGACTTATATTGATACCTATGTGGAGCTGAATATTATATTATCATGTCTATGTCATTTGTGATCTTGCATGCTCTCCGTTACTTGTTGAAGCCTTGGCCACGTGAATACTTGTAACTCCAAGAGGGGGTATTTATGCATGATAGTTGGGTTCAACCTCTATTTAACCTGGGATAGTGACAGCAAGTTCTAAGGTTGTAGATGTGTTGTTGCCACTAGGGGTAAAACAGCAATGCTTTATTCAAGGATGAATGTATTGTTTACATTACGCACATTACTTAATGCAATTGTCTGTTGCTTGCAACTTAATACTGGAAGGGGTACGGATGTTAACCGGAAAGTGGACTATTTAGGCATAGATGCATGCTGGATAGCGGTCTATGTACTTTGTCGTAATGCCCAAATGAATCTCATAGTAGACACCACAGCTCACACATGCATGTTATATGCACTTATCAATTGTCAATTGCCCAGCTGTAATTTGTTTACCCAGCATGTTAGTTATCTTATTGGAGAGACACCACTAGTGAACTGTGGACCCCGGTCCATTCTTTTACATCTGAAATACAATCTACTGCAATCATTGTTCTCTACTGTTTTATGCAAACAAACATCATTTTCCATTCGATACGTTTAACCCTTTGTTTTCAGCAAGCCGGTGAGATTGACAACCTCACTGTTAAGTTGGGGCAAAGTAATTTGATTGTGTTGTGCAGGTTCCACGTTGGCACCGGAATCCCTGGTGTTGCGCCGCACTACACTCCTTCACCAACACCTTCGAAGCAAACCTCGTTTTCCTACTGGTCGATTAAACCTTGGTTTCATACTGAGGGAAAACTTACTGCTGCACTCATCATACCTTCCTCTTGGGGTTCCCAACTGACGTGTGACGTACAAGCATTGTTTCTGGCACTATTGCCGGGGAGATATTCAACTAGAGCCACCAACACGTTTTCTGGCGCCGTTGCCGGGGAAAACCGAATTGCTTCTGCAAGGGGAGTCTCTCACACCCAATCTCTTTACTTTGTTATTTGTCTTGCTTAGTTTATTTTTATTTAGTCTTGTTTGCTCTCTTTATCAAAAACACAAAAAAATTAGTTCCTTTTTATTTCGAATTACTATTATGACTAGTTGTTTTCAATGTCTTATCTCTATGAAACTGGGTCTCGTTATAAGAATTACCGCTTTCTCAAAAGGAAACATCTATGGGAACAAATAAGAAGATTGAATGGTTTTGCTAAGAACTTGTGTTCTACATATGATGAATCCTACTGCTTTAATGAATCTCTTTGCTATAGAAGGCACAAACATCTCCCTTTCCAATGTGAGTATACTGATAATGAAACCTTGGCTGCCTATGCTAAAGGAAACTATGATTTTGGTAATCTTGAACAAATTGAAGAGTTTATTGTTTTTAAGGGTGCCCTTGAAATTAGTTCTTATCTTGAACATAAAACTGATGCCCCTTATAAATCTGAATGTATTGCCATACTTAAATATTGTTGTGATACCTACAAGGATAATAATTCTTACATTACTGAACATCTTGAGAGGATGTTTCCTCAAAAAGATGAAACTTGTGCCTTGCAGGAACCTGAGGAAGAGGAAATTGCTGAAACTGTGATCTCATTGGATGAAAAAGAGGAGGAGAGTGAAGAACAAAAGGAGGATCTACCTTCTAATGACAGTAACTCTTCAACTCTTACACTATTTAATTGCCCTCCATGCCTACCTAAGGAGGAAGAGTGTTATATTGTTGAATGCCATGATTCTTTTGAAATATCTCCTTTTGATAAATTTTACGTAACAAGCTCCTTGACTCAAGAAAACGAAATTTCAGAAATAAAACAATGGCTCCCTAATGCTATATATGATAATGCTCTTGATGATGGTCCTATATTGCCTAATGATATTTATTATACTACTATTGTCAAAAGTGGGTTTAATGACCCCACTGTTTTTGAACTTAATAAAAATTATGTGTTTGTAGATCATGAAAAGCATGCTTTATGTGATAGTTATATAGTTGAGTTTGTTCATGATGCTACTGAAAGTTATTATGAGAGAGGAAAATATGGTTGTAAAAGTTTTCAAGTCACTAAAACACCTCTTTATGTTGAAAGTTTTGAAGTTGTACTTGTTTCATCTTTCTATGCTAGTTGCTTTATGCTTCAATAATTTATTTTGTTACAAGGTTCCCTTGCATAGAAAGTGGGTTAGACTTAAATGCGTTTGATATTTGCCTCTTGATGCTCTCTTTTGTTTTTCAAGTTCTATTCCTATGAGAGCATCATTAAAATCTTTTAGCCTAGCTAAAGGCATTAAAGAAAGCGCTTTAGGGAGGCAACCCTTTATCTTTTATTTTTAGTTTTTCTCAAGGAGTTTTGTTACTTCTGTAGCAACTCCTTTGTATCTTTATTTTATCGCAATGTTGTGCCAAGTAAAGTTCTATATTGAAAGTTGATGCAAGATTTGGATTTCTGCGCAGTGACAGATTTTTAGCTGTCACGGATTTGAGCTTATCTCCCTGTAGAAAATTCAAAAAATTCTGAGAAAAATCACGCATATTCCTGAGATATGTACGCAACTTTCATTATTTTAGGCCAGATCCATCTGAGCAACTTAAGTGCCTCGAAAAAATTCGTCATTCCAGACTGTTCTGTTTTTGACAGATTCTGCCTTTTGTTTTGCATTCGCTCTTTTACTGTGTTTGTGTGGATTTCTTTGCTCCACAAAGCATTGGTGGCTGTAGCTAATGTCCAGAAGCTTTGGGATTGATTGTATCATTACAGAATATGAGAATTTTTGATTATGCACTAACCCTCTAATGAGAACTGTCTTGAGTTTGGTGTGAAGGAAGTTTTCAAGGATCAAGCGAGAAGGGTGATATTATGTGATCAAGAAGAGTGAAAAGCCTAAGCTTGGGGATGCCCCCGTGGTTCATCCCAACCATATTCAGAGAGACTCAAGCGTCTAAGCTTGGGGATGCCCAAGGCATCCCCTTCTTCATCAACAAACTTATCAGGTCATCTCTAGTGAAACTATATTTTAATTCTTTCACATCTTATGCGCTTTACTTGGAGCGTCTGTGTGTTTTTATTTTTGTTTTTGTTTGAATAAATTCGGATCCTAGCAATCCTTGTGTGGGAGAGAGACACGCTCCGCTTTTTCATGTGAATACTCATGTTCTTCACTTATATTTGTTGAGTATTCTTAACTAGCTACTGCAGTGCTTTTAGCTCCTGTTTTTCATGCATCTCTTCGAGCTGTTAGCACTTGTTTATAAATACTCTCTTGCTGCATTATATTATCATTTGGAGAGTTTATGTTTAAATAAATTATTGGTGTTTGTTTGGAAGAAAGAAAATGCTACATGTAGTAGTTGGTATTGGAAAAGACATATGCATTCTTGTAGATCATTGTCTTGTTTTGATTTGATGCTTTGCAATTGTTTTGAGCTCTCAAGTAGATCATGTTTAAGCTCTTGCATCATGTAGTTAAAGCCTAGTAGTGGAGAACTACCGTAGAGCTTGTTGAGACTTGGGATGCATATTTGTTCTCTCTAAGGTCTAGATATTTTCTGGTAAAATGTTTGAGCAACAAGGAAGACAGTGTAGAGTCTTATAATACTTGCAATATGTTTTTATGTGATTCTTGCTGTACCGGTTTATACTTGTGTTTGCTTCAAACAACCTTGCTAGCCTAAACTCTGTACTGAGAGGGAATGCTTCTCGTGCATCCAAAACTTGAGCCAAAACCCATGCCATTTGTGTCCACCATACCTACCTACTATGTGGTATTTCCTGCCATTCCAAGTAAATATTTCATGTGCTACCTTTAAACTATTCAAAACTTTATTACTCCTTATTTGTGTCAATGTTTTATAGCTCATGAGGAAGTATGTGGTGTTTTATCTTTCAATCTTGTCATTTACTTCTGACAGACTTTCACCTGGACTAGTGGCATATACATCCGCTTATCCAATAATTTGCAAAAAGAGCTGGCAACGGGGTGCCCAGCCCCAATTAATTACAACTTTCATTAATAATTCTCTTCACATGTTTTGCCCTGATTTATCAGTAAGCAACTTAATTTTGCAATAGACACTCCTCCATGGTATGTGAATGTTGGAAGGCACCCGAGGATTCGGTTAGCCATGGCTTGTGTAAGCAAAAGGTTGGGAGGAGTGTCATCTATAAAGAAACTAAAATACATGTGTAAACAAAAGAGAAGAGGGATGATCTACCTTGCTGGTAGAGATAACGTCCTTCATGGGAGCCGCTCTTTGAAAGTCTGGTTGACAAGGGGGTTAGAGTGCCCACTACCATTCGTTGACAACAACAAACACCTCTCAAATACTTATTTTGTGCTCTCTATATGCTTTCGAAAACTTAAAAAGCTCTAGCACATGATTTAATCCCTGCTTCCCTCTGCGAAGGGCCTATCTTTTACTTTATGTTGAGTCAGTTTACCTACTCCTTTCTATCTTAGAAGCAAACACTTGTGTCAACTTTGTGTGCATTGATTCTTACATATTTACTTATTGCACTTGTTATATTGCTTTATGTTGACAACTATCCATGAGATATACATGTTACAAGTTGAAAGCAAATGCTGAAACTTAATCATCCTTTGTGTTGCTTCAATGCCTTTTACTTTGAATCTATTGCTTTATGAGTTACCTCTTATGCAAAACTTTTTGATGCTTGTCTTGAAAGTACTATTCATGAAAAGTTTTTGCTTATATGATTCATTGTTTACTCTTTATCTATTTGTTAGCAAACTATAGATCATTGCTTTGAGTCACTTCATTCATGACATGAGCCTTGCAATATATTGATCAAGATTGTGTGAAAGCATGTCTCCTCAGAAATTATTTGTTGTTATCGTTTTACCTACTCGAGGACGAGTAGAACTAAGCTTGGGGATGCTTGATACGTCTCCAACGTATCCATAATTTCTGCTGTTCCATGCTTATATTATACCATTTGCTACATGTTTTATATACACTTCGTATCACTTTTATGCATTTTCTGGGACTAACCTATTAACAAGATGCCACAGTGCCAGTTCCCTGTTTTCTGCTGTTTTTGGTTTCAGAAAGTTACTTCTGGAAATATTCTCGGAATTGCACGAAACAAAAGGCCAGTCCCTATTTTTCCAGCACGTACACGGAGTCCGAAGGAGAGACGAAGAGAGCCACGAGGTGGCCAAACCACGGCGCGGCAGTGGGCCCACCGCGCCGCCTGGTGGTTTGGGCCCCTCGGGGGTCCGCCGACATCGCCCCTTCGCCTATTTATTCCCCGAGACGCGAAAACCCTAAAACACCGAGCCTTTCATCCAGAACATATTCGCTGCCGCCGCCGTCGTCAACCCTAACTCGGGGGGTTCTGAAGCTCTTCCCGGCACCCTGCCGGAGAGGGGAATCATCACCGGAGGGCTCTACATCGCCATGCCCGCCTCCGGAGTGATGCGTGAGTAGTTCATCCTTGGACTATGGGTCCATAGCAGTAGCTAGATGGTTGTCTTCTCCACTTGTGCCATCATGTTTAGATCTTGTGAGCTGCCTATCATGATCAAGATCATCTTATTGTAATGCTACATGTTGTGTTTGCTGGGATCTGACTTATATTGATACCTATGTGGAGCTGAATATTATATTATCATGTCTATGTCATTTGTGATCTTGCATGCTCTCCGTTACTTGTTGAAGCCTTGGCCACGTGAATACTTGTAACTCCAAGAGGGGGTATTTATGCATGATAGTTGGGTTCAACCTCTATTTAACCTGGGATAGTGACAGCAAGTTCTAAGGTTGTAGATGTGTTGTTGCCACTAGGGGTAAAACAGCAATGCTTTATTCAAGGATGAATGTATTGTTTACATTACGCACATTACTTAATGCAATTGTCTGTTGCTTGCAACTTAATACTGGAAGGGGTACGGATGTTAACCGGAAAGTGGACTATTTAGGCATAGATGCATGCTGGATAGCGGTCTATGTACTTTGTCGTAATGCCCAAATGAATCTCATAGTAGACACCACAGCTCACACATGCATGTTATATGCACTTATCAATTGTCAATTGCCCAGCTGTAATTTGTTTACCCAGCATGTTAGTTATCTTATTGGAGAGACACCACTAGTGAACTGTGGACCCCGGTCCATTCTTTTACATCTGAAATACAATCTACTGCAATCATTGTTCTCTACTGTTTTATGCAAACAAACATCATTTCCATTCGATACGTTTAACCCTTTGTTTTCAGCAAGCCGGTGAGATTGACAACCTCACTGTTAAGTTGGGGCAAAGTAATTTGGTTGTGTTGTGCAGGTTCCACGTTGGCACCGGAATCCCTGGTGTTGCGCCGCACTACACTCCTTCACCAACACCTTCGAAGCAAACCTCGTTTTCCTACTGGTCGATTAAACCTTGGTTTCATACTGAGGGAAAACTTACTGCTGCACTCATCATACCTTCCTCTTGGGGTTCCCAACTGACGTGTGACGTACAAGCATTGTTTCTGTCACTATTGCCGGGGAGATATTCTCTCGTCAACTTAGAGCCACCAGTCATCTACGACCGCTCCATCGAAAATTACTAGCATCATATTTTACATTCCACTAGTAAAATGCCCGTGCAATTCTATGGGAGTGTGAATATTTGACAGGGTTAGTAAACTCATCTCAAATCATTATTTCGCTTCTTTCTCTATTAGTTACTCTGCTACCTTACGTACGTCATTTGTTCACGCACATGTTAATTATTTTGATAAGCTTCCAATCGCTATAAATGTCGGAAGCACGAAGAAGCGAAAATGGAATACTAACTTATGGATCGACTAATCTATATAGTTAAGCTTGCTATAAATACTATAAGTTAAATTATTGCATGCCATAAAACAACATATATGAGAAAAATACAAGGTTAACCCTAACTAAAAGTTAATTGAAAAATGATAGAACGAGAATGCAATGGAAAATCAAAAGATAACCCTAACTAAAAGTTAATTGAAAAATGATAGAATGAGAATGCAATGAAAAATCAAAAAAATTGATAACCCAATCTAAACTGATGAGACCGACGCTGAATTTTTTGTACGAACAATTTTATTATCCTTTTATAATAATCGTTCTATATATTTCAGGCAAATATTATCGTCGAATCATATGGAGAAATGGATATACGCATTCAAACATAGCATCGCCATATGTGCAGTCTAATGTTTTTTTGCAGGAAGCAAAATAAAAGGGAAATAGCAGCACGTGATAAGCTACCTCAAGAAAAAAGAGAGGAAATGGCACCAAGAATATCCCTTCTCTCACCCAATCCTCTCTATCTTCCAACTCCATCTCAGTCCTCTCCAATTCTTCTCACTCTCTCATCTGCACCTCCACCAAACAGCATGGTCGTGCTCCCAGCTCCTCTCTCTCGATTTGCTGGGGCCGACGGTGCTCTCTCAGCTCCGGCGGCGAGCGGACTTGGCGACCACGATCCCACCCACCCCCCTGACCATTCTCCTCTCCCTTCCCTCTCCTATGCGCTCCGGCCATGTCTCCCCACACGAGCTCCCTCCTATCCTGCTCCTCCACAGGCCCGGCTCCGCCCGGGTTACCCGCGGCTGCCACTGCGATCTCCAAGCCAGCACGTGCCGATTGGCTGGATCCCGGGCACAACAACAACTGCGACGTGGAGCGGAACCGGTACCGCCGCAGCCCGAACGACACGACGTCGTCACCCTCAAGTTCTACAGCCTACTCGGGTATGTATTTAGAAATTCACATTGTTGGGCAAGTGATTTGCTTTAATTTATCTCATAATATGATTGTTCGGCATAGAACTGAGTAGCTATGGAGAGGCAATTGATGGCGCCATGACCCGGAGGTTCGAGCTCGAATGGGCACCGTTCCTGACCGGGACCTCGTACTTCACGCCTTGTCGGCCCGCCGGCATGACTTCAGCCTCATAGAGTTCGTCATGCTCAGCGGCGCGATAGGTATGTGCAAAAGTGCAACCACCAATATGCTGAAATTCCCAGAATTAGAGAACAATAAATCTGCATACATGAAATTCCCCAAAACAATCATGGTATATTTATTGATAAAATATAGGATTGTATACTGAGATAAGAAACCCAGTATTTTGTATTGTGCACAGTACACACTTGATGCAGGTCATGTGACCAGAATACAAAAAATTATTCGTCAGTTGTTCCTCATCCTGACAGCAAACTATTATATGGCTTATAGCTTACAAATTGCAACAGAATACAGATTACCTTATAGCATACTGTTTTGAGACACAACAGTAGCATTACACTGCAATTTGTTCATTGTGAATAACAATATTATTACCTTTTGATCTGTAGACTGTCTAAAGTACCACTCACCAGGTTTAACGTGTATTTGCTGATAGGGAAACTAAAGTGGGTGGTGATGATGTGGAAAAGCTTGTCTGTTTTAGTTCTGAGCACATGAGAGGTGAAAACGCATGGGTTCTAAATTTGTTTTACACTTTCAACCATGTTATTATATTCCTACTTAATGTAAAATCCAACTTTGGACTGAATCCATTTTTACACTTTCAAATTACATTGTCAGGTTCTGCACTCTGTAAAGCCTGAAGAGGTAGTCTGTAAAGCCTGAAGAGTAGTCATTGGGCAATATGATGGTTACATAGATGATCCTACAGGTTGTGTTCGGTGTACTGAGGGTACACAATGAGAGATGAAATAACAATACCATGTGTAATATGCCTGCTGTCCATATGCCTTTGCTTCCATTTTGTCTCCCTGCAAAAATAGTGAAGTTATTATGACAAAACTTGCATAGTTAATTGTAATC
Organism: Poa pratensis; assembly: GCA_947311845.1. Classification (NCBI taxonomy): domain Eukaryota; kingdom Viridiplantae; phylum Streptophyta; class Magnoliopsida; order Poales; family Poaceae; genus Poa; species Poa pratensis. Next base: position 57,415,258 of record CAMZMU010000048.1, on the reverse strand, counting down.
CTCACAGCCAGGGGGCATAAGCTATTAGAGATGTGAGGTCAAACGGCGAAGATTGATAGTTACTGTTTACATATATATATGTAGAAACCCCATTTCATAATTACTGAACTTTTGATAGAAAGATGTAGTAATGGGTAGCCTCAAAATTATCTTACAAACTAATCTGTGAGGATGGCACAGTAGAATGTATTTCCACTCCCAGTATGTTTGATTCGACCGCAAACAATTTTTGCAGTAACCTCCCATGATATATTGTGGATGTGCTCTGTTTGAATGTCGTGGAACCTAACTTCCCTGTGCAAAATTATCTATAGACAGTTAGATAATTGATGCATGTAAAATGCATACATGAACTTTGCATTATATTACTTATATTTCAATCATATTTGCATCATATAAGGGTTATATCATTGTTTTATATTGATTTTGGGAATATTTCACAGTTTCCCTATTTTTCTGGAATTAACCCTGCACTGGCAGAAAACCCTATTTTCTATATTTTGATGTTTCAGGGACCCAAACGACGTCCAAATGACCTAATATTTTGCGGGGATCATTTTTTGGAAGGAACAAAGCGTAGGAGCGAAGGAAGCGAAGAAATGGAAACCCGAGGGCCAAAAGAGGTGGGCCCACGCGGCCAGATTCCTTGGCCGCGTGGGACCCCCTATCCTGGGCCTCGAGCCTCCGATTTCGTCGATCTTCGTCCCCGTGCATTCGTCTTGACCTAAAAACGACTATAAAAATAGTCCCCCGACGGCTTTCGGAAGGGAGCACCGCAGAAACACAAAACCACGAAACAGAAGACCTGGAGCTACAGATTGGAGGGGGAAAACTCCGGCGGGGCGCTGCCGGGGTGGTCTCCATCTTCTCCAACATCTCCACCATCATCACCATGATGAAGGGGGAGTAGTCCACCCCCTGGACTTTGGGTTTGTGGTGGTAACTTGATCTAATCTCTCTATGTATGATCATTGCTGAAGTCCATATGATGTGCCTTGCATAAGTATGGATCTATCTATGTAATTCCTATGGTGGATATTGTGGTATGAGATGATATTTGTTATGCATTTACCGTTGTGTTGGATCTTTTATGACTTGTCATACTTTGGAGATATTCTATGATGCATGTGATGGTTCGATTTATGCATAATGCCTTGTTTATCCATGTCATGAGGTGATTGACACCACCAAGTGTAGATAGATGAGAAAGATGTGGTCATGCACACGAAATATGAATCATTGCACTAGTGTTTAGAATATTGTCCATTATGAAGTATGATGTATGTAGGTACGGGATGGCCGATGTGACAACGACATATGTATTGAGTGACACAATACAGCCCAACATCCTTTATCTGGGGGTAAAAAGGAAGAAGTATGATGTGGGAATGACAACAAACCACGCTAGCCTTACGAGGGTGACCTAGCAACACAAATGATTATTTTCTTTCAACTATGTGTTTTAGGACATGTAGCCGTCATAGAAGTTTACCATTAAAGCATGACAATTGTGTGTACTTTTTATCTATAACATGATAATCACCATAGATGGGAGAGAGGATTGAGTGAACCCATGAACCCATGTCCATTGTTCCTATAGGAGAAAATCTTTGTCTTGTCCTCTTGCATTGAAGAGGATTGGGACACTTTTACATTCTTGTTTTGTTACATTAAACTTCCATCCATTAAATCAACCATCTTGTTCTTTAAACCTGTTTAGTGCATAATCAACTAAAACTTGTGACACTTTAGTTGTAGGGAATAGATAACTTTTCCTTCTTGCTCCTGCGGATCGATACCCTACTTCCACATTGAGAGGTGCTACAGTGATCCCCTGCTCTTGGGGGTTATCAAGTACTTTTCTGGCGCCGTTGCCGGGGAGCGTAGCGCTTAAGTTTCTATTCTTGTGTGCACTAGATTTTAGATTTATTTTATCTTGTTTTATATCTTACAATCACCTAAGCTTGGGGAGGTTGCACCTACGTGAGCATCATCTTATCCATCTTTACCTTCAAATCATTTTATTTTGTTTTGTTATTGTCTTGCATATCATATTTAAATTTCAGCTTTGCATTTATCTTTTTATTTTCAGTTTCTTGTTATCTTTTGTATTTCGGTTTCATATTTTATGTTCAGTTTTGCATTTTGTTTATTAGTTGTTATTTCGGTTATATCATTATAGTATCATTTTACTTTCAGTTTTCATTTAAGATCATAAAAATTAAGTGTTGCTTTTAAATATGTTTTAAGCTATGCAGGAAGGTTATGTCAAAACTATGGGAGCCTACTATGAATATCGATCAACCAAAGAAGGAAATAGAATGCTTGAATTACTTGAACATCTCAATGATATGGCTATTGAGTTTTGTGAATTACATGATGTAACTTGCTGCTTTAGAAAAGACTATAAACACTCTCTCTATCAATGTAAGCACAACAGTGATCCTCTAATTGCTTGTTATCGTGAAAATAAATTTGCATGCCCTGATATAGAACAAGTTGAGAAATATATTGCTTATGTTGCAGCCCATGAAATAGACTTTCTTATTGATAATTTTTTGCAACTAGTCATGAAGCTCGTGTAATGAAAGGACACATTTCTATTCTTCTCCAACTTTGCAAAAAAGAGTTTAGTGATAATGTTTATGTTAAAGAAAGAATTCTTGCTGCCATGGAAAGTACTAATATTTTGCAGGAAAAGGATAATGAAAACATAAGCTTGGAAGAGGAAGTATGTAAGAGGAGATTGAAATGGATGTGTTCCAACCTAAGCTTGGGGAAGAGTTGGATCTCCCAACTTCACCATCAACATTTGATAGTAGCACTCAAACTCAAAAGTCTTTTGTTATTTATGAAAACCCATGTTATGATGAGTGTTAAACTAAAAATTCTATGGTCCTATATGATAACTCATGCTATTATGATGAAACTAATAATGCTCCTTTACTTTCTATTAATGCTACTAGTGAACTTATTGATGATAATGAGGAGTATTGCTTAAATATGCTATATGATAATGCTTTAGATGATGGTCCTATGCTTATTGATAAACCTCCATGTTTAGTTGTTACTAAATTATGTGAGGATAAAAATGATATACTTGCTGTTTGTGATGTTACTCTTACTCATGAGAGTCCTACTTTGTTTCTGGATTCTCCTAATTACACCATAGAGGAGAAATTTGCTTATGTTGAGAAATACTTATGTGGTTTGCAATTACCTTTAGTTCCAAATCTTTGTTGCAACCATGATATTAAACTTGATATTGATCTTAATAAATATTTTGAAAGAGGGAAGCATGCTAATGAATTCCATAATAAATTTAATGATCCTCTTTATGTACCTAAATTATCTAAGTTGGATGAGTCCAATGGTTATATGGGTGAATTTACTTTTACTTCTTGCAACTATTATGAAAGAGAGGTGATAAGAGCCCTCTTTATGTTGCTAATAACTATAAGTTGCAAGTATCTACTGTTAATATGCATTGGAAAATTTCTATTTATTGTGCTTCATTCATATACAAAATGCCAATGCATAGAAAGAAAGTTAGACTTTGTTGTTATTACTTTTGTGTTTTGTTTTTCTCTCTACTAGGTCTCAACTTGAATATTATTTTGATTGGATTGATAACACCATGGGATCCTGGTATTATGCATGAACACTTCTCAAGGAATAGGGACACACCAAAAAACAAGCTCCCTCATGAGGTTCAACCTTCATGATCACCAAAGTAAGAAGCCTAGCTACATGGCTATAAAGAAAGCGCTTTACGGGAGGCAACCCGGTTGTTTTTATTTTTGATTTTCTTTGTGTCCTCTTGCTGTAACAAGAGACTTAGTTTTTAGTTTTGTTTCTGGAATTTTTAATAAAGTGTCAAGTTTTACCTATTTTGGCTTGAAAAAGTTGCTTTTTGCATTCGGAGATTTCATTCCAGCACGAATCTGTGCACTGTATGATTTTTCATTCCTATCATGTGACTCCGAATGAGCTGAAATTTGAACTGTAGTTGCAACTTTCATCCTCTGTAAGCGTGAATTTTTTCAGATTTTTTAGACATATTTAATTAGGGTAGAAAAATGCGTTTTGCTGCTGCTGTTTTTCGACAGATTCTGTCCCATTTTGTTTGATCCATTCTTTGAACTTTTAACTTGAATCTTTTTGATCCAATTGAGTTTATAAGTAGGCATACAACATTATACACTTTCTGGACATTCATATGAATTTTTGTTTAAGGATTTTATAAAGCAGCAATTCATTTGTCTATCACTACTAATGTCGCCCCACAGAAAAGAAATGGGAGAAACGGTGTTTTGAAGTTTTTTCACAGGGATTAGAGGAGATGCACCAAGAGCTATCCAAGGATGGTGAAGACCATAAGCTTGGGGATGTGAGACAACCCCATTGGACCAACACACTCTCGGTTTGCACACGTCTAACTTCTGTTTTTCGATCAACGCACTTTATCGCATAAACATGGAGCGTCTTTTATTTTTGTTATTTCGGTTTGTTTTTTATTTGTGAGACCACCACTATCATTTATATATGAGAGAGCTACTGGAAATTTGGGTTGAATTAAGTTGGATGCTATTAAAAAGATTGGGAAAGGGATGTTTGAGTTGATTCAAAAAGATACATATAGTTGCATGATTCATGTGCTTTTTAATGAGTATTAATTTGCAAATGTTTTATCAAGAGCTATCTTTTATTCATGTTTTGATGCTGAATGTTACTTTACTTTGTTTAACATGGATTGATTAGTTCTATGACACTTATGCAAGCATTTAGACGGTCAACTTTCTCCCTCTAGCAAACCCAAAAATCCAACAAGTAAAAACTTGTTTTCCAACACCTTCAACCAAAGTTTTTCCAGTGAGTCCACCATATCTACCTATTAGCTTTATGCTATTCCGAGTATGTTTATCATGTTATATTGTATTATCTATACTTCTGAATTAAAATGTTTATGTTATTGATTGTTATGGGAAAAGTTGGTTAAAAGCTCTCACGAATTTGATGCACACTTTACTTTTATTGCACTTAATAAACATGAACCACTGTGATTAAAATTATGAATTTGTGAGCTTGAGAAGAGTCTTGGTAGGAGTTAGCTCATATGTGCTGTCACATGGCAAGCTTTCAATGTGCTCTTAATTATATTTAGTTGATATCATGTACTTTTGTTTATGGATGCTTATCATGGTGCCAAATAAATGCGGAAACTTAGTAAGTTTGAGGAGTTTGTATAAATGGCTAGAGAGACGCCTGGGCCGCTAACCTAAGCCATGCATCATTCATGGTGGAAATTTACAGCGCACCAAAGTGAACATTCAGTGATGCACGTCATAATAAAAAGCTATACAAATAGTAAATAAAAGAGTGCTGAGATTGTTCATTGTCTGTTGTCTTGTCATTTTGACATGGGCTAGTTTCCATGTCCTGAGGCAAGAGGTACCCCAGTTGACGCTCTTGATGACGCTATTATATTACTTATAATGATTTTAACTTGAACTTGCTTTGTGGCCCGAGTTGAGTAACATCGTGGTGTAGGTACTCGTATTAACGGGGCATGAGGCATTCAACCCATAATTTGTCAAGCACATTACACATATTTGCTTTCACTTTAAACTTTAACCATTCAAGATGCTATGATAGGGGTAATGAGAGCACAACACCAATGAATACCACATTGCAAACATTAACTTAAGTAGAAGCATTTGGAAGCTAGATGAAACTTATTCATGTTTTACCTCTACTTATTTATATATCTTTCAAAGTGTCCACCTTTTATATTCAGATTTACAATAATACTCTATGACCATTATAGGATGTTTTTACTTTTCATTATGCATACATTTGGTCCATAGTACTTTCTTCTATGTTACACTTTGTGAATTATCATTGAACATCCTTACATTGAATATTTGATATCACTTCATAATCTATCTTGTATATTGCTATTCCTTTGAAGAATGAATCATTTGACTCTATGTAGCAATAGTAATCATCTTTGATATCCATTGATAGTATTAAAAAGCAAAGTCCATGTTAGTTTTATCACCTTCATACTCGAGGACGAGTATAGGTTAAGCTTGGGGATGTTGATGCATGTAAAATGCATACATGAACTTTGCATTAAATTACTTATATTTCAATCATATTTGCATCATATAAGGGTTATATCATTGTTTTATATTGATTTTGGGAATATTTCACAGTTTCCCTATTTTTCTGGAATTAACCCTGCACTGGCAGAAAACCCTATTTTCTATATTTTGATGTTTCAGGGACCCAAACGACGTCCAAATGACCTAATATTTTGCGGGGATCATTTTTTGGAAGGAACAAAGCGTAGGAGCGAAGGAAGCAAAAAAAATGGAAACCCGAGGGCTAAAAGAGGTGGGCCCGCGCGGCCAGATTCCTTGGCCGCGTGGGACCCCCTATCCTGGGCCTCGAGCCTCCGATTCCGTCGATCTTCGTCCCCGTGCCTTCGTCTTGACCTAAAAACGACTATAAAAATAGTCCACCGACAGCTTTCGGAAGGGAGCGCCGCAGAAACACAAAACCACGAAACAAAAGACCTGGAGCTGCAGATTGGAGGGAGAAAACTCGGGCGGGGCACTGCCGGGGTGGTCTCCATCTTCTCCAACATCTCCACCATCATCACCATGATGAAGGGGGAGTAGTCCACTGCTAGCGCTAAGTTGACGAGGGAATATATCCCCGGCAACAGCACCAGAAACTCTGCTTGATGCGTGTAACGTCACACGTCAGTTGGGAACCCCAAGAGGAAGGTATGATGAGTGCAGCAGCAAGTTTTCCCTCAGTATGAAACCAAGGTTTATCGAACCAGTAGGAAAACGAGGTTGCTTCGAAGGTGTTGGTGAAGGAGTGTAGTGCGGCGCAACAGCAGGGATTCCGGTGCCAACGTGGAACCTGCACAACACAATCAAATTACTTTGCCCCAACTTAACAGTGAGGTTGTCAATCTCACCGGCTTGCTGAAAACAAAGGGTTAAACGTATCGTATGGAAAATGATGTTTGTTTGCATAAAACAGTAGAGAACAATGATTGCAGTAGATTGTATTTCAAATGTAAAAGAATGGACCGGGGTCCACAGTTCACTAGTGGTGTCTCTCCAATAAGATAACTAACATGCTGGGTAAACAAATTACAGCTGGGCAATTGACAATTGATAAGTGCATATAACATGCATGTGCGAGCTGTGGTGTCTACTATGAGATTCATTTGGGCATTACGACAAAGTACATAGACCGCTATCCAGCATGTATCTATGCCTAAATAGTCCACCTTCAGGTTAACATCCGTACCCCTTCCAGTATTAAGTTGCAAGCAACAGACAATTGCATTAACTAATGTGCGTAATGTAAACAATACATTCATTCTTGAATAAAGCATTGCTGTTTTACCCCTAGTGGCAACAACACATCTACAACCTTAGAACTTGCTGTCACTATCCCAGGTTAAATAGAGGTTGAACCCAACTATCATGCATAAATACCCCCTCTTGGAGTCACAAGTATTCACTTGGCCAAGGCTTCAACAAGTAACGGAGAGCATGCAAGATCACAAATGACATAGACATGATAATATAATATTCAGCTCCACATAGGTATCAATATAAGTCAGATCCCAGCAAACACAACATGTAGTGTTTTAGGGTTTTCACGTCTCGGGGAATAAATAGGCGAAGGGGCGATGTCGGCGGACCCCCGAGGGGCCCAAACCACCAGGCGGCGCGGTGGGCCCCCCTGCCGCGCCGGCCTGTGGTTTGGCCACCTCGTGGCGAGTCTTCGTCTCTCCTTCGGACTCCGTGTACGTGTTGGAAAAATAGGGACTTGGCCTTTTGTTTCGTGCAATTCCGAGAATATTTCCAGAAGTAACTTTCTGAAACCAAAAACAGCAGAAAACAGGGAACTGGCACTGTGGCATCTTGTTAATAGGTTAGTCCCAGAAAATGCATAAAAGTGATATGAAGTGTATATAAAACATGTAGCAAATGGTATAATATAAGCATGGAACAACAGAAATTATGGATACGTTGGAGACGTATCAAGCATCCCCAAGCTTAGTTCTACTCGTCCTCGAGTAGGTAAAACGATAACAACAAATAATTTCTGAGGAGACATGCTTTCACACAATCTTGATCAATATATTGCAAGGCTCATGTCATGAATGAAGTGACTCAAAGCAATGGTCTATAGTTTGCTAACAAATAGATAAAGAGTAAACAATGAATCATATAAGCAAAAACTTTTCATGAATAGTACTTTCAAGACAAGCATCAGAAAGTTTTGCATAAGAGGTAACTCATAAAGCAATAGATTCAAAGTAAAAGGCATTGAAGCAACACAAAGGATGATTAAGTTTCAGCAATTGCTTTCAACTTGTAACATGTATATCTCATGGATAGTTGTCAACATAAAGCAATATAACAAGTGCAATAAGTAAACATGTAAGAATCAATGCACACAAAGTTGACACAAGTGTTTGCTTCTAAGATAGAAAGGAGTAGGTAAACTGACTCAACATAAAGTAAAAGATAGGCCCTTCGCAGAGGGAAGCAGGGATTAAATCATGTGCTAGAGCTTTTTAAGTTTTCGAAAGCATATAGAGAGCACAAAATAAGTATTTGAGAGGTGTTTGTTGTTGTCAACGAATGGTAGTGGGCACTCTAACCCCCTTGTCAACCAGACTTTCAAAGAGCGGCTCCCATGAAGGACGTTATCTCTACCAGCAAGGTAGATCATCCCTCTTCTCTTTTGTTTACACATGTATTTTAGTTTCTTTATAGATGACACTCCTCCCAACCTTTTGCTTACACAAGCCATGGCTAACCGAATCCTCGGGTGCCTTCCAACATTCACATACCATGGAGGAGTGTCTATTTGCAAATTAAGTTGCTTACTGATAAATCAGGGCAAAACATGTGAAGAGAATTATTAATGAAAGTTGTAATTAATTGGGGCTGGGCACCCCGTTGCCAGCTCTTTTTGCAAATTATTGGATAAGCGGATGTATATGCCACTAGTCCATTGGTTGAAAGTCTGTCAGAAGTAAATGACAAGATTGAAAGATAAAACACCACATACTTCCTCATGAGCTATAAAACATTGACACAAATAAGGAGTAATAAAGTTTTGAATAGTTTAAAGGTAGCACATGAAATATTTACTTGGAATGGCAGGAAATACCACATAGTAGGTAGGTATGGTGGACACAAATGGCATGGGTTTTGGCTCAAGTTTTGGATGCACGAGAAGCATTCCCTCTCAGTACAGAGTTTAGGCTAGCAAGGTTGTTTGAAGCAAACACAAGTATAAACCGGTACAGCAAGAATCACATAAAAACATATTGCAAGTATTATAAGACTCTACACTGTCTTCCTTGTTGCTCAAACATTTTACCAGAAAATATCTAGACCTTAGAGAGAACAAATATGCATCCCAAGTCTCAACAAGCTCTACGGTAGTTCTCCACTACTAGGCTTTAACTACATGATGCAAGAGCTTAAACATGATCTACTTGAGAGCTCAAAACAATTGCAAAGTATCAAATCGAAACAAGACAATGATCTACAAGAATGCATATGTCTTTTCCAATACCAACTACTACATGTAGCATTTTCTTTCTTCCAAACAAACACCAATCAATTTATTTAAACATAAACTCTCCAAATGATAATATAATGCAGCAAGAGAGTATTTATAAACAAGTGCTAACAGCTCGAAGAGATGCATGAAAAACAGGAGCTAAAAGCACTGCAGTAGCTAGTTAAGAATACTCAACAAATATAAGTGAAGAACATGAGTATTCACATGAAAAAGCGGAGCGTGTCTCTCTCCCACACAAGGATTGCTAGGATCCGAATTTATTCAAACACAAACAAAAATAAAAACACACAGACGCTCCAAGTAAAGCGCATAAGATGTGAAAGAATTAAAATATAGTTTCACTAGAGATGACCTGATAAGTTTGTTGATGAAGAAGGGGATGCCTTGGGCATCCCCAAGCTTAGACGCTTGAGTCTCTCTGAATATGGTTGGGATGAACCACGGGGGCATCCCCAAGCTTAGGCTTTTCACTCTTCTTGATCACATAATATCACCCTTCTCGCTTGATCCTTGAAAACTTCCTTCACACCAAACTCAAGACAGTTCTCATTAGAGGGTTAGTGCATAATCAAAAATTCTCATATTCTGTAATGATACAATCAATCCCAAAGCTTCTGGACATTAGCTACAGCCACCAATGCTTTGTGGAGCAAAGAAATCCACACAAACACAGTAAAAGAGCGAATGCAAAACAAAAGGCAGAATCTGTCAAAAACAGAACAGTCTGGAATGACGAATTTTTTCGAGGCACTTAAGTTGCTCAGATGGATCTGGCCTAAAATAATGAAAGTTGCGTACATATCTCAGGAATATGCGTGATTTTTTCAGAATTTTTTGAATTTTCTACAGGGAGATAAGCTCAAATCCGTGACAGCTAAAAATCTGTCACTGCGCAGAAATCCAAATCTTGCATCAACTTTCAATATAGAACTTTACTTGGCACAACATTGCGATAAAATAAAGATACAAAGGAGTTGCTACAGAAGTAACAAAACTCCTTGACTCAAAGAAAACAAAAATAACAGCAAATAAAAACGATGGGTTGTCTCCCATAAGCGCTTTTCTTTAACGCCTTTCAGCTAGGCGCAGAAAGTGAAAATCAAGTGTTATCAAGAGAAGAAGCATCAACATCATAACTTGCTCTAACAATAGAGTCAAAAGGTAACTTCATTCTCTTCCTAGGGAAGTGTTCCATACCTTTCTTGAGAGGAAATTGGTACCTTATATTACCTTCTTTCATATCAATGATGGCACCAACAGTTCGAAGAAAAGGTCTTCCCAAAACAATAGGACAAGATGCATTGCATTCAATATCCATAACAATAAAATCAACGGGACAAGGTTATTGTTTACTGTAATAAAAACATCATTAACTCGCCCCAAAGGTTTCTTCATAGCATTATCAGCGAGAAAAACATCCAAATAACAATGTTCCAAAGGTGGCAAATCAAGAATATCATAAAGCTTCTTGGGCAAAACCGAAATACTTGCACCAAGATCACACAAGGCATTGCAATCAAAATCATTCACCTTTACCTTAATGATGGGTTCCCAACCATCTTCTAATTTCCTAGGAATAGAAGCTTTAAGTTTCAACTTCTCCTCCCTAGCTTGCAAAAGAGCATTTGTAATATGCTTTGTAAAAGCCAAATTAATAGTGCTAGCATTGGGACTTCTAGCTAATTTTTGCAAGAACATAATAACTTCAGAGATGTTACAATCATCAAAATCAAAATCATTATTGTCAATGGTGGTGGAACCATTGTCTCCAATAGTTTGAAAAATTTCAGCACTTTTATCAGAAAAAGTTTCAGCAGTTTTAGGCAATTTCAAACGCTTTGCAGAAGTAGTAGAGACATTACCAACACCAATAACATTACCATCAATAGTAGGAGGCTTACTAGCATGTGAAACATTAGCATTACTAGTGGTGGTGATAGTACAAACTCTAACTATACTATTCTCTTTTTCAAGTTCTTCCTCTTTTTCCCACCTAGCATGCAATTCAGCCAACATCCTAATATTATTATCAATTCGAACTTGGATGGCATTTGCTGTAGCAAATGACTCATCAAGACCTTCAGGTTTCGCTGCCATGTTATTAATCAAAGAGGACTGAGCTTCAGACATAGATGAAATACGGTTTTCAGCAATGGAAATCTTAGTTTGCAAACCTGAAATCTCACTATTTATATTTTCGAGTTGCTGTCCTATATTCTTCAACATGGCAGTTTGTTCATTCATAGCTTTTGTAAACAATTGATTTTGCTCAAATTGTGATTGCATAAAGCTTTTAGTTGATCTCTCAATTTCTATCATCCTTTCCTCACTAGGCATAAAAGATCTAGCATTAAATAACCATTACCACTTGAAGGAAAAGGCCTAGAGTTGTTGCTACCAAAATTATTCCTATAAGCATTGTTGTTGAAGTTGTTGTTTTTAATGAAGTTCACATCAACATGCTCTTCTTGAGCAACCAATGAAGCTAAAGGAACATTATTAGGATCAACATGAGATCTACCATTCACAAGCATAGACATAATAGCATCAATCTTATCACTCAAAGAGGAGGTTTCTTCAACAGAATTTACCTTCTTACCTTGAGGAGCTCTTTCGGTGTGCCATTCGGAATAGTTGATCATCATATCATCAAGTAGCTTTGTTGCTGCACCTAAAGTGATGGACATAAAGGTTCCTCCAGAGGCTGAATCCAATAAGTTCCTTGAGGAAAAATTTAATCCTGCATAAAAGGTTTGGATGATCATCCAAGTAGTCAGTCCATGAGTGGGACAATTCTTCACCAAAGATTTCATTCTTTCCCAAGCTTGAGCAACATGTTCATTATCAAGTTGTTTAAAATTCATAATGCTACTTCTCAAGGATATAATCTTAGCAGGAGGATAATATTTCCCTATGAAAGCATCTTTGCATTTTGTCCAAGAATCAATACTATTTCTAGGCAAAGAAAGCAACCATTCTTTAGCTCTTCCTCTCAAGGAGAAAGGAAAAAGTTTCAGTTTTATAATATCCCCATCCATATCCTTATACTTTTGCATTTCACAAAGTTCAACAAAGTTATTAAGATGGGCAGCAGCATCATCAGTACTAACACCAGAAAATTGCTCTTTCATAACAAGATTTAATAGAGCAGGTTTAATTTCATAAAATTCTGCTTTAGAAGCAGGTGGAGCAATAGGAGTGCATATGAAATCATTGTTGTTTGTGCTAGTGAAGTCACACAACTTAGTGTTCTCAGGAGTACTCATTTTGAAAAACAAAATCAAACGAATTAAACAAGTAACTAATTTTTTTGTGTTTTTGATAAAGAGAGCAAACAAGACTAAATAAAAATAAACTAAGCAAGACAAATAACAAAGTAAAGAGATTGGGTGTGAGAGACTCCCCTTGCAGAAGCAATTCGGTTTTCCCCGGCAACGGCGCCAGAAAACGTGTTGCTAGCGCTAAGTTGACGAGGGAATATCTCCCGGCAACAGCACCAGAAACTGATGCTTGTACGTCACACGTCAGTTGGGAACCCCAAGAGGAAGGTATGATGAGAGCAGCAGCAAGTTTTCCCTCAGTATGAAACCAAGGTTTATCGAACCAGTAGGAAAACGAGGTTGCTTCGAAGGTGTTGGTGAAGGAGTGTAGTGCGGCGCAACACCAGGGATTCCGGTGCCAACGTGGAACCTGCACAACACAATCAAATTACTTTGCCCCAACTTAACAGTGAGGTTGTCAATCTCACCGGCTTGCTGAAAACAAAGGGTTAAACGTATCGTATGGAAATGATGTTTGTTTGCATAAAACAGTAGAGAACAATGATTGCAGTAGATTGTATTTCAGATGTAAAAGAATGGACCGGGGTCCACAGTTCACTAGTGGTGTCTCTCCAATAAGATAACTAACATGCTGGGTAAACAAATTACAGCTGGGCAATTGACAATTGATAAGTGCATATAACATGCATGTGTGAGCTGTGGTGTCTACTATGAGATTCATTTGGGCATTACGACAAAGTACATAGACCGCTATCCAGCATGCATCTATGCCTAAATAGTCCACTTTCCGGTTAACATCCGTACCCCTTCCAGTATTAAGTTGCAAGCAACAGACAATTGCATTAAGTAATGTGCGTAATGTAAACAATACATTCATCCTTGAATAAAGCATTGCTGTTTTACCCCTAGTGGCAACAACACATCTACAACCTTAGAACTTGCTGTCACTATCCCAGGTTAAATAGAGGTTGAACCCAACTATCATGCATAAATACCCCCTCTTGGAGTCACAAGTATTCACTTGGCCAAGGCTTCAACAAGTAACGGAGAGCATGCAAGATCACAAATGACATAGACATGATAATATAATATTCAGCTCCACATAGGTATCAATATAAGTCAGATCCCAGCAAACACAACATGTAGCATTACAATAAGATGATCTTGATCATGATAGGCAGCTCACAAGATCTAAACATGATGGCACAAGTGGAGAAGACAACCATCTAGCTACTGCTATGGACCCATAGTCCAAGGATGAACTACTCACGCATCACTCCGGAGGCGGGCATGGCGATGTAGAGCCCTCCGGTGATGATTCCCCTCTCCGGCAGGGTGCCGGGAAGAGCTTCAGAACCCCCGAGTTAGGGTTGACGACGGCGGCGGCAGCGAATATGTTCTGGATGAAAGGCTCGGTGTTTTAGGGTTTTCACGTCTCGGGGAATAAATAGGCGAAGGGGCGATGTCGGCGGACCCCCGAGGGGCCCAAACCACCAGGCGGCGCGGTGGGCCCCTGCCGCGCCGCCTGTGGTTTGGCCACCTCGTGGCGAGTCTTCGTCTCTCATTCGGACTCCGTGTACGTGTTGGAAAAATAGGGACTTGGCCTTTTGTTTCGTGCAATTCCGAGAATATTTCCAGAAGTAACTTTCTGAAACCAAAAACAGCAGAAAACAGGGAACTGGCACTGTGGCATCTTGTTAATAGGTTAGTCCCAGAAAATGCATAAAAGTGATATGAAGTGTATATAAAACATGTAGCAAATGGTATAATATAAGCATGGAACAACAGAAATTATGGATACGTTGGAGACGTATCATCCACCCCCTGGACTTTGGGTTTGTGGTGGTAACTTGATCTAATCTCTCTATGTATGCTCATTGTTTAAGTCCATATGATGTGCCTTGCATAAGTATGGATCTATCTATGTAATTCCTATGGTGGATATTGTGGTATGAGATGATATTTGTTATGCATTTATCGTTGTGTTGGATCTTTTATGACTTGTCATACTTTGGAGATATTCTATGATGCATGTGATGGTTCGATTTATGCATAATGCCTTGTTTATCCATGTCATGAGGTGATTGACACCACCAAGTGTAGATAGATGAGAGAGATGTGGTCATGCACACGAAATATGAATCATTGCACTAGTGTTTAGAATATTGTCCATTATGAAGTATGATGTATGTAGGTACGGGATGGCCGATGTGACAACGGCATATGTATTGAGTGACACAATACAGCCCAACATTCTTTATCTGGGGGTAAAAAGGAGAGAGTATGATGTGGGAGTGACAACAAACACGCTAGCTTACGAGGGTGACCTAGCAACACAAATGATTATTTTCTTTCAACTATGTGTTTTAGGACATGTAGCCGTCATAGAAGTTTACATTAAAGGATGACAATTGTGTGTACTTTTTATCTATAACATGATAATCACATAGATGGGAGAGGGCATTGAGTGAACCCATGTCCATTGTTCCTATAGAGAAAAACTTTGTCTTGTCCTCTTGCATTGAAGAGGATTGGGACACTTTTACATTCTTGTTTTATTACATTAAACTTCCATCCATAAATCAACCATCTTGTTCTTTAAACTGTTAGTGCATAATCAACTAAAACTTGTGACACTTTAGTTGTACGGAATAGATAACTTTTTCTTCTTGCTCTTGCGGATCGATACCCTACTTCCACATTGAGAGGTGCTACTGTGATCCCTGCTCTTGGGGGTTATCAATAATGCAAGAAAATTAGATATGCAAAACACTAAGATCATTCAAGAATGATGCAGGACATGTTGTCAGTGTTGATCGAAGGCAGACGGCGGGAGCTGGGACTGGTGGAGGTGCCATCACCCTCATCGAGCCTGGGCGTCTGATACGTCTCAAACGTATCTATAATTTATGATGTTCCATGTTGATATTATACCAATTGTTACATGTTTTATATACACTTCATAGCATTTTATGCATTTTCTGGACTAACCTATTAACAAGATGCACAGTGCCATTCTGTTTTCTGCTGTTTTTTGTATTCCAGAAAAGCTAGTCTGGAAATATTCTCGGAATTGGACGAACTTGGACAGAACCTCCTATTTTACAACACTACACGGAGTCAAAGGAGAGACGGAGGGGAGTGCTAGCGCTAAAGTTGACGAGGGAATATCTCCCCGGCAACAGCACCAAAACTTGCTTGATGCGTGTAACGTCACACGTCAGTTGGAACCCCAAGAGGAAGGTATGATGAGTGCAGCAGCAAGTTTTCCCTCAGTATGAAACCAAGGTTTAATCGAACCAGTAGGAAAACGAGGTTTGCTTCGAAGGTGTTGGTGAAGGAGTGTAGTGCGGCGCAACACCAGGGATTCCGGTGCCAACGTGGAACCTGCACAACACAATCAAATTACTTTGCCCCAACTTAACAGTGAGGTTGTCAATCTCACCGGCTTGCTGAAAACAAAGGGTTAAACGTATCGAATGGAAATGATGTTTGTTTGCATAAAACAGTAGAGAACAATGATTGCAGTAGATTGTATTTCAGATGTAAAAGAATGGACCGGGGTCCACAGTTCACTAGTGGTGTCTCTCCAATAAGATAACTAACATGCTGGGTAAACAAATTACAGCTGGGCAATTGACAATTGATAAGTGCATATAACATGCATGTGTGAGCTGTGGTGTCTACTATGAGATTCATTTGGGCATTACGACAAAGTACATAGACCGCTATCCAGCATGCATCTATGCCTAAATAGTCCACTTTCCGGTTAACATCCGTACCCCTTCCAGTATTAAGTTGCAAGCAACAGACAATTGCATTAAGTAATGTGCGTAATGTAAACAATACATTCATCCTTGAATAAAGCATTGCTGTTTTACCCCTAGTGGCAACAACACATCTACAACCTTAGAACTTGCTGTCACTATCCCAGGTTAAATAGAGGTTGAACCCAACTATCATGCATAAATACCCCCTCTTGGAGTTACAAGTATTCACTGGCCAAGGCTTCAACAAGTAACGGAGAGCATGCAAGATCACAAATGACATAGACATGATAATATAATATTCAGCTCCACATAGGTATCAATATAAGTCAGATCCCAGCAAACACAACATGTAGCATTACAATAAGATGATCTTGATCATGATAGGCAGCTCACAAGATCTAAACATGATGGCACAAGTGGAGAAGACAACCATCTAGCTACTGCTATGGACCCATAGTCCAAGGATGAACTACTCACGCATCACTCCGGAGGCGGGCATGGCGATGTAGAGCCCTCCGGTGATGATTCCCCTCTCCGGCAGGGTGCCGGGAAGAGCTTCAGAACCCCCCGAGTTAGGGTTGACGACGGCGGCGGCAGCGAATATGTTCTGGATGAAAGGCTCGGTGTTTTATTTTCACGTCTCGGGGAATAAATAGGCGAAGGGGCGATGTCGGCGGACCCCCGAGGGGCCCAAACCACAGGCTGCGCGGCGGTGGGCCGCGCCGCCAGGTGGTTTGGCCACCTCGTCCTCTTCGTCTCTCCTTCGGACTCCGTGTACGTGCTGGAAAAATAGGGACTGGCCTTTTGTTTCGTGCAATTCCGAGAATATTTCCAGAAGTAACTTTCTGAAACCAAAAACAGCAGAAAACAGGGAACTGGCACTGTGGCATCTTGTTAATAGGTTAGTCCCAGAAAATGCATAAAAGTGATATGAAGTGTATATAAAACATGTAGCAAATGGTATAATATAAGCATGGAACAGCAGAAATTATGGATACGTTGGAGACGTATCAAGCATCCCCAAGCTTAGTTCTACTCGTCCTCGAGTAGGTAAAACGATAACAACAAATAATTTCTGAGGAGACATGCTTTCACACAATCTTGATCAATATATTGCAAGGCTCATGTCATGAATGAAGTGACTCAAAGCAATGATCTATAGTTTGCTAACAAATAGATAAAGAGTAAACAATGAATCATATAAGCAAAAACTTTTCATGAATAGTACTTTCAAGACAAGCATCAAAAGTTTTGCATAAGAGGTAACTCATAAAGCAATAGATTCAAAGTAAAAGGCATTGAAGCAACACAAAGGATGATTAAGTTTCAGCATTTGCTTTCAACTTGTAACATGTATATCTCATGGATAGTTGTCAACATAAAGCAATATAACAAGTGCAATAAGTAAAATGTAAGAATCAATGCACACAAAGTTGACACAAGTGTTTGCTTCTAAGATAGAAAGGAGTAGGTAAACTGACTCAACATAAAGTAAAAGATAGGCCCTTCGCAGAGGGAAGCAGGGATTAAATCATGTGCTAGAGCTTTTTAAGTTTTCGAAAGCATATAGAGAGCACAAAATAAGTATTTGAGAGGTGTTTGTTGTTGTCAACGAATGGTAGTGGGCACTCTAACCCCCTTGTCAACCAGACTTTCAAAGAGCGGCTCCCATGAAGGACGTTATCTCTACCAGCAAGGTAGATCATCCCTCTTCTCTTTTGTTTACACATGTATTTTAGTTTCTTTATAGATGACACTCCTCCCAACCTTTTGCTTACACAAGCCATGGCTAACCGAATCCTCGGGTGCCTTCCAACATTCACATACCATGGAGGAGTGTCTATTGCAAATTAAGTTGCTTACTGATAAATCAGGGCAAAACATGTGAAGAGAATTATTAATGAAAGTTGTAATTAATTGGGGCTGGGCACCCCGTTGCCAGCTCTTTTTGCAAATTATTGGATAAGCGGATGTATATGCCACTAGTCCATTGGTGAAAGTCTGTCAGAAGTAAATGACAAGATTGAAAGATAAAACACCACATACTTCCTCATGAGCTATAAAACATTGACACAAATAAGGAGTAATAAAGTTTTGAATAGTTTAAAGGTAGCACATGAAATATTTACTTGGAATGGCAGGAAATACCACATAGTAGGTAGGTATGGTGGACACAAATGGCATGGGTTTTGGCTCAAGTTTTGGATGCACGAGAAGCATTCCCTCTCAGTACAGAGTTTAGGCTAGCAAGGTTGTTTGAAGCAAACACAAGTATAAACCGGTACAGCAAGAATCACATAAAAACATATTGCAAGTATTATAAGACTCTACACTGTCTTCCTTGTTGCTCAAACATTTTACCAGAAAATATCTAGACCTTAGAGAGAACAAATATGCATCCCAAGTCTCAACAAGCTCTACGGTAGTTCTCCACTACTAGGCTTTAACTACATGATGCAAGAGCTTAAACATGATCTACTTGAGAGCTCAAAACAATTGCAAAGTCAAATCAAACAAGACAATGATCTACAAGAATGCATATGTCTTTTCCAATACCAACTACTACATGTAGCATTTTCTTTCTTCCAAACAAACACCAATAATTTATTTAAACATAAACTCTCCAAATGATAATATAATGCAGCAAGAGAGTATTTATAAACAAGTGCTAACAGCTCGAAGAGATGCATGAAAAACAGGAGCTAAAAGCACTGCAGTAGCTAGTTAAGAATACTCAACAAATATAAGTGAAGAACATGAGTATTCACATGAAAAAGCGGAGCGTGTCTCTCTCCCACACAAGGATTGCTAGGATCCGAATTTATTCAAACAAAAACAAAAATAAAAACACACAGACGCTCCAAGTAAAGCGCATAAGATGTGAAAGAATTAAAATATAGTTTCACTAGAGATGACCTGATAAGTTTGTTGATGAAGAAGGGGATGCCTTGGGCATCCCCAAGCTTAGACGCTTGAGTCTCTCTGAATATGGTTGGGATGAACCACGGGGGCATCCCCAAGCTTAGGCTTTTCACTCTTCTTGATCACATAATATCACCCTTCTCGCTTGATCCTTGAAAACTTCCTTCACACCAAACTCAAGACAGTTCTCATTAGAGGGTTAGTGCATAATCAAAAATTCTCATATTCTGTAATGATACAATCAATCCCAAAGCTTCTGGACATTAGCTACAGCCACCAATGCTTTGTGGAGCAAAGAAATCCACACAAACACAGTAAAAGAGCGAATGCAAAACAAAAGGCAGAATCTGTCAAAAACAGAACAGTCTGGAATGACGAATTTTTTCGAGGCACTTAAGTTGCTCAGATGGATCTGGCCTAAAATAATGAAAGTTGCGTACATATCTCAGGAATATGCGTGATTTTTCAGAATTTTTGAATTTTCTACAGGGAGATAAGCTCAAATCCGTGACAGCTAAAAATCTGTCACTGCGCAGAAATCCAAATCTTGCATCAACTTTCAATATAGAACTTTACTTGGCACAACATTGCGATAAAATAAAGATACAAAGGAGTTGCTACAGAAGTAACAAAACTCCTTGACTCAAAGAAAACAAAAATAACAGCAAATAAAAGATGGGTTGTCTCCCATAAGCGCTTTTCTTTAACGCCTTTCAGCTAGGCGCAGAAAGTGAAAATCAAGTGTTCAAGAGAAGAAGCATCAACATCATAACTTGCTCTAACAATAGAGTCAAAAGGTAACTTCATTCTCTTCCTAGGGAAGTGTTCCATACCTTTCTTGAGAGGAAATTGGTACCTTATATTACCTTCTTTCATATCAATGATGGCACCAACAGTTCGAAGAAAAGGTCTTCCCAAAACAATAGGACAAGATGCATTGCATTCAATATCCATAACAATAAAATCAACGGGACAAGGTTATTGTTTACTGTAATAAAAACATCATTAACTCGCCCCAAAGGTTTCTTCATAGCATTATCAGCGAGAAAAACATCCAAATAACAATGTTCCAAAGGTGGCAAATCAAGAATATCATAAAGCTTCTTGGGCAAAACCGAAATACTTGCACCAAGATCACACAAGGCATTGCAATAAAATCATTCACCTTTACCTTAATGATGGGTTCCCAACCATCTTCTAATTTCCTAGGAATAGAAGCTTTAAGTTTCAACTTCTCCTCCCTAGCTTGCAAAAGAGCATTTGTAATATGCTTTGTAAAAGCCAAATTAATAGTGCTAGCATTGGGACTTCTAGCTAATTTTTGCAAGAACATAATAACTTCAGAGATGTTACAATCATCAAAATCAAAATCATTATTGTCAATGGTGGTGGAACCATTGTCTCCAATAGTTTGAAAAATTTCAGCACTTTTATCAGAAAAAGTTTCAGCAGTTTTAGGCAATTTCAAACGCTTTGCAGAAGTAGTAGAGACATTACCAACACCAATAACATTACCATCAATAGTAGGAGGCTTACTAGCATGTAAAACATTAGCATTACTAGTGGTGGTGATAGTACAAACTCTAACTATACTATTCTCTTTTTCAAGTTCTTCCTCTTTTTCCCACCTAGCATGCAATTCAGCCAACATCCTAATATTATTATCAATTCGAACTTGGATGGCATTTGCTGTAGCAAATGACTTAATATCTTTAACTTCATTAGGCATAACTTTCAGTTTTAGAATTTCAACATCATGAGCAAGACTATCAACTTTAGAACAAGAATCAATTTTTTCAAACTTTTCCTCAACAGTTTTATTGAAAGCTTTTTGTGTGCTAATAAATTCTTTAAGCATAGCTTCAAGATCAGAGGACACACTTCTATTGTTGCTGTAGGAATTACCATAAGAATTGCCATAACCATTTGAAGGATAAGGCTTATAATTGTTGCTACCAAAATTATTCCTATAAGCATTGTTGTTGAAGTTGTTGTTTTTAATGAAGTTTACATCAACATGCTCTTCTTGAGCAACCAATGAAGCTAAAGGAACATTATTAGGATCAACATGAGATCTACCATTCACAAGCATAGACATAATAGCATCAATCTTATCACTCAAAGAGGAGGTTTCTTCAACAGAATTTACCTTCTTACCTTGAGGAGCTCTTTCGGTGTGCCATTCGGAATAGTTGATCATCATATCATCAAGTAGCTTTGTTGCTGCACCTAAAGTGATGGACATAAAGGTTCCTCCAGAGGCTGAATCCAATAAGTTCCTTGAGGAAAAATTTAATCCTGCATAAAAGGTTTGGATGATCATCCAAGTAGTCAGTCCATGAGTGGGACAATTCTTCACCAAAGATTTCATTCTTTCCCAAGCTTGAGCAACATGTTCATTATCAAGTTGTTTAAAATTCATAATGCTACTTCTCAAGGATATAATCTTAGCAGGAGGATAATATTTCCCTATGAAAGCATCTTTGCATTTTGTCCAAGAATCAATACTATTTCTAGGCAAAGAAAGCAACCATTCTTTAGCTCTTCCTCTCAAGGAGAAAGGAAAAAGTTTCAGTTTTATAATATCCCCATCCATATCCTTATACTTTTGCATTTCACAAAGTTCAACAAAGTTATTAAGATGGGCAGCAGCATCATCAGTACTAACACCAGAAAATTGCTCTTTCATAACAAGATTTAATAGAGCAGGTTTAATTTCATAAAATTCTGCTGTAGAAGCAGGTGGAGCAATAGGAGTGCATATGAAATCATTGTTGTTTGTGCTAGTGAAGTCACACAACTTAGTGTTCTCAGGAGTACTCATTTTGAAAAACAAAATCAAACTGAATTAAACAAGTAACTAATTTTTTTGTGTTTTTGATAAAGAGAGCAAACAAGACTAAATAAAAATAAACTAAGCAAGACAAATAACAAAGTAAAGAGATTGGGTGTGAGAGACTCCCCTTGCAGAAGCAATTCGGTTTTCCCCGGCAACGGCGCCAGAAAACGTGTTGCTGGCTAAGTTGACGAGGGAATATCTCCCGGCAACAGCCAGAAACAATGCTTGTACGTACACACGTCAGTTGGGAACCCCAAGAGGAAGGTATGATGAGTGCAGCAGCAAGTTTTCCCTCAGTATGAAACCAAGGTTTAATCGAACCAGTAGGAAAACGAGGTTTGCTTCGAAGGTGTTGGTGAAGGAGTGTAGTGCGGCGCAACACCAGGGATTCCGGTGCCAACGTGGAACCTGCACAACACAATCAAATTACTTTGCCCCAACTTAACAGTGAGGTTGTCAATCTCACCGGCTTGCTGAAAACAAAGGGTTAAACGTATCGAATGGAAATGATGTTTGTTTGCATAAAACAGTAGAGAACAATGATTGCAGTAGATTGTATTTCAGATGTAAAAGAATGGACCGGGGTCCACAGTTCACTAGTGGTGTCTCTCCAATAAGATAACTAACATGCTGGGTAAACAAATTACAGCTGGGCAATTGACAATTGATAAGTGCATATAACATGCATGTGTGAGCTGTGGTGTCTACTATGAGATTCATTTGGGCATTACGACAAAGTACATAGACCGCTATCCAGCATGCATCTATGCCTAAATAGTCCACTTTCCGGTTAACATCCGTACCCCTTCCAGTATTAAGTTGCAAGCAACAGACAATTGCATTAAGTAATGTGCGTAATGTAAACAATACATTCATCCTTGAATAAAGCATTGCTGTTTTACCCCTAGTGGCAACAACACATCTACAACCTTAGAACTTGCTGTCACTATCCCAGGTTAAATAGAGGTTGAACCCAACTATCATGCATAAATACCCCCTCTTGGAGTTACAAGTATTCACTTGGCCAAGGCTTCAACAAGTAACGGAGAGCATGCAAGATCACAAATGACATAGACATGATAATATAATATTCAGCTCCACATAGGTATCAATATAAGTCAGATCCCAGCAAACACAACATGTAGCATTACAATAAGATGATCTTGATCATGATAGGCAGCTCACAAGATCTAAACATGATGGCACAAGTGGAGAAGACAACCATCTAGCTACTGCTATGCTATGGACCCATAGTCCAAGGATGAACTACTCACGCATCACTCCGGAGGCGGGCATGGCGATGTAGAGCCCTCCGGTGATGATTCCCCTCTCCGGCAGGGTGCCGGGAAGAGCTTCAGAACCCCCCGAGTTAGGGTTGACGACGGCGGCGCAGCGAATATGTTCTGGATGAAAGGCTCGGTGTTTTAGGGTTTTCACGTCTCGGGGAATAAATAGGCGAAGGGGCGATGTCGGCGGACCCCCGAGGGGCCCAAACCACAGGCTGGCGGCGGGGGGCCGCCCGCCAGGTGGTTTGGCCACCTCGTGGCTCTTCGTCTCTCCTTCGGACTCCGTGTACGTGTTGGAAAAATAGGGACTTGGCCTTTTGTTTCGTGCAATTCCGAGAATATTTCCAGAAGTAACTTTCTGAAACCAAAAACAGCAGAAAACAGGGAACTGGCACTGTGGCATCTTGTTAATAGGTTAGTCCCAGAAAATGCATAAAAGTGATATGAGTGTATATAAAACATGTAGCAAATGGTATAAAATAAGCATGGAACAGCAGAAATTATGGATACGTTGGAGACGTATCAGGGAGCCACGAGGCCAGCCACACCATGGGGCCGCGTGGGCCCCCCTGTCGCGCCGTGGGGTGGTGTGGGCCCCACGCGCGTCTCCAGCC